>BOPP01000022.1:9936433-9991439 GCA_017312745.1 Gryllus bimaculatus
TCCTCCCTTCTCGACCATACAGTAATGATATGTCCATAGTCTCCTTAGTCTATACCTCAACAGTATTAACCGAAAAGCGAAATGCAGTCGACTCTGCGAGTGATTGATGAACTCAGTGAGTGAGTGAGTGAGTGATAAGTGAACTCGTATATAGTAAACCCTCAATTATAGTGAACTTAGGTCACTGACTCTGCTGGTGCGAGGTAGTGGATGCGGTGTAAGAAGTTTATAGAATCTCAAGTAACTTTTGTACGGGTCACAATGAGTTACTTTCCTAAGTTTCTATAAAACTGCTTACAGTCGTGCATATGGAGCACACATAGCTGCGCTCATTTGTGATGTTCTTAGACTGCAGTTACCGGTTGTCTAGTTAACCTGCGTGGTGAACTGACGGAGCGGGCAACATAAGAGACTCGATTACAATTGACAAGCAGCATTTGGTAGATTTTTATCCAGTATGGTGCTCATTTGCTGTAATGTAGTTATGAAAGTAAGCTATGAAATTTCAAGGTTTGTCAAAACTCCGTGAAATCAACTTTTCAATAAGGAATATTGTTTCCAAAAATAAAAGCCAAAGATGGAAGCCTAGTGTAGCATTAAAGATACAGCTCAAGACCTGTCAGTAATGTTACCATCAAGTCTTAGTGTATAAGTACTGTTACATTTCATTGAAATTTTGAATAAATGACTACCTAAGGCGCTGAGCGAACTAACAGAGCAGGGATATGAAGGAGTCGTTAGTCGACTTCGTGTTTTGAGGTTGACAAAACATAGCTTGGTTTGACAGTGGTAAGAGAATTAAGCGTTTAGAAATATTGAACAAGTGGTTCCAAAAGGTCTTGATTTCTGGCGGAACGCGACGGAACATCCGGAATCGTTCCGGTACATCGGGAATAATTATTACATTATATTATAAATATATAACTTATTTGTATTCAGGACCGGGTTTACCCTCAAGCAAAACAAGCTGTTGCTTAGGGGCCCCAGTCATGATGTGCCCCGCGCTTCGGTAAATTATGCGTAATATATTTTGTAACAATGTATTTGGTGTTATAAATTTATGTAAAATTGTATATAAAATAATTAGTTTTCATTTGTATTTGTACTGAAGGTATTAAGGCCAGTTTTTTTAATTTAATGAAGATCGTGCTATTTTTACAGGGGGGAACTTACTCGTGTGTTTCGTGCTTAGGGAGCCTCACAATACTTATATCCGGCTCTGTTTTTGTTAATTTAACAAAAACAGGGCCGGGGCGTGTTGTGGGATCGCGTTGCGGGACCTAAAGTGTTCTAAATCAAGCCCTGTATATATGACATCCGCTTGTCGTACGGGCAAGAGTTGGCGCGTGGAGTGACGTGCGGTGCGCGTGTTGCAGAGGGCGGCGCGCAGGTGCCGTCGCTGGGGGAGCTGACGGCGCGCTGCGTGGCGGCGCACATCCCCTTCGAGCTGGTGGAGCACGTCTACCCGCCGGTGCCCGAGCAGCTGCAGCTGCGCATCGCCTTCTGGAGCTTCCCGGACAACGAGGAGGACATCCGCCTGTACTCGTGCCTGGCCAACGGCAGCTCCGAGGAGTTCGTGCGCGGGGAGACACTCTTCAAGAACCGCGCCGTGAAGGAGCCGCTCCAGATTGGTACGTGGCCCCCCTCCCTTTTTTTTCTTCAACCTCCCAACCCCACCTCCAGTGCGGCTCTATCTTCTTCAACAATCCCGTGTCCACCGCTTCTCTCCTCAGAAGCTCTTCTCTCTTTTCCATTGTCTCTGACTTCTCTCCCCTCTTTCTTTTCTATGTTTCTCTTTATTCATTTATTTTTCTCTTTTTCTCTCCACCGCGAGAGGTAGCTCAGGATATGATGTCAACTGATGTCGTTGTAGTCCCTCTGACCAGAAGGTCCTATGTTCGATTCTCGACGTTGGCAGGGTCTTCGACATTAGCTTGTCAGCTAGGTCGAATTCAGTCGCTGACTGGAGGTGAGTGCTAACGGCCGGCTGCTAGCATTCTCAACACCAGGCGAATGCCGCAGCAATACCTTGACAAGCGGGCCATGGAGCGCGCGCAGTCTTTCTTTCCTGTTGTTCTATGCTCACCCTTAGTGACACACCTCACTTTCACTACACTAACACACTGCCGGGAGCTTAGAGGCAGTCCCGGCCGGGGTGGTTCCCAGCTGGTGGAGATACCTTGTTTTCCTTGTTTCTCTCCTCTCTCGGTTTCTCTCTGTTTTTCTCCCCCTCTCTCTTTCTCTTTCAATATATCTTTACTTTCTTTTCCCTTTCATTGGCTGTTTTCATTTGTCTCAGCTCCACTTTTCCAACTTTTCCTTCCTGTGATGTGACTTTTCACATTCTCAACATGTTTCTTTCACATTTCTTCAATTTTTCAGGTTTTCATCTGAGTGCTAGTGTGGCACCACCTCCTTCTGTGGGTCAAGTCAGAGGTCAACATAATGTTGCTGTAACTTTTGATAGAAGACGCATTACATCTTGCAATTGCACTTGCTCTTCCACAGCTTACTGGTGCTCTCATGTTGTTGCTGTTTGTCTTCATCGCATACACCTGGTGAGTTAATGAAAAAGAAATCACCTTAGTTACTATTTTAATTTTTAACTGTCAATAATTTTATTTATTTTTTATTTTTAAGTAGAATTTGTAAGGGTTTTTTGTATGATTATGTTGTATTGTTGTATATTATGAAAACATTCAGTTTTCTCAAACATGACTTTGTTCATTGTAACTTCATTTGTTCATGCAGCCCACCCAGGTGTGCCTTCGAGCTCCTGTGAGTGAATCTTTATCACGACTTCATCGAGAACAATTGCAGAAATTTGCACAATATCTCATTAGTGAGCTACCTCAACAAATTCTCCCTACAGCACAGAGATTATTGGATGAACTTCTCTCTTCCCAGCCATCAGCAATCAACACAGTGAGTAGAAATATTTTCTAAGCTCTTTCAAACTACCTGATATAGTTATTATTCAAACTATTACAAATGTGTGAAAATAGGTGTGTGGTGCTCCTGATCCAACTGCTGGAGCTTCAGCCAATGATCAAACATCATGGTATTTGGATGAAAAGACCTTGCACGACAACATTAAAAAAATACTCATCAAATTTTGTATTCCAGCACCTATTGTGTTCAGGTATGAAGTGGTGTGCTTTCAGGATCAATTTCTTTTCATCATGGTGATCAATATTCTATAATGTTTCTTTTTATTAGTGATGTGAATTACCTGAGCACAACAGCCCCACCTGCTGCAGCGGAATGGAGCAGCCTGTTGCGCCCTCTCAGGGGGAGGGAGCCAGAAGGAATGTGGAACCTCCTGTCCATTGTACGCGAAATGTTTAAAAGGAATGATCGCAATGCTATTCCACTTCTTGAGATTATCACAGAAGAGTGTATGGCTTGTGAGCAGGTAAAGGAAATACTGGCAAAAAAATAAAAAGTATATTGAGAAGAGTTGAGTATTTATTTGTTCATGTAATAAAATTCACTTATTTTTTTATCAGATTTTAGTGTGGTGGTTCAACACTAAAGTTGCGCTTCACAATGGTAGCTCTGGGCATGGAGGAGGCAAGCATAGCAATGTGAACAGTAACAGCCATACATCTCAACATGCATGCTCATCCTTGTGTGATGAAATTGTTATTCTGTGGCGATTGGCTGCTCTCAATCCTGGCCTCTCTCCTGAAGAGAGGGAACTATTACACACCCAGTTTCGGGATTGGCACTTGAAGATCATTGAAAAGGTATGAAATAGCTCTTTTACATATTTTGTTGATCAACTCAACTGTTGTTGGTATAATATATTAAATATTTTTTTAAAAGCATTGTGTATATATACTTTCAAATATTTGTTATAGATTACCCTCTTGATTCCATAACAAAGTCCATGAAATAGAGCAGATTCATAAATTGTATAATTTGTATAATTTTTTCACTGTTTATTCTGAAAATTGTAGTATTTCTCATCAAATTATATCCCAGTATATATGCATTATGGAATTTTCACATATTCTGTAAAATTAGCAGACATATTCATGACTTACAATTGGAAACACGTATACGGAATAGGGAGACACATTAATGGTGTAAAGTTGTTGGCTGTTGTGAAAGGAAAGGTAATTTTACTGTGAAAAGATATCATTTCCACATTCTTGAGGTGGTCAAATAAGTGGATATTAAATAAATATTGAGTTAAAGAAAATTTAAATATTATGATTATTAGGTTTTACTATTAGCACATACATGATATATAAAATATTTATTTAAAACTACCCTTTCAGAGTGTGTTGAAAATAGGGAATGAGATGGTATTGCTGCTTTGAGAATATTGTAATGTAAAGGCATTAGTATTAGTTGAATCTATATGACAGGCGCATATCCACCGGGAGGGAAATGCCCCCCTAAAATTTTCAGTAACTATTAATTTTAACTTGAACTAAACTTTTGAGCAAAAATATTTCGGATAATCATTAAAATGAATAAAATTGTATCGCTGCATGAACTGAGTGCAGCCTCCGACATTTAAAAAAAGTCTGTAATGACATAATCATCCAAAAAACATTTTTAATTTCCCCTCCCAAAATGTGTCTCTGGATCTGCTCTGTATATGATGAATGTGTTTTCTTACTTTCTGTTATGTTTCTTCATTTTAGGTAACAAAAAGTCGAGGACCTACATCATCACAGGCTCTTGGTGGAAATGGGAGCAACAGTAAAAATAACAACAGTTTTCGAAATGATGTGGAAGTCTTTACAGGCTTTAAACCTGCTATTGAAGCATGTTTTCTGGATTGGGAAGACTATCCACTTCCTGGAATTACTTATACAAATGGGGTTAATCGGTTGTACCATTGTCCTTTCACATGCTTCCGCCATGCAGGTGATTCAGCTCGATCTGAACATGTTGTGAATCAGGTGAATTCTTCTCAGGCTGTTTTAAACTGTGAACATCCGTCTACAACTCATCATCATATTCATCATCATCACCATTTTCATCATCACCATATCCCTCATATTCATAGTGTGTGTCATGGGCATAATAGTCATCATTCGGGGTCTCATATAAAGCGTCCCAATCGCAATAACAGTACAGTTGTAGAAATATCATTTACAGACAGACGCCATTTTAATCATCATGATTTCCCACTCAGTCCGGTTGCTGTGGATGGTGTACCGAATGTAATTAATAGGGACAGAGATGGAAATCGCTCCAGCGTGAGCAGTGAAGGTTTCTGTGAAAATGATGCAGATACAGACATATTGAATGACAGCGTCTTAGTAGGCCCTGATTTACGTGTACCTGGCCTTGACACCGATTCTCAGGAAGGTGGTGGAAGTGATTCCGCCAGCAGTAGTGGTGCAAGTACCAGCCGAGGAAGATTAACTGAGGGGATTAGTGAAACATGCAAGAAACCTCTGGCTGATAGCTGTATCATTCGTAAATCACATCTTCAAGCATCTGTTGAAAGTCAAAGTGAGGATAGTGATCACAGTGTACGTAAGAACAACTCTAGGATACATATAAATTATAGTACTCGTTCAGGTGTTGCTGGTGAGAAGGCAAGTAACTTTACAGATCTCAGCACAACTCCATCACATCTTTTGCCTGGTACCTCTCGCTCCTCTGGTGCTGGAAGTAGTAACAGTGTAACAAATTATGTGGCATCTACTCCTCATAGAAAATCAAAAGGACAATCCAATCCACAGGCCCTAACTGTTTCTACTCCCCAAGTTGAAGGTGGAGATGGAGACTCTGACGCCTCAGCGAGTGGCATGTCTCCTCCTGATGACTCTGAAGCTTCAAGACGTCCCTCCAAGGATGAATCAATGTCATCTTCAAATTCAGACTCTCAGCAATCTGGGGATGAATATAACGTCTATTATTATGATCCAAAGGCATTGGTTGGCAACTTGGGTAATGATGGAGATAGAGCAAAAGCAGCTTCAAAACGTGAAGATCAAAATGCATTGTCTACATCCTCAGTGTTTGCTAACTTAAAAAAAACTGAAGACCCATGGGATATTTTGTTTGCAAGAGCTGAAGGACTGCATGCCCATGGGCATGGCAAAGAAGCCTGCACTCTGGGTGTTCGGCTTGCAGAAGAGCTTCTGGCTAATCCACCTGATCTCATGATAGAGCTCCCTCCTTTGCCTACTAAAGGAAAACGAAAAAAGGTAGGCTTTTTAATTTTATTGCAAGTAATTAATAGGGGCTGGATATCTGTGCAAATGATTATTTTCCTCCATTGTTCAGAAAGAATGCTCACTTGGTATGTGAATGAAACATTAAATTTCGAATATAATTTTAAGATGTGTATCTTGCATATTAAGCCTGTTTTCTTAATAAGCATCACATTTATGCAAATTACTAATTATTTTCCATATTTTGGTAGAAAGTGTTTATTGTATTTGAGATTTATTTATTATATTTATTTCAATTTAGGAATTTGTGTCTCTACAAGCATGGAGCACTGTAGTTATATTCAGTTTCCTGTTTAACAGGAAATTCACGATTATTACATGTGTTACATATTGTCGAGTCCATCTTGAGAAAATAAATAATGCTGATGTGCTGATGACTTCAACTCCAACTAGTTAAAGAGAATGTGGTTTTTTTACAAATGTGTGAGGAACAGGCTGCAGGAATAAGTTATTTTTTTCATGGAATGAAAGCCATCAATATAATACATACGCGAAAGAGGGGGAGGGGTATTGAGGCTGAGTTACACTGTGTTTCATAGGGGTAGAGGCTATTAGTTCTGTGTTATATAACATTGATATTTATTTTTTACATTATTCATCATTTTCTGGTGTAATTAATTTTTTTGCATCTTGTACAAAAACATTAAAATATTATCTAAATAATTTGTTTTAAATACGTAAATAAATTAAAGTTGTTACATGTAAATTGTTACAATATTAATCAATATTTTCCAAGAAATGTTTTTTGAATGTGTAAGATTATGAAGAAAAGATTTAGAACTGTTATGTAGTATATTCTAGAATCCATTTAAATTAGTGCAGTAGACTCTCACTCATGCATCGTCCATGACGGCTTGTGTGTGACTTGTGATCAAGCATTTTCTCACCTACGTGTCCTTCCTTCACTTGCAACTTGCGTGAGTCTTGTTGTTATGTTCAGTCAGTATCACCAACTAATTTCTATTTTAATTATCATTATCATTAATTTTATTATACAACACAAAAAAAAATCATTTTTTCTATGCTACGATTTATTTTCACTTCTTTTGCATTTACAAAGGAACGGGTGTTGTCATAAGTGTTATGTAAATATTGGTTGGGGGGGGAGGTATGCATGTGTCACAAGTGCATCACATGGAGAGAGGGGATATTGAAAATACTCCAAATTTGCATTAAGTAATTTATGGATGGCTTCTGAGGGTCTCTCAGAATTGTGATCAAATGTGATTCTAAAGATGCTTGTTAAGTGTATTTACAGGCAGACATTGCACTGTGGTGGAAACAAACTATTGCTTTTCTTTGAAATTCACTGAGCAATATAGTAAGAGTAAAGTGCTGGATGAATGTACTGTGTGTGAAATTATGAAAACAGGTTTGTGAGATGTTAATATAAATGGACTTTATCAGGGGTATTTTTTCGAAATTATTGCTGCATAAATGCAAACCCATTTCATAGTGCATATAAATCCAGTCCGAAATAATTAGGTAGTGTATAGTGTGATTATACTTAGCAAATGTTTTGTTGTGTCTTTCTTCATTATTATTTTTTACTTTTATTTCCCTCTCTATCACTCTCCCTCTCTGTCCTCTCCCTCTCTGTCATCTCCTCTCTGTCACTGCTCCCTCTCTGTCACTCTCCCTCTCTGTCACTCCTCCCTCTCTGTCACTTCCCTCTCTGTCACTCTCCCTCTCTGGTCACTCTCCCTCTCTGTCAACTCTCCTTCTGGTCACTCTCCCTCTCTGTCCACTCTCCCTCTCTGTCACTCCTCGGCCTCTCTGTCACTCTCCTCTCTGTCACTCTCCCTCTTATCTAATTTCTTAATTGTGGAAAGTATCAAAACTAATCGGAAGGAGAATTACTTCATATTCAAGTACTAAAGGCTGGGAATGTTACAAAAGCTACATCAGATTCAAGAAGAAAAGACGAGATTTCTTGCTATTTTAAAGAAAAAAGTAGATTCCTTTCGCTAATTTGTTTCATTTGAGGGATAATCTGGAATGCAGAACACAGTCTATGATCAATCATGGCTCAGATTTCTTTAAAATGCTGAAATTATCTTGTTTTTATATGTTTGAAAAATAAAACATTGAAAATGGGAAGTCAAAAACTTGTAATTTTGTTCCAGAAATGGGAAATGTTAGAAGTGTTTTTAAATATTCTGGAGTTTATAAAAGGAAGAAACAGAATTCCATTTAAAATTTGGTCATTAGTTGTCTCTTTCTGGGATGTTTAGTGCGAGGGTATGTTAACTCAGGAAATAAATATATTTTACAGCAAGTAAATCCTGCTTCACATCAGTTGAGTTGCCTTGCCTCAGCCACTTTGGCAAAATGTGCCTTTCTTTGCACTGTGCTGGCTGAGAGTATGGAGTACTTTCATCTTGCTTTTAAAGTAGGCCTTTATGGCTTAGAAATGGCCAGACCACCTGCAAGCACCAAGCCTTTGGAGGTAAGAGTATTATACCTGTTACATTTTTTTGAAGTTTATTGTGCAAATTTTATAATATAGACAGTGTTTACATATCCCTTTCATATCAGATCATTGAAGGACAAGAAATGTGATAATCTCAAAAATCATAATTTTTTAGTAAAATGAAGAAATTGTGTAGAAAATTTAATATTCTTAAAAGTAAGCATTTCATAAAGAGAGGTCTCAAAAACAGTAATATTTGACTTTGACTTCAGTTGCAAAATGAATAGTTCTGCTCTGGTGGAAACCATTGTCCTGCCCAATTTTTAATGTGTCACTTTTCTTTTGCATCCATGGTATGTCATTTTCTGAAACCTGGTAGTATACTCTGCTTCATACCTCCAATTTGGAAATTCTAATTAGATTATATTCAACAAGTCCAACTCAAAGGGTTTCACTGTATTCTACTACTGAAATGTTATTAAACCACTAAACTGAAATATTGTTGACTATTTGTGCTCCTTCAGGTGAAACTAGCTAATCAAGAGTCTGAATTAGTTAACTTGTTGAAGCGAATTCCTCTTGGGCACCGTGAAATGAAAATGATACGTGAAAGAGCTGAGCAGTTAAAGGAAGGAACTTTGCGTTCCCGAGGGGAAGCTCTGTTACCTATCATGCTTGCTAGTTTCATTTTCGATGTGTTAGTCATGCCAGGTAATCTTAATCATATATTCTATTATTTATAACTTTGTTCATGTTGTTTTCATATTGATTTTTTTTTATTTTTAGCATCTGTGGGTAGAGAAGTGAGGTGTCAACTTTTGCATCCAGCGGTACGCTTGCCTTCAGATGAATCTTTGGGATTTGAGGCAGCTGTAGCAGCATTAGGTCTAAAGGCGAATGTATCTGAAGCAGACCATCCATTACTGTGTGAAGGCACCCGAAGACAAAGGTATATCTGAAAGACTTCTGAAAAGTACATTTTATAATGTGTGTGTGAGTGTGTTTATGTGGGTGGTAGTGGTGAGGGGCTCTAAGCTATATGATAATTCTTGTTTACAAAACAATAAAATAATTTTCTAATACTTTTTGTGCAGGGGTGATCTTGCTATTGCTCTGCTTGTTCATTATAAGGATGATCCTAATAAAATTGCACGTATCATGGAAAAGTTACTTGACAGAGATGTTCATCAGCTCACCAAGACACCTATCGTGAGTTCATATTACACCAGTAACCCACCTACAAAAAGTCGTGTAAGTTTGAAAATATATAGGAATCTCATGCTTTGATTTCAAAGTTCTGTTTTTCTTTTGGTCACTTGTTTGTACCGCAGTGGTGTAAAAGGTAAAATTATTTTATCAAATAATGGGAATAATTTGTTGTTGCAATGGTGCAGTTTTCAACAAGAAGAAAGGAGGAAGTTAGTAATCAGGAAGCAACAGCCACTCCCATGGCAGGTGCTATGGGTTCTTCATCCGATCCAATTGCAGCAGAAGCATCTGCTATCTGTAAGTTCTTGTTATTTAATTGTCAAACTTCCTCAATGTAAAGTTTGATTTGTAGCATTTTTCAGAGAAATAGAAATGCAACTATTAATTATTTGTATCTCTTATCTATCATAACATCTAATTACTCTAACCTTGCGTTTTTATTCCTGACATTGTTAATTTAAAAGAATTATAAAATGCTTTGATATGGGTAGAAAGCTTTTCTTCTGCTTCTAAGTTAAATAAATTAAAGTGTTATTTTGGTCTTTAGCCGGTCCTGGGAGCCGTCCACATAGCTCAACTAGTGCTGAATTGGAGCAGGGGCTGGCTACCCTGTCTCTTAGTAGTCCTGCGCCAAATCCTGTCCCCCAAGTAACAGGAACTCGGAGTAAAGAAAGTTCTCGGTATGTATGAAATTACGTCATGTTTCACCTTGTGTAATTGGACTCTTGTGGATTGTACTTCAAAATGTTGTTCTTTCTCCAGTTTCAAGGGCAAGAGGCCTTACCCATCTATTCCAAACCAGCCTTCAGAGGCTAGTGCCCATTTCATGTTTGAGCTTGCAAAGACTGTGCTGATGAAAGCAGGTGGCAATAGCAGTACTTCTCTTTTCACACAAGCATCAACAAGCCAGAATCCCCATGGGCCTCACAGAGCCTTGCATATTTGTGCCTTTCAATTAGGCTTATATGCACTTGGCCTTCATAACTGTGTAAGCCCTAATTGGTTGAGTCGCACATACTCCTCACATGTGTCTTGGATAACAGGTATGACCCTAACATTCAAAATTGTGTTTTGTGGAATGTTGGTGTACAAAATCTTCAGTCTTAAGAAGATAAAATAACTTGAACATATTATTTTTGAATGGTAAATTTTTCCTAGCTGTTTTTATGCTTTAAAATTTCTCTTCGCTCCTAGGTCAAGCAACAGAAATAGGAGCTCCAGCAATTTCTTTTCTTATTGACACTTGGGAGGGTCATCTGACACCTCCTGAAGCTGTCAGCATTGCTGATCGTGCATCTCGAGGATGTGATGCAAATATTGTGCGTGCTGCAGCTGAACTTGCACTGTCATGCCTGCCACATGCACATGCTCTCAATCCTAATGAAATACAGAGAGCAATATTGCAGGTGAGTGAAATGATTAATTCAACATATGATGGAATTCTGCACTGTCTTACTCAATGTTTTGTTTCATAAATGACAATGACACAGAGTATGTTTTGAGTATCTGCTGTTTGTCTTTCCAGTGCAAGGAACAAAGTGACCTTATGTTGGAGCATTCCTGTCTCACAGTTGAGAATGCAGCCAAAGGTGGAGGAGTCTACCCTGAAGTTCTCTTCCAGGTGGCAAAGCATTGGTATGATTTGTATATGAGGGTATGTATTTTTTTCTTGTATTTGCAATTTCCTTATTTATATATATATAACAATGAAACCAGCAAATTCATTCTCGAAATCCAAACTATATTTCAATAAACGGTATAAAAAGAGTGATTCCTTTGTGTTTTCTTGTAGCATTCCCCTGGAGGTGGAGAGCAATCAATGGAGAATGAAGCAGTCCATGAGGCTTTAAGCATAGACTCCAACAGTGCATTGGTTGGCCTTGTGGAT
The DNA here is from genome assembly GCA_017312745.1 of Gryllus bimaculatus. Lineage (NCBI taxonomy): Eukaryota > Metazoa > Arthropoda > Insecta > Orthoptera > Gryllidae > Gryllus > Gryllus bimaculatus. The sequence continues at coordinate 9,948,150 of BOPP01000022.1, forward strand.
CCTCCCCCACCTGCAATGGAGATCACCCAGCAGCAATTACCTCCTGCTACCATTGGCCCTCAAAATGCACCTGTGCTGCCGTCCAACATGGGTGCCACCTCAGCCAACCAGTCGGTGGTGGTCACCACAGCTCCTCCACCTGCCTATGCTGCACACCCCACCGTTACCACTCTGGCTCCCTTGGGAGTTGGCATGAGTGTTCCCTACACAGTAGGGCCATACAGTTTTGCTGTCCAAGGACTCCATCCACATCCCCACCACCACCATCCACATCATAGTTTTAACGGCCCTCTAAATCACCATCCTCGCACTGTGACATTGCCTCCTCCACCACATTTGCAGATGTACCTCTCTCCTCCTGCTTTTCAATACCCCCCTCACGCTGCCAACCAGCAAGCAACATACACTAGCCTCCCTCCAAATCCAGCTACCCCTGGCTTACCTCCAAATATTCAGTATTATGGTACCGCTGTGACCCTTGCCCCCACCACATCAGCTGCAGTGGGGATGCGAGCAGCAGCTGTAGTTGCCAGTGCTGGCGCTCCTCCACCACATCACCATGTTTATCCCATTTCTGCAGCTCCTCTACAACAGGGCACAGCCTTGCAGGTAAGAAACAATAAAATTAAATTTATCAAGAGAACCTTTTTTAAAATACTTAGAAATAAATATTCGTGTATCATTCATATTTAATTTGTGTGCGCTTCAGTTTTTGATATCAATACATAATAAAAAATTTTAATTCATATAACAAGAAAAAAATGTTTTCACAAATTAGAGAACTGTAAGAGTTGAAAAATAGCAAAATTTGGAGGAAAGAGGCAAAAAGACTATTACGTTTTTGTTACCGTTTTGTAATTATTAGAGATAACTGATTTTTGAGACATTTTCAGAAGTATTCTATAATGGTCAATTAGAGAAATGGATATTCAAAAATCTTTTTGGTATTTTATCTGTTGTTAACATCATTTCATTATGTAAAGTAGTAGGATCTTACAGGAAAAAAATTGTGGAGCTATTCACATAACTTATCAACAAATATTGAATTTTTGAGATAAATAGTATCACCTAAGTGAAACTCATTAGTGATCTTTGAAGTTATTTACGTTACTAAATAACATTTCTTTTATTTGTTCTTTCTTTCTTTGTTAATGAAGAATGTGTTTAAAAACCACCCAAATTTTATCTACAAAAAGATATGAAGTAGACAAATTTGATTAAATCTTCAATGTAGTATATTTGGCCAAATGACTGGTAACTAAACAATCATCTCCATTGCCACAATCTGAAATTGTATAACATTTGCAAGAAAAGCTGAGAGAATTTGGCAAAACAACTGCTATTTTAAACGAATTCAGATCATTTCACAAGAAAATTGTCGAACTTGCAATTGATACATGACAGAGCCATTGTCAGATTCATAATGAATGATTTTTCTTTTCTTTTCATGTAAGTAACGAATAAATTTCACTGTTAATAAATGATGAATTACTGCAGTGCTGCACCAGTTTTCGATTTACATATTATAAAAACCACTGAGTCTTGTACAACCTGCTCATGTTTTTGTGATGTGTAAACATTTCGTGTTATCTTACCAGCAGTTTTTAAAATAACTTAAGAAACAATATGCCTAGTGAATGCACTGTTATCCTCAAAAACGCTGTCCCAAATTAACAAGTACGTCATCCGTTTCTCTTGAGCATCCTGTGCAACCCAATAGTTGGAAGAATGTTATGCCACTTGTGGATTTGTAACGTGTGCATACCGAGATTGCTAATAGCCAGCGATGGCAGAGGAGTGTTTACAGCTGGTAAGATGACAGTTCAGCGGCCCCGGACCATGCATTTCAGTGGAGGAAACATCTGATTTGTTTACATCTAATTCATTATCTTGTTGGACATCATATAGTACATTGAAGATTCTCTTAAATTTGTCTACTTTATATTGTGTCCTCTTGTAATCTATTGATTATCTCAAGACAGTTCTTAAGCTTGATAAGTTTCACTTGTGTATCAAGAAATATTTTCTATCATTTTCTGACTTTCAAGAAAACATTATAAACTCAAAATGTGTGCTCCTTGCAAATTCCATACAAATCTTTGAAAAATTGTATCTAGTGGTAAATTCAATTTGTAAAATTTAAGCCCTGAATTATTGATTTTAAAATATTTTAAATATTTTGGGGTCATTCATACCCTCCAATCCCAAATATATCACATTCATTACTGTAGCATACCAAAAATTTGAATGTACATGGAGTGAAGGAGGGGAAAATCTGAATGATACATGCAAAATGAAGGAATTTCATTCAAGTACAATTATATAATTTTGCTTAAGGTTACATCATCTGCGATGGCCCAAGGACAAATTGCTGTTATGGGTCCTGCACCGCAGCAGCAGCAAGGGCTGCCACCTGCTAACATTGTGCAGGCACAACAGGTGGCAGCAGCCTTGCCAGCTGCTGCTGGACGACCTCAGCAACAGGTAGATACTGATTAATGTTAATCATTCTGGGTCATAAAAAGTAATTTGAGAACACCCAAATACTGAAGAACAGAAAGTGTATGAATGTCACTTTCCGGGCAAGTAATGTTCATGCTGTTGGGAGAGAAGTCTCTAATAATTTTATAAGAGGAGAAATAAATTCGGTGAACAGCTTATTTTATTTTAGCATGGAACATCAGTTTTATTAGCTTAGGTTTATTTTTAACTTAGGGGTCGTCCATAAATTACATTGCGCTGAAGAGGGTGGGAAGGGGATTTGAGGTAGCATTACACTGCATTACATAGGAGTAGGGTGGGTCATAGTTTAGTATTAGGTGATGCTGATATTTATTTTTAAAATCTTTTTACATTTACTGACATTATTCATTTTATTCAGTCCTGAACTAAAACATTACCATATTAAAAAATTAAATTTAAAATATAATAAATGAAAGAAGTTATATTCTATAAATTGTTAAAATAAATGAAAATATTTTTCATCTGTGATTGTTGGCGCAGTAGACTTGGAGCATATGAGTCATTCACGATGGCATGTGCATAACTTGTCAGAAATTTTCTCACCTATACGTCCATCTTTCATTGAAAAATTCTCCCCAAACTTAATGTTGTGCACCGTCTGCACCATTAACTAATTGTCATGTTAATTATAATAATTTTTAATATATAACACAAATACAATTAATATAACTCGTTTCGACTATATAATTGAGTTTTACTTATTGGAGGTGGGAGGGTTTGTCGCAAGTGTTATGTAATTATTAGAAGGGGGTTCAAATGTATGTTACAGGGGGGGAGGGGGTATTGAACATACTCCAAATTTGCATTATGTAATTTATGAACAGCCCCTTAGGTTATTCAACACTTTCATTAACTCAGGTTTACAATCACTAAACATTATACAAATGTGTTAGTTAGTAACTAACTGCTATGATTCTCACAAGGGTCTTCTCATAGATTCATGGCAAATGCATTCACATGTGCCTCATTGATACGAGTATTGAAATTTAAGGGCAGACAACTAGAGTTCTGTATTTTATGTTAAATCAGTAAAATTGAAGTCGGCAGTTTGTACTTATGATGTGTGCTAATTTGTGTCTTCTCATATTTCACAAATTTAATTATTAATAAATAATTAATTTCAAAAATGTGACTGGACCTCCATATTGTTAAACCATTTTCTCACTAAATAATTCTACATTTTTACTACTAGTAATCATTTCCTTGAATCTTCACTACCTCTTTATACCACAGTTTTGTAACTGTTTGAAAGTTATTGCTCTTTCCTAGATGTTCAATAGCAACAAGAATATATTGTGATAATCCTCAACCTAAATGCTACAATGATTCAAAAATTTAGTTCATTTTTCAAGTTCTCTCAACTTCAATGTGGATATTGATCGGGTTACAGCAATTGCACCGCCAGCAGTATTCCCAGGCTCAGCTCCGCTACCTGCTGGCAGCGTATCGCGTGGGCATGTTGGCTCTGGAGACTTTAGCTCGGAGAGTGCATGATGATCGTCCTCAAGCCAAGTATGCTCGCAATCCACCTTATGGTGAAGATGTTAAGTGGCTGTTAAGAGTTGCCAAAAAGCTAGGTACTTGTCTTGATTAATATTTGAGTCAGTGTTAAATTTTTTTTTTTTTTCTTTCTAAATTTAAAAAAAAAAATAAAAAATATTGTCTAATTCATAAATTATTTTTACAGGTACTCAGTACTTACATCAATTCTGTGTGTGTGTTGTGAACAGCATTGTTAGTCCATTTGTGCTTCATGATGTAGCTCTGGATGCTGCTCATTACTTATCTCGCAACAATCCAGGTCTTGTTATGCAGCATCTTCGTTCAGCTCTTACTCCTTTAGTTCAGAAATGTCAACAAATGTAAGAAAACGTTTTCATTCAGTAATTTGCCTTCATTTTTTAAAGAATCAGGTCTTAATATTTTTTCTTTGTGTCATCAGGTACATCCAGTGTATGCATCAAAAGTTGTATCATTTAACTCCTGCAGATTACGAAGATTTTGTTGGTATTGTGTGCATGGCAAGAGCTGCTTTTCAGATAACTCCTGAAGGAAACACTCAATTTAAAGAATGGTTGCAGTCTATACGCCGGTATGTATGTCACATGCATCCAAATACATTTTCTTTATTTGGTAAATGGAATGAAAGGAAATCAATATTGCTTTAGAAAATTGTTCTGGTCTTTCTCATTTTGCTTACTTCTCCCAATTGTATTTCTTTTTGCAATGTAATATAAAGACAGAAGTTATATTTTTCTTATTTGGACTTTTAACTTTTTATTTTATTAACAAAACAAGTAGCTGTTGGCAGCAAAAGATTCTCATCTTTCAGAGGGCATATTAAAAACACTAAAAAGACAATTCTTTACAATATATCGAATTTTTTTTATAATGAATGTTGATATACTGAAAATAGTTTTATTAGAATACAAGGTATGTCCCAAAAGTAATGCATTACATTTTTAAAAACAAATTTATGAATCGGGAAGATACAGCAACTTAAAATGCTCCAAAATATGACCCTTGTGCAATGTTACTTTTTTTTCAGTAAGATTTACTTTCCTCTCCCAGGAAGTCCTTGGCAAATACGTTCTTTACAGCCCTCATCGAACTTATTTCAATGTTGTCCAAAGAAACTGCATTTCTTTCATGACCCTTTTCCCCCAAGGGGACAAAAAGGAGGAGCAAGGAGCTGGAGCAAGGTTGAACTAGAGGGCAATTGTGGAAGCGTTGCCACACTGATGCATGTAAGGTTGTCCCAAACAATGAAGGTGATGAGGGCCTTGAGAGGGTTTTGAGGCAAGTGGTAGAATCAGAGTGGAATTTATTTCTTGTTATTCAGTGTATTTAGCACTATCCATACAAAGAGTAAAGATGAAAAATTTGGGCCGTTTTTGAGCGAAAGTTCTTTGAGTGTTTCTGAAAATGCAGAATTCAGAGCTCATTTTCTCAGAAAACTTGGAATTCCAAGATACTTTCTAAGCTCTCATATAAAGTACATGTACTTATACATGCAATAATGTATACAAATAGCTGGTAATTTTAATATTAATAATGTGAGAGATATTTTGAAAAAAATTACGTTAGTGTAATTAAAAATATGTGTTTCATATTGAAATTGTTGGAAAATGACAACAAAAAAAAAAAACCTGCAAATATTACAATTTATGAACATTTAGAATTGGGTGTTAGTGAAAAATGGACCTATGTCATGTTTATGAGATTTCACTGTATTCTTACAAGAAATTTAAAGAAAAAAGTTTGAGCCATTTTTGAGAAAATTTTGAAAGACCCCAGGAATTTCAGAATAAGTACCCCCAATATTTAAAGAATTATTTTCGAACTTGCAGAATTTTGAAACAAGCAAAATGGATCAAATGGATCAAGGAATATAAATTTTGGAAAATATCTTATAAAATGGTTATGTGCTAGTGTTCTTCATAGATTCTTAGACCAACAGACACATTAATTAAAAAAATAAACACACACACACACACACACACACACACACACACACACACACACACACACACACACACACACCACCACCACCACCAATTTTTGGGAATAAGGGACCCCCAAAACATGTGTATCAATTGAAATCTCGAAATTGATAATCCACAGAATTATATTATTTTGTAAATACATATGTATACAAGAAAGTAAAAAGTAGTTGTTTTATCTGTGATACGAGACCTTAAAAACTTTCGTTAGAAGGCATTCATGTGCAGTACATGCTATACTTACTATTTCTTCGAAGTGAATGTTCACGTTTTCTTTTATGTTCAATTTTTTTTGTTTTCCATAGATCAAAATCTTGCAAGAAAGATCTCTGGAGCCAAATAAATGCTGCCCTTGCTGCTAACAGCAAATGACAAAGGCCAGATTTAGGTGCTCATCATTCTAGTAGTGGTAGTGCTGGGAGCTGTGGGGCGCCCGTGGGACCATCTGTCGGAGCAGTGCCCTTGCTGGAAACATCCAACAGATTTGTAGAAAGCAGTAACACCTGTAATCCTGTTGTTGCTGTAAATTCAGAAGAAGGAAACAACAGGCTGTTGCTACATAATGGAGTAGTGTGGGATAACCGGTACCCTGTAGAAGCAAGATCAACTCTGGATAGAGCATCTTGGGGGGAAGGATGTAGTAACAGGTGACTGCCTCTCCCAATAACTGAACCAGTAGGTATTATACCTCGATACAGTCTCAGCTAGAAAATTGTATGTTGTTAATAAGAACTTATGTTGGAACTCTTCCATTTTGTTTACCTTTATTTATATTGTAGTGTGATGTTATTGGAAAATTTGAGGATTATATTTGTGCACAGTATCTTGCAGAAAGAATGGGTGTGATCTTCCATTCCAAAACACAAGCAGCCATGCTTTGAACATTCTCATGTACTCGATATTTTAAAGGTCCATAAATATTTCATCATCTTCATATTTAATTCATAAAATCATTCTAGCAAAGAGGAAGGAATAATATTCCATGCACATGTAATGAATGATTTTATTCCATTTTCTTGTGTGTATGACACACTTTCATCAAAAGATATCTCATTGTATTTTTTCCTTACTTTAGATAGTAGTGTGTGGACATTAGTGTAGTGGTTTTTGAGTGAATGTGATGAGCGAATGATTTCAAAATGTAATATGTATGACATCATTAAGTTGCATTTTTTAAACATATGAGGTCTTGTACTTTTGTTGACTCTCAAATTTGTGATAAAAATATTTTGTTAATGAGGAAAATCTGCTGTAGAAGTTTCTTAATCATTTGTTTACAATTGTAAATTTTTAAAATCATATTGTTAATTTTCAACAGCAGATAATACTTTCCTTAGCACTGAATTTTGAAAGTATTATTTTTGTTCACATTAAAAATACCTGCTACCTCGTTTTTTGAAGATATGATAGGTACTTCTTAATTCTTGATAAAGGTAGTTTTCTACAACTCATACAATTTTTTTTCAGTGAATACTTTTGTGAGGTTCTCATACCCTTTATTATGTTTTTGCCTTTTCTGTATTTTAATTTCCTGTTGATGACTAAATTGACAAACATTGTAGTGAAAGTAGAAGAATCCTTTCTTTATAGAGGTCACTATATAAAGAAAAAAATTTTTTACACATAATTATATTAAATTTCCTATTTACAGACAACTGAAGTTGAACTTGATACATTTGTTTTGAGAAGTGAGAAAATACAATGTTTTCCCTAAGATTTTCACGAACGTTTTCCTTCTGCTGACACAAGCTAATGTTTTTAATTGTACCTTTCTACTTTTCTTGTTTTATGAGATTACATTGTGTTAAAAAAATAGTGAAGTTGTAAAGGTGCCATGAGTTGCAGATTCTGAAACAACTGGTTCAGTTGTTGGGAAAACTACTTGATTTTTAAAATTTTGGGGGTTTGTCATTCAAAATTTCACTAAGGAAAGCATTGTGTGATTGTGTGCCCATAACACCCACATCCATAGTAATTCACCTTCACTTCCAAAGTAATGTGCTATGTTTTGAAAAGAAAAATGTCTCTGTGGCGTAAATATTGCATTGGAAATTGTGTTGCCTCATTAAGTGTTGTTTGAATCTATAGGTTGGGGGTGATCAGAATAAGACTTCCAATATTATGTGCCTTTCAGAATAGGAGCATTAATGTTTATATGCTCTATGTGTGTTTTCATTATTGTATCTACTTCTGTTCAGAAGTAGAGAGGAGAACATTTCTCTCTTCATCCCCAACTGACTGGATACTGGACTGTAATTCCTTTGCAACATTTATTATGGACTAAGTAGCAAACAAAATTAGAAACCGTATTTCATACTTACCTCTCTGAGGAAAACTCAGTGGAATAAACACATTTCTTTTATTGTTTTATGAAAAATACTTTTGATATTTTGTCATGTGTTTTTTGTTGTTTTTTCTCTTCCTTTTTATTTTTTAAAAAAGTTGTAATATAGTATGAGGGTCAAATGTTTTTTCTTTGCTATAATTATTTTATAAGTTTCTAGATGTGGGTTTTAGTGTGTGTATATCCATGCAACGCATTCAGAAGTGATTCATAAAAATTCCTCAACAATTGAACCATTCTCTTTTTGTAAGTTTTCATTGGTGAAAATTTTGCTTACTAGTGAACTTTTTTAATTGGTTGAGATTTAAATTGCAAGTTCTCGGGTTTGTGTGTCCGTACCATGCAGGCCTTGGGAAAACATTTACACCAGTACTTGTTCTTATTTCTTGTGGTTCAGTCTTCATGAAAGCTAGTCATTCAAACAGTTTTCTGTACAATGCAATAGTTAATGTAAAGGTATTTATTAATAATTTATTAACAACTTCAAGACAATGTAATTAAAGTTTAAATGTGTATTATCAATCAATTTATCCAATTCATCTTGAGGATTTTAGGCAAAGACAAAACTTCAATGGTAATTGTACCACTAGCACAGAACATATCACAAATTCCAAGTGGATGTGTTGGGATGTAATGGATTGGTATTACTGCATTTCAAGCTGTAGTTTTATCACCATGCTCGATACCACTCCTAGCGCATAGCAACAGGTGCGAGTGTTAATACGAGTATTTATGAATGTGAATGAAAGGGTGACTGGCTTTCTGTACCATTTTTTTAAATGAGTTCTGTAATAATAAAAAAAATTATTATATTTTCATGATTTGATAAAGAAGATGAGCAGAAAAAATTGGTATAGTTGCAATATTTTTTTACAAATTAAAAATAATTTAATTTTTCATCCAAGTGACTGATTTTTAAAAAAATGTACTGTTCCTACATCTTGACTTTCTATTATACAAAAAAAGTATTAGGGGTTTCATTTTCAATAAAATCTAATTTGAGTTTCATTTATTTTGTGTATGTTCTCCGTGCAAGTATTACTCTTGCATAATACTTATTTAAATGCGAATGAAAATATTATCTTTTGCCATTATTATAAATATAATTTATTTCTTTTGAATTGTTTTGATAAATATGTTTTATTGGATTAAAAATAATATTTTGTCATGAATATGTTCTCTTTTCTCATTAAAGATGTTTCAAATACATGGTGTTTAATTGATTTTTCAAAAATGATCATTGCAATGTTCATTATTGTGAGAGAATTACTGTGTATTATTCATTTAGAGTAGAATGTATTGACTAGGAAATTTGAATTTCAATAATTTGATATTATTATACTGTGGCCAGATTTCATATTCTGGATGTCTGAGAAATATTGTTACAGTAATTATGGGAGTTGATTTTATTATTCCATACCTTCATATTTCAGTATTTTGGTTAAGGCTTTGTGATTCAGAAATTTTTTTTTTTTTTTTGGTCAATATTGCAGAGAAAGTAGATTTTTTTGTTTTGTTTGTTATATTTATTCTAAGATACTTTTTTCATTTTAAATTAGTGATTCAATGTTGAAATGTTGAGCAAACATGGAAAGTTTTTTGTCTTGAGTACACATGGATTGAAGAATCGACGAACTGATGTAGTTTTGTGTTTTTTATTTTTGGTGACAGTTTGTTTTTTATTCTGTAAATCTATTTCCAAATTTTTATTTAATAGAAAGACTGTGTCATTAACAGTAGCCTGGTAACCTTGTTATTTTGTCATTTCTTAAATCGGATCTTATTGTTGTTTTTATTTTGTTTCACACTTGCTACATGAAGTTCATATAATTCTTTTTCCATTCTCATTTTTTATGAGAAACCATGTTCAGCAATTCAGTCTTTAAAGAATCTCTATTTATTAAATATTTCTTTCTTTAAGAAAGGAAAGTGATGCTTATTTGTGTAACTGAGGTCCTTCTTATAATGTAGATCAGTATATTGTTTTGGAAAATTTAGAGTAGGTATGAAAACTTGAATGTTATTGTCTACACTTGGACACTCATTAATGGTTAGTTGAATGTCCTTTCCTTTAAATATGTCTGTGCTGGATGCATTTTTTAAAAGATTTTTGACACTTATTCCATTCATTGATAAAGTGTGGGATTCAAAAAGGTACTGCAGTATCATTTTGGAGAATATATATATAGTATTTGAATGAATGAATGAAGCCTATTTTTCAACTTTTAAATCACTTCAAAAATAAATAGATACAATAGTACTCTTTAGTAGTGGCAATCAGATATTGTGTAATTTGAACATAAATAGTGACCATGTTTATGGCATGAGCGTTAGTTTTTCAGTGAAAATGTAATGGACTGAACTTAAAATTGTCTTCTCATGGCTATAAGTAAGCTAGTACAGGTAAGCAGGAAAGTAATTTCGATGTAAAGCACTAACAAAATTGCAGAAGGAAATATAATATATACATATATTTTTTCACAATACATTTGTGGCAGGTGCACTGGTTTGTGAAACTTTTATTTCATGCATCCTTAAAACATTTCTCAGCTTTCTCTGTGGAAAAAAAATATACCATTGGAATATTAAAGTACACTTTTCTATATTCACTTTTAGATATTTCTTGTAACAAAACAACCCAAAAACTGTTAAATGCTCCATTTCCAATGTTCCCTAAATTTTAAAATTATAAATTGAAAACATACAAAATTTAATTCTCACTGCAATTTCTGAATTTCTACAAATTGTTTAAGACATTGAATGTGACCAAGTGTGATATAGTTTTTCATTTTTCCTTAAGAACTCGTTATGATAGACTAAATTCTTGAGAGTGATGTATTCCATTAAATAAACAAAATTAGATTTTTATTTATCTCTGTTGATCAAGAGACCAAAAACTTCAGTATTTAAACCATGGGAAAGAAGTGTATTTAACATGATGGTGAGGATTGCAGTAGGTGTTACTTAAATTTCAGTTGACTGATTTTATGTTCATGCATTCATTTATTTTTTTATCATGATAAATAGTAGATTGAAATAATAATGATAATAATTATGATTATTATTATTACTTTTGTGGTAATGACATTTTTTAAATATGCAAAATGAGGACAGAATTTGTAATTCTTTGTGTTACTGTATCTCTATCTGCCCAATACTTGTTTGCCATTATTTTGAATGTAAACGGACATGTAATTCTCCAAACTGTGCCATTTTTTCCATTGTGACTGTAAATTTTTAATAAAGAGTTTAAATATAATAAGTGCATTTTGTTGCTAATAGATATTCTCAAATACTAGAATTAAGTGAAATTATAATCTGTAGGATTTCAAAATTTATACTAATAATAGGAGGAACGTTCACATCTGGATGCAACATTACAAAATTGACTTAATTTTTTGTTGTACTTTCTGTTTTTTTCTTTTTTCTTTTTTTCTTTCTTCTTAAATGCCTTCTGAATCAAGTTCAATTTTTTTGTGAACTTGAAAGAATCTTCTTAAGAAAGAAACTTAAGCACAGATTTAATATGTAGCTTATGTTATTATTTTTAATTATTAGATACCATTGCACCTGCATTTTTTTATACTTAAATAAGAGTAATGTGCTCTGACAAGAAACTATTACATAAAAATACTTCATAGAAAATATTCTCAACTTTTGTGGACTTTTGTCCATTATAAGATTTCAGCTAATAGATTTTACGAAATTTTAGAATAGGTGCGTTTAGAAATTGATGTATTTAGAGTACTGGTTTTAAAAGACTTAATATGCTCTTGAGTGTTTGTGTGTGTGTGAACAGTGCCTCACATCACATTCTTCAGTTATAAGGAAAATATAAATGCCATTATTCTTAGAATTTAATTCTACCACCTATCTTCCTTTCGAAGCTGGATACATACGTATATTTCTTGTTGAAAGAGGGAAGTATGTTATAAATTAATTGAGTACTCCTTTTATTGTATTCAGTAAGGGAAAATTGAATCATATATTATTTAAATCAGTGTGAAAGAGTTTTGAAAGTTGGATGACTGTGCAAGAGATTTGTATGAATGTTTAAAGAACGATTGTTGATTGATCATTTTTAAAATGAGTATTTTCCCCACCTTTTCCCCGCTCTTGTGACAGAAAAATTCAGGTATTTTTAAACTTGTTGTAGCTACTTCATAGTGTTTTTTGCAGTTATCCGTATAGACTAGTTACAATGTTTAGGTGTTAGTAAAACCTTTACTTCAAGAATGTAAGGTTGCTAGTGTAGCAATGTGGGATTATGTTTATACAACAATTACTTTGATGATATGAATTTTTGTATTGTTCTGTGTGATCTATAAATAGTTTTAAGACCAATATTAAAATAACTGTATTATATTGTTGAGAATAAAATTCACACAAATCATTGTGCAAGATGAGATTTCAGTAAATTCATAAATAATCCTGTGAGAATTCGAAGTAGCTATACTATTTGCGAGGACATGCAAGTTGTCTTGTTGATATGGCCTTGATTTTCATCTTTGTATGAAAAGTTTGTTTGGTTTTGGCCATAGTAAAATTCACTTCCCTAATTTGTTGTTTATTGTTGGTGCAAAAGACTTCTCCAACAGTGTTTTAGTCATATAATTTATGTAGTGCTATAGATTAGCATTTATGAAAATGAAACTTGCCTAGTAATGAAGATCTGAATTAATAATATTTTGTGTATATTGAAAATTATAAACAGGAATGTTTTTTTATAAGTACAGCGTCAAGAATATAAATAAATCATATTTTCTTACCAGTATTTTAAATCTCGTTAAAGTAATGCCATTCAAAAGTGTAATTGCCCGAATAGAATTGAATATCAATTGCTGCTCTTACCTATTTGTGAAAAGATCAGTTGTACCAGTGTATGTTTTTTGATCTGAAATCGTAATCCTGACAAACTTGAATGTGTACCTTTTTTGTCACAGATTGCTAAGCATGTGTACATAATATTTTTTTTAATTAATACTCTATATTGGCCTCTGGATATGCTTTGTAATCTTGTTTTGGACTTTACATGTATTCTAATAGAACTAATAGGGTTGAAAATTGTATAATATATGTTGAAAGTTCTGTATCAAGCATGTTATTTTACATCATAGAAGTATTCAGATTTTGTGACCAGGACTGTTTAATTTAAATATATGTGGAACACAAAGTTATATTTTGTATTCTTGCTTGATAATTATATTGGTATTGTAAATCAATGCTATAAATATTTGTGTGAAATGTATTTGTATCATAAACATAGTCCCACTGTTAACATGATATGTAACGTGACACTATATCATGTCATCATATTGAAGACATAAAGTAGGTGTGTAGCTGACAACATATGGGGAGTAGATACAATGTGACAAGAGTCTCATCCTGCTTCCCAGAGATTATAGGGTGGATACATTTGGAATTTCAATTTAAACTAAATTTCTGAAATTGGAACTTCTTATTTTTAAACATACTTTTTTGTTTTTATTGAGATGAAGTTATTAAGAATAAAATTTTGTAAGTTCAGAACAAACTCTGGAAGTATGATGGGGTATTTAGGGCATGCATTTTTATTTTAAGGAAGTATCATAGCTCAGCTGAATGTGCTCAATTACATTGTAATAGCACGGATATGCATTATGCCGTGTTGATTGTTGCTCATATAAATCCATTGGAAGTATTTCTGGATGTGGCCGTGCCAATAATTTGAAGCTGTATTTTAAACTGTATGAAATAATAAGTAGATAATGGAATGTGTGAGTGTTTCTGCATGAGGTAAAAGGCAATGGAATAAACTTTGCTGTTTTAGAATGCAACTTCAAGTTTTAAAGGAACTCAATCATAATATTTTAGCTTGCATGAGAGACAAGTCCACTTAGAAGCATTCACTGTGAGTATTGTGTGTGACCTATAAATAATATAGTATTTTCTTGCACTGACTGGCGAAATTGGAATGTAGAATAGTAGTGAAATTCAAACAACAGACTGTTTCTATTAACAGTTTCTCACTCAGGTACTAGCTAATGTTAAGGTTTAATGCTACAGTAGCACCAATGATTATGTCAGGTTTTCGTATTTAATTGATTGTGGTGCAGGATTTAACAATGCACTGGTCAGTATTTTACAGAAATCCTCTGTCATAAACTGCAACAAAAAAAAAAAATCAATATTGATGTCTTTGTAATGCTTTTCTCTGACAAGTTTGGAGTTTCCTGAAAGGAAATTTGCTAAGGTATTCCATTGTCTATAAATGAGATAACATTTCATACATACAACCATTCTCCACTTAAGATTTCTCCTCTTTGTTGCCTTGTTTTCTCCCCCTCTCTCATGTTGCCTAGCATCACATCGAATAAAGTGAGGTAATACATAAATATAAATATATATAAGTTTTATTATATACTATCCAGGATATTTTTTGTCCATTTTTTTCACTGTAGAATGTAGTATATTTTTTCAATTTCTAGATGTTGAAAGAAAGGGGAAAACAAACAAAAATAAAGATGAATGCAAGAATTGTATAATGCTTGTTTTGTTGTGCCCTCTGCTTTATGTGTTCAAAAACTAGGATTTGTGTTCCAGTCATATATAATATATCTATATATTATTAATAAACTATTAAATATCTTGCCATCTTGATTTTTTAATCAAACCACTCTCTTTTAGGCAACCTTTCAAAAACTTGAATGTTTGCTTTTCCTTCTGAATTTAATTCTTTGGAGCTTTGCCAACTTATCATATGTTGTTGTTGTTGTTTTTCTGAAAAGAATCTAATTACTAGAAATATTTGGAAGTGTGCATAGTTTTGATACAAAGGGTTTCCGTTTTGAGTTTTAACAAACATGAAACAAAGAGGTAAGTAGTTAAGGAGGTATACCAAGAACCAGTTATTTCTAGAGTAAAGTATTGAACTAAATCAATCAAATATGACAAATGAATCGCAACAAATACATCTATAAAATGTACACCTTGTGAAATTTTGTCATACCTATTATCCTTTCAAGCAGATGTGATGATTATCTAGTGTGGAACTTTTAAAAAATTGTCATTATTTCTCTGTATTATTACACTGAGAATCACAAACCTTTTTTACCTGTATGTGGTAAACATATACTTTAAATATTTTATGAAATTGAATTAAAATAAGCAGTTGTAAGTGCAGCCAGTAATGAATTGTCCTGTCTAACCTGAAAATGGCATATTTAGCCCCTTTTTGGGACCCAGAGTTTTTTAAATTACAAAACGACGGAGCTTTTTGGAACCTTCAATACTTTTAGAGGTTTATCTCTTTTGAGCCCCCCATTTTGTAGCCTGGGTGGTCAGAAAAATATCTTTCTTGAAAACAACATATGATTAAGTTGTCTATTTTATATTCTGTATAATTTAATTGTATGGGTCTGTCTGTATTGATAACTTTTGAACAATAGTTGACTGTTTACCCACACACGTGCTAGAGCCTGGCAATTGGGAACCAGTATAAAGCTATTTTACTTCCTAAACAATTTAAAATATGCAGAATATTCACACAGGTCCAACTAGTTTGATTGACAATGGCTGGCATTTTAAGAATCCTTCATCTGATTTAAATTAAAATTTTCATAATGCAGAATCATTTGCATCAAGAACTAAATATTTTGCTTTTTAAGAAAGATTAAATAAAGGTTATGCTAACTACTGTATTTAAACAAGAAATTTAAGGGAAAAAATATGGAGTAGATTTTGAACAGTAAAAAAAATTCAGTAGTCAACTTTCTTTACCGACCCAAAATTTGTTTGTGAAATAGCGATGTTTGGGTTGAGAAAATTCATACAAGGGTTCACTGTAATCAAAATAATCTTAATCATGACTTGGTGTTTTTCAGGGGGCTAATGCAGGAAACCGAATCTAGTTCTCTTCAAAGACATGTTTTTGAAGGTGATGTAAGTAGGGGGGAATCTATCAGGGACACGCAAAAAAATTTCATTTCCACTGAAATGTCAAGATTAATTTTTCTGCAGGCTAACATGTTTGTAGACTTGTTGCAATAGGTGAATAATATGCTAAAACTGTTGCAAATAGTTTAAAAAAAAAACAAAGTATTTTTGTTCTTTCTAGATAGTTTTTTTCCTCTGCTTCACAATTTTCCCATCAGGAATATTAAAAAATTATGGTTGATTGAGCAAAGAAATTTGTTTTCCTTTTCCAAGATCATGAGAAAGGATATTGTTTCCTCCTTACATTTCCCCAAACAATCCTAATTGCCTATTTTTGCCCTGAAGTCAAGTCAAGCTTTCACTACTCTACATCAGCACTCCGCATGGCTTTTTATGATGTTCTTGCCCAATTACTATTATTATAATTATAAATAGAACAATATTTTTGAGTATAACTTAGTGAAGCATGTGTGCAGATTCAACTGATATTTACAATTACTAATTTCAAACTTTTGTAACAGGTGTTTAAAAAATCAGCTGGTGCTGTTCTCGCACAACTGGAGGGAGAACAGTGATGTTTCTTTACTAGGTGTCAATAGCACTAATAATGTTCTGATAATTAAAGGACGAGGAAACCAATGGTGAGTTTTTTAAAATAATTTCCCACAAAAACAATGATTTTAAATATTTATTATCTGCATCTGTGCTGAAATAGAAATGAAGATTCAACCAAAAAAAATCTGCAAGCCAGCTTTAAATATTTAAATAATTAGATTACAATTGAGAAAACAAAATACATGAAAGCTATTATAAAAGAATAATAAGTGTTGTAGTCAAGCATGTAAATAAGCAAGCACACTTGTATGAATGAACAATCAGAGTTATTACATGATAACTTTACAATGGTTTAGTAATCTGGATTAGGCAAAGATAAATTATTTCCCAACAACTTTTCCAACTGTAATATATAATTTAACTTTCAAATTTACTTTCTGTGGTTCTCTCTGTTCTAATAACTGCGTCGCCATTGTGTTGATGTAAGTATAATGCATCACAAACCCTACAATAACGTCTCTTCCTTCAGATATATCTTCTTCAGGTGTAATGACTAATTTCATAGCTGCCTTATTTGCTTTTCTCCATACAACAATTCTGAAAAAGTAAATAAGTTGTACATCTGACTTTTCAATGTTGGAAAAAAAATATTTCTATTTCAAAATCATAGCCTACTTTGGATCATCTTGAAAATTATGTGTATCTCCAGAGTCGTCATATTCTGCAGCATCATCACGAGGAGGAAGAACTAGAGTAACTGGAGGAAGGGAAATATCTCCAGTTAATGCCACATTTACAGGTCTAGGATCTTCAGTTATAGACACTTGACGACAAATAGATGGTAGAAGTAACAAGACATCTTCACGATTCGTTTTCTGTGTATTAAAAAAAAAATTATTAATTATGTATTTCAAATACACATTAAATAAAAAATACAAACAACTTTCATTCTTGTGACAAACCTCATCTTTCCTGTCCACTTTTTGTTTCCTTTCCTCAATCTCTTTACTAAGTTCTTCAGCTTCCTCTTCTGGAGATGGTAATGGTGAAAACTGCAAAGAGCTTTGGTACTGGGTTGGGTTACAGATCTTTATAATCATTTCACTTTTCTCTCCAGCACGCAATGGTTCACAAGTAACAATTCGAATCTCTGGAACATGATAACTAACATGCAAGTGCTTAGTGTGTGATTATTCTACTAA
The DNA here is from genome assembly GCA_017312745.1 of Gryllus bimaculatus. Classification (NCBI taxonomy): domain Eukaryota; kingdom Metazoa; phylum Arthropoda; class Insecta; order Orthoptera; family Gryllidae; genus Gryllus; species Gryllus bimaculatus. The sequence goes on from BOPP01000022.1 coordinate 9,966,191, forward strand.
GCAAAGTTATTGAAGAAACATATTTTAAAAAATGACTTACTGGGCTGATAATTGTATTTTGAATTTTATGGACCCAGGGTTATATTCTGGTTTACTAACATTATGTTCACAAGAGCGACATCGTTGGGATCTTTTAATCAGAAGACATTTATGAGCAGGATACAATTCATCCACAGTTTGGGGCTGGAACTCTGGCTGAGCCAAACGCTGCTTTAATGTAGTAACTACAATTCAAAATTACTCACTAACATGTGAACGTTCTTTTATTATGCTGCAATGGTAACCATTATGCTTTACCTTTCAGCAGATTAAGTGTGTCAGTAAAGATCTCTTCAGGTAATTGTTCTACTTCTTCAGTGGCAATGGAAGGTATAAGTTCAGCAGGTCCGCCCACATCATCTTTCAGTGATGATGGGCCGATAGATGGAAGTCCAGCTCGTTTTCTAGCCATTGCAGCACTAAGTCCTGATAAGTGATAGATATTTCTGCGAGGTATGAATTTCTTTTTCTTTTCTCTCTCTTGCTTCTCCCTCAGAGCTAAAGTTTTAAAATGTTCAAGTAAGTTATAAATTCGAGAAGCATGGGGATTTTCCTTTTCTGGCCATCCTCCACTAGCTGAAATAGAACATACACTATTCTCATTTTTTTTCCCTGCATACCTTTAATAAATATTTCATTTGCGTTAAAATATTTCAAATTGTTGAGACTGGTAAAACGCTACTTTACCAACAGTTTGGTCTGGATATCCAATATCCCTTGATGTCCAGCGACAAAATCCACATGCTAAATAATACAATTTCCTAGTTACAGTCTTTTCATCAGAACTGGGCACTACTACTGTGCTAGCTTTGGTAGAAAGAGTATGGAGGCAGCTGGGGCAATCAAAACAACTTGCACATCTCTGTTTTTTCAACCTGGCCTCAGCTGACGGCAGGTTTTCCAAGCAATTAGCACAATAGTGAGAATCGACCTACATTATGAAAATGATAATTAATAAAATTATACTTTTTTTATTATTCGATATGACAGTCAGCAACTTACCTCATGACTAACGCAATAGCCACACCTTATTTTCAAGCAATGTCTACAAAAGTATATCCTTGAAAGTGGTTTTAATGAACCACATGTGCAAGCATAACGCACAACATCTGATTGTAAAATATGGCTCATTTTTTGAAACTAATCACGCCGACATCACCCTGTCAAGCTGCCATCTTGGCTAGCGAAATGGAAGTTCTTTGGCCGCAGATGCGATAATCCATGATCTTACTGCTTTTGTTTTTCGCGAGGCAAAGTTGAAAACTGAATTTTTATTTCCCGTATAATCCATGTCGTTCCTTCGTTTTGGAGGAATATTATTCTATACAAAATTAAATGTGAAATACTCTACTTTATAATATGTTTTGTTAACAGGTAATAATGGTATTCCAGGAAAATCAATGATAAATAAATGCCATTTTTTAAAACATTTCATTAGTGTACATATTAATTTGATTGGACGTATTTCATTTATATTCGATTTGAAAATTATTAAAAGTAAAATATTATAAAAAAATGTACTCGAAGAAACACTTTTAGAACTTGTGAACAAGTTTTTCAATTAATTGACTTTTGATAATTATACATCGCAACTTTAAAGTTGGCATGTCTATTACTTTCGAATTCTTACTGAAATGAAAAGCGACATATAATTAAACACGATGATTAATTTAATTTGTTGATTCATAAATTTATTATTATTATTATTATTATTATTATTATTATTATTATTATTATTATTATTATTATAACCTCTTTAAACTCGTTATTTATTCTGCAGAGAGAAATGCCTTAGTTACTGTAATTTGCAATCATGAATTGGAGATTTGTATTCCACGAGAACATGCCGTTTGTGTATTCCGCTCGAGAGCCACGTAAGAGAGGTTTGTTGTATGGAGTCTATTGATCCACACTCGCCTTCCGTAGTGCGCATGGGCAGCGGAGTAGCTGCTCAGAAGCATTCCAGGCATGGGCGGAGTTTTTCTGAAATCGCTAGAGGAGAATTTTCAATGCAGTTCGCAATAGCTCTAAAACACAATAAATCTTTATTGAAAAAATATATTAGAATTACTTTTGATTTTCCCGAAAATTATAACATTTCTCGAAACCAATACATTCGATATGATTTTGATGAAACAATACTTTGTATAGTTTATATTTTGTGGGATGAATGTGCAAGTAACAGGAATCAATCGGAAATGTAAAATCATTTTCAAGAGAATGGATTAAAAACGTTTCATATCTCGAGAGTAGGTGGGTGTATTCTGTAAGAAACACGTATTTAATATGAAAAAAGTGCTTCTATTTCGTACACAGAATTGTCTTATAAGCCGAAGGCCGGGTGTTCGGAGGAGCCGCATGACAGTTGGGCGGGCGAGTGGCGCCTCTCACGCTTTGAGCGCGACTGTACCGCCCAACATGGCGGCCGGGGGTGCGCGGCGGCGGCGGCGGCGCGCTGCGACTGGTCGGTGGTGGCGGGGGAGGGGAAGGGAGGGGGGGCTGCCGCGGGGCGCGCTGGCTCGGGCCCTGCGCTGCAACAGCTGAGAGATGCGCAGCGCACCGGCCCTGCGGCGGGCGCCAGCGACTGGGGGCTGGCCGACGGCTGCGCGGCGGCGCAGGCGGTGGCGACGGAGTGCGTGTGTATGCGTGGGCGCGAGACCGTGCGAGCGAGTGGACTGCCGCCGCAGTGCGTGAGGCGCCGATCAAACCGGATTACAGGGATTGTTACGTGCATTAGTCCGTTGTAGATTTCTATCTGACGTGTACCGTTTGCTCGAGGCAATCATTAATAAATAAAACATAACCTGCAACGATCATAAGTGCCGATGTATTAGAGTGTGAAGTTGGACAAAACTTCATAATTTGTTGTATTTGGTATAAGACAAGTTCGGTTAAATCCACGTTTTAAAGAGCGGTTGTTTTGGTGACAGTGCATCCGTCGTTACTCATCCTTCCAATCGGCGTTTGGGAAGAGGCGAGGCGAGGCGCGGCGGCGTGTTGGTGGTTAGCGTGTGTTAGCGGGCGACTGCGCGGTGCGGCGCCGGCGCCCGTGCGGAGGTGCGAACCGGCGACGTCACAGAGCCGCGCCCCGGGCGGTGCGTACGCGCAGCGATCAGCTGATCCGCGTCGCCGAGTGCGTCGGGGGACGGCGCGGGACATGCCGCGCGCGGCCTGAGCTCAGCCGAGAGGAGCACCACGCCGCAGCTATGTCCACGAGGGAGGTGATCCTGGACGGGGGCTCGCCCTGGGGCTTCCGCATGCACGGCGGCGCCGACGTCGGCCAGCCGCTGCGGATCTCGAGGGTGAGTTATGAAGCACCTGCCGCGCACACGCTCGCTCGCAAATGCGCACTCACTGGCGACGGCCAAGCGCGCTGTTTTGCCACAGATACTCTGGGGTGCCCGCGACGACCATGGGCGGGGTACTCGGAAGTTTGCCCATTGATCGCCAGGAACTTGAGTCCAATTTACGTCAGACCTATTAGCGTCTGTTGTGGTCGAAAATGCACGCACTGTAAACAGTGACTGGTCTGGTTTTATCTACATCTAACCAAATGTTACGATTGGATAACTGCTAACATTAAAAAACTGTTGTTGTTTTTTTCATTTTCAAAATGTGAATTAACCGGAGAAGAAAGCAATGAGTATCACAGATTACCTTGGGCAAATTACGAAGAGATTTTTAGTTGAATTTGCTAAAACTTGTCTTGCAATATAAGCCAGAAACGTATGAACTAGACAGTGAACTTTTCTTTCAGACACCGGGGCGTACGCAAACTGTTCCCGCGCAGATAATCCGCGTGTTACAACGAAAAAAAACACGTAAACAAGCGCTCATGAAGTTTCGCACTGCGTGCAATACCTACCTTGGGAAACGGGGCAGTAGTGAATGGCCTTCTCAAACAACATGCGCCCTTCCTCGAAACCTTGAAAACCTGAATTGTTTCTGAACAGTGTTCAGTACCTAGTTATGTTTGATTACTGTAAATTGTGGATTTCATGGGCGCGCTTTTATCATTTACTTTCTTTGAGAACTTGCTTCGAAAACATAACATTATATTTTCAATTAAACATCTACCAATTGCAAAGAGAACTTCCCCCGGATAACTTCTCTGTGTGGAGTTTTCACGTAACTACTTTGCGGGAGAAGATAGGCTAGGCTCCACAAGAAGATGATCACGTAAACTAAAAAAACGACATAAACCTGTGATTTACAAATCACTTGGACAAATTTAATTTATCTGAGAAGTTACGTTTGAAATGTGAAATGTTCTCAAAACAAGTTTACATCAAATTCATATCGATTTGGAAAGATCCAAACGAGAGATTCGCTTGTTAAAAAATTGTGTATCCACCCTTCAACCTTTCTAAACACAATGTAGCCTCTGAAGAAGAGTATCAAAACACAGTTCTGTGTACAAATACCCGAATGTTATAATATCCTCCAAATACTGTCTGCCATGGTGCAAATAGCCCTTCTATCTGCAAGTCTCTCAAATGTAATGGAAGTAGGAATGTGGAATCTGACATTTCTTTTATTCTCTTTGTTAAATAAGAGCGCTGAAGTGTCAGTTTGCAAAACTCTTAGCGATAAGGCCAAGAAAATCATTTGATTGTCGAAGCCTACAGTGGAAAGCAATGATTGATGAGGTACAAAAGTTATGAAGCGAAAATATTTAATGTAGCAAAGAATTCGCTGGAGCGTAAAAACAAACATTCTACAAGTAATTTGCACCGGCGTAGTCCTTATCTACTTTTGGTTCACACCTAACGACAAATCATGAATTGCGACCAGGAGGGAGATAAATACATCAATCTTGCTTTCAGCTAAACAATCAGACGATTAAGTGAACTTCGAACCGATTAATACAATTAAGAATAAATCATTAATACATTTATTAAAACGTAAATAAATTAAGCCACACGAAATATTTCGTCTTTTCACACTGTAGACGAATGAGAAGCAAATCTGTGAATATTACCTTCAGTTACATTGATTTTCTTATACAATTTAAGTTTATCTTTAATATGTAATTAGGTATATAAAGAACCGAAGAGTAAGTACTTATTCTTCGATTCTATACCATTCACAAAAATTAATACCAACAACCTATTAAAATACGCCTTACAATATATCTTATATACAAATAAAGTGTGATATAAACAGAACTAAGGCTAAGTAATAAATAAATGGAATTCATTCCGAAGAAAGGAGATGCGTAAAATTCACTTCTGACTGAAGATATTAATAGTTCGTAAACAGCACGTTGGGCGATATTGGTGGGAGTTATGCTCTCCACATGCCTCCGTAGAGAGTCTGGTTCTATTCCCGTTCGCCACATCGTAAATTGTTCGCCCATGCCCTCGCCCTATCCTACAGCCGTCGCGACATGTGTTAGCTGCAGCTCCTGCAGCCGACTTCGTGCACCGCTCGAGGACGCCTTTCGTCGCGGGCCTCGCTGCCCCGTCGGCGCAGCCAGCAGCACCCGCGGACAAGCGCCGCGCCGCGCGTCGGTGCAGACGGCGGCATGTGATAGCCCCCGCCCGCCCTGTCCAGCCTAAAAATACGAGGGGAGAGGCGAGGCGGCGCTTAAAATACCGACGGAGGCCAAGATCACCGTCGCCGTACGCGTCGCCGTACGCGTCGGTCCTCTCACCGTTCCCTGCGCACTCACTCCCCCACGTCGCACTCACCCTTACCCTCACGTGACAAATGCGCGTTCGATAATCTTCATCGAGCGTCCTCGATCATCTTACTCGTCTTAGACGTTTTTGACATTTACCCTGAGACACTCTGCGCAATGACATGGGCTCCTGGCACTCCGTCCAATTGTCCAAGTTTCAATTTTAATATAACGCCATTTATATTATAAGCATACAGCAAGTTGTTTGGTATTTGTGCTTAAGTAGTTTCCCGGTTGAGGGAAGTTTACTAATATCGACATGGCCAAATAGTTGGGCAATCATCACGCCAATGAACACATTACATAAATTAAATAACATCCTGATCCGTATTCTGTTTTGTGTTCCATTTCGTGAGTTTGTGCATTATATCTGTCAGCATCGCCATTGCTTAAAGTAATTTTCGAGTCGCCGTTGTCGACGTAGCTTTTGTTTACACTGTCGCCCATTTCATCTTCATAACCCTCATTTTTGTCGTCTTTTTTCGTGGTTCTCTCATCGCGTTGACGTTTACCTTTGTTGTTTCAGCAGTTGCGCCGCCGGCCGGCCATTCTTGTTATGTCAAAGGCGTGACTTCCTCTAGGAGACGTGGAGCCCGAGAAGAAAGATAGAGGGGTCACAGCCTAACCTAAATGAAATTTCGAGGAGGAAAGAATACAGAGCGGTGGAGTTTTTAGAACAGAAAGTGGTACAAAAATTTTGTCCGCAACTAGAACGGAGTAGATAAATCCTATATTTGAGGTAATTCAAACTACAATAGAAAAATTTTTGCACATGAAGTGGTATACCTTCAGTTGGATTTATATAAGATGAAAAGTATTCAGGTGGGCACTCTGTATCGAATGTTCGTCCATTAATTTTGAGGTGAATAAAGTAAAGTGATTCCTTAGAGGAGAAATCTATATTACTAATTTCCAATGGGCACAGAAATTGAAAGAAAACTACTCAGCTTCCGACCTTTTGAGGAGTTTATGGCTTCGTTGGGTAACTAGGAATTCAGGACAAATAAAAGCAAATAAACAATGAAACAGTTTCGACTTTTACTGTACAATGCAAATATATGATTACGTTGATTATTTTCTTATATCTGATATGTGTATTCCCGTACTCAATGCGTCACTGGTTACGACAGAGCTGACGTGATGCGAAGTGGAAAGCTGCTTCAGTTTTCACGTGTGACATTTCAGAACCTTCAATTTTTGCTGCTCCAGGATCTCATTTTCCAATCACTGAACTGCAGCACTTTTGCCACTGCAAGCCGCTAGTTTATTCTAAATCTCGTTCTTCCCACTCAGTTGCTTTGATGGGCCGCAATGTTAAATTATTCATCTTACAGTTTCGCGAGGGTGGCGGTGTAAATATTTTACGAGGAGGGCATAATTCTCACGCGATCCTCTCTTCCACTCATTGGTTTTGATGACGTCGTAACTTGTAAGGACAAAGAGGTGTCCGGTAATATTAAGAATGCGCGGATATATCGAATACAAGTGTAATCGAGTACTGTAAGTACAAGGAAAAGTATAAAAGAGAATGTGCAATGTAAATGCAATTATTCACTGTCAGATTATTCCGGATGTCAACCGTATGTTTAATTGTTAATTTTCGAAATTTTTCGTTGTATTAGAAATTGAAGGTGACATGGAGATGAAGTTATATTTATTTCAAAGCTTCAAGTACCATGAAATGCAAGTCATCTGCAAGATGATCTCATGCACAAAGTATTAATATTACTTTTTTGAACTCTGGATGTTATATATATTAACGCTTCGGTTTGCTGAAATTAGAATATTGGGAAAGGCTTCAGGGTAGGGCAGAGAGGGAGAGGGTAGGAATTGTGGGATGAGCATCGATTTTGTGCATTCGCATCGAGGAGGCCAATGAGCCTCCAATGGTAACATCGAAGACCTGTCTACGGTCTTCTCAAGAATCACATTGTGCCATTGAGACCGTCAGTTGATGAGCACCAGACAGCGAGAAAACTTTGTGATTGATTGAGACAGCGACTCCTGAGACTTCGTCAGAGGCCTTGCAAGCATTATTGCCTGAAAGAGATGGCAACGCTTCTTACAGACGCGTTGGCTGGTTTCCGCTTTCCAATCTTAAACAAATTTATTTTAACTTACATGCAATTTAGAGTTGCCAACAACTAACATCTTATGGATGGGCTATCTAACGATGTCACTGATTATTTAGTTAAATCTCTTGAAAGATTGTATCGTCGAACAAGAAATTTAAAAAACAGCATTGGTCGGCGTGTAGAACACAGCATATCCATGGTAATCTAAATTTGTTAGGAGTGATATGGAGAAAGGCCTAAGTGTCGAAAAGAGGGACGTGCCGTAAGCTGAACATTAGAAAGAATTCCCAAGAACGGCTCTGATTTGATTTATTTAGTAAAAGAACAGTAAAAACTGTGACTTGAGGAGGAGAAGTAACATTTGCGCGTTTTCTTGAGCTCCAGAATCTGTTCCTAATATTTTAACTATAAATACTTAAAAGGTTGAATGATTAATCTGTTTAAAAATATAATAGTAATAATAATATAATTTATTATTATTATTATTAATAAACAATAATAATAATAATAATAATAATAATAATAATAATAAAAATGCGCGACATAGCAACATTCGGCTCGACTTCGACTCAGTGTTCAGCATTAGCTTTCCAGAACGCTCTCCTCATGACAGCGGTTGCAGTACGTCGTTAGGACTGTTAGGACTGCACTCATGCCGCCTTTTTATCTAGCTCCTCGTGACGCCGCATCACATTATTTCTTGACTCAATGAACGGCGAGGTTCAATGAACAGACAAATCACCAGACACGATCCTTATTAAAGATGTCTCGGATGTGTTCTAACTGGAGCGCTGTCAGAAAATCTGGAAGTGTCGGAATGCTGATTCTTTTAGATTCTACTGTCTGAGTAGAGCATGTTTGGGTGCATCACAGAACACTAGTCGAGCGTAATTTAATTCATTACCTCGAAAAGAACATACATGCCGTAGATGTCGAAAGTAGCCAGGTACCGAATGCTATATTGAATCATTCTGTTCTTAAGACTAGGTGGACTTGAATACTATACTCAATAATATTCAATGAACAACTTCTAATAAAAAGATAAATTATAGTTCAAAATCTTTCAAGTGTTCTGATTTTTCTAAACGATAGTTAATCATGACCTAAACATGGGGACAGGAAGTGGTGATGTTGGGTTGCAGGTGTCCTTGATACCACGTGTGGGTTCAATTTTGTGTAATGCTCTTAAATATTCCTTAGTGTACTCTGAAGAGGGAACAATAAAGTTTCGAAACGTTGGCAAACTAGGAATTTAATTAATAGGGCAACACCCATCAACTATTCCTAGAATTAATAGTAAGGTAGTGAATTCGAGAACAATGATAGTGTATTCGTTGTACGCCAATAGGAGGCATAGGTAGTAAAGAAATATTTGTAACTAAGTAAATCAGTGAAGCATATTTTCATTACACTTATTTGGGGGTGTAATGAGGAAAAATGTAGTGGAGCAAGTCAATTGCCGCTGGCTTGGTTGCGGAAGGAGCCTGATGTCCATGTGAGTTTTGACGTGACACTACGACCTGTGCGGAGGAGGGTAGGGGTGTCATCGGATCCCCGTCGGAAGCTCTGAGTTGGATTTACGCCTCAATAGGCTCTGGCCAGGGGCGCAGTAAGAGAAAATGAATCACCAATTAGTATTTACAGCTGTTATAGAAGAAGATAATGCACTATATTTTAACTTGGACTGTTTCTTTAAATTAGTAACTAATTAATGTTTAGAAGAAAGATGGAAATCCCAACACAAGCTGTGTCGGGGACGCAAGGCTTCCTAGATGGAGGCTTGATGCAGCTGTGACGTCACGGGCGACGGGGATGACGAGGAAAGGGGCCGTGAAACATCCTGGGAAGAGACGTCAGGAGGTCGCTCGAGGGCAACGAGGGGAAGGAATGCAAAAGCCGCTTCGCAGACAGGAGAAGAGAGGGGGGAAGAAGGGGTGGAAGTTTTTGTTGAGGTGAACAAAACTGAACGCAGTGTAGAGGAAGCTATGAGGATGCAAGATTGTGCGAGGGATGGATGTTAGAGTTGAAGAGCGGATAGATACGAAGTGCGGTGGCGAAGAGAAGGCGATTGGGAGAGGTTTGTTAGGTAATTGCGAATGGATAGCTAATGCTAAAGAGGCAGTGGTAAATCGGGGCAAGATGGTCGAAAGTAGACGAAAGGGAGCAAAAGGGGAGAGAGGACTTTGGCTTTGAAGAGCCCCACTGCGAGTGCCAGCGCGGCGTCATCAGCGAGAGTAGCGGCGGGAGAGGGGGCGTTATGTGCGGGGGGGGGGCGCATCGAGTGCGGGAAGGCGGTGTCGGCGAGGGTGAGGTCAGGGGCGAACTGCGAGGGGTTGCTGAAGGGAGGGGGGTTGTCAGCGCGGCGGCGGCGGCGTCACGCCTGCCCCGCGCGTGCCTCCCGTAATGTTCGCTTATCTCGAAGGGGGAGTGAAGGCCGTGTGCCGCCGCCACCGTTGCCCCGCCGAGATGTTTCTGTTGTTTTGGCACCTGCCTCGCCAGCCCGTCGCGTGCGCGTTCACCCCCCTCCATCCAAGGGGCGTGGCTCTTTGACCTGTGTTTGCGCTGTTAGACGTGTCACCTCATCAACTTGTATTAGTACAGGAGAAAGTGCGGCCTACAAGGTCACGCTTGGCAATGCCATTCATGATTGTATTGTTGGACTAGTTAGCAATGCTACGCATTTCTGTACTGCAACGTTGTCACGTGAATGTCTACCAGTTAATCTTAAGTTATATAACCTTCAATATATCGAGATTCTACGTCAATTAAGAAAAAAATCGTGTACACGTTATGCAGGTAGCATAAAGGTTAAAATTATATCAAAGCGTACCGAAGTTGTTTAGTAAATTCGAAATCCGTAAATGACAAATTTGCTGTAGTGTGCTCAGTATGTGCATTTATAATTATTTCAATCGCACCAATGCCACCTTAACTCCTGCGTATATTGCGGATTCTAATATTAAGTTGTGTAACATTAAGTACTGAGTCAATTTTCTGAAAAATGTTTCAAGCCTTTCTATAGTTCAATCGGAGAATAGGATTATCCCCTTAAAGTAGAAGTGTACCTCCATTCTTCCTATCCCCGCAAACTCTGATTTTAGTTAACATTTTCTTTACAATTCCCTGGTCTGGATATAAAGGTGCTCTAGCGCGAAGAAACGTGTCGTAAAAATAAACGTAACTTCTAATCCAGCAGGGAAGGAAGCTGAAACACGCATGGGAGAACTTCTTTCTGGGAAAGGTGACAGTAAAATGGTTAGTCTTTCTTTGCCAAGGAAAATACAAGGATTTCCGAGGAAGAGAGAGCAATGTTGAAAACTTCATTCATTTCGTGCAAACCTTATACGTACAGGACTGATTTGTTTGCCTCTTTCGCTCTCACGACAAAAGAAATTGATGAAACTAATCTCGAATCGTGCGATAGGATTTCTAATAGGGTTTCTAATGGGGTGTTCACTATTTGAGCGGACAGTCCGCTTTTTTCACATGATGTTCACAATTTTTTTTCGGAAAATAATGGGCATTTTTTAAATTCAAAAGCTTTGTGATAAAATGGTACGTAATGTGAAGTTGTACAGTCGAAGAGAAAATGAATAAGAGAATCGTGTTTTCTCTTTCTTTTTCCATATGTTAGAATGAGACAAAGATCGAATATTTATTAACTAGAATCCCCGAAAAAAATATGACTCATACTCAATTGTTTCAGAAGATAGTTAATAAAAGTATACTATTTATCTTAATTAACATTTACACATTATTTTTATATTTCTCAACGTTGTTATGAAATTAATGAAGTATTCTTTAAACACAAAGAATTGATCAAAGCTGCACAGTCAAATAAAAAATGCACACGACAGCAAAGAAAAATGTATTTTAATATTTTATTTATTATCATAATATATTTGATGTTTTGAATTGTAAGTACGTTTGAAGTGTTTATTTTAATATGTGTTAAAATGTTTGTAAGAAAATATATATTTTAGTTCTAAATTTTTAATTTTTTTTCCAATTACTCTCCCGCTTGTTTGCGTTTTTGGAAGCAAACCTTACGAACAACATCTAGAGGCTACATTTATCCTCACTCGTATAGACTTTTCCTTGAATCTTTGAATGCTGATCGCGTGCCTCCTCAATTCTAAAACGGTTAAAAATACTAACTGCACTTAAGTCGTGGAGCGCGTCGAGAAGGCGGCTTGTAGAATTGTCCTGGAAGGCGGCGCCAAACATGTGCAACGAATATTTTGCCTAATGTTGAGTAAACGCTCGCCGAATCGTGTGGAAAGGGAGTCGTTCATTTGGTGAACGCTAAATTTGAATGCGTCTTTTTCCATTTCGTGTCGTTATTTGTGAACATATCAAAGAAAACGATTAGTGGCCTTGCTGTGCATTCATTCTACGCGGTGCACTTATACGTTTCAATTATTCGTCAATTGACAAGAACTCCATAAACACCTCCGTTCTAAAAGTTTGTTAATTCCGTACATTTAGGTGCCGCCTCTATACAGAGTCTCACACCCTTTTTGGCTCACTCGGTTGGATTCACTCGTGTTCCCCGATATTTCCGACTGACCAGGTGTTCGCGGAGGGAAAAGGTGACGCGTATAACGTTCGATTTAAACGAAAACTGTTTATCTTCGAAATGCATATGTCTTTACTTCCTCTTTTGTGGCACTTGGAGACCAAAAGGAGGCTGGGGAGCTCTGGATTCGACTGGAGACAGTGAGCGAGGAAGGGAGGGCGCGAGGGCGGAAGGAGTCCCTTCGAGATCATGAAGTGCCCACGATGTGTGAATGGAACCACATGAAGCAGATGAATATTTGTATGCTGTCAGATTCCTCTAGTCGCGATGAAACAAAAATAAAAGTTAATTAAAAATCCATTTATTTAACAGGAAGTTGATAGAACTGTAAATGATTCTATTGAAGTGTAAAGAGGAATAATTAATTATAAATCCAATAATATTACCTTCGTCTCTGATTATAGTTACGCTGAATAATTTATTTATAACTTCAAAATGTCTGAAATAGGTTCGCAAGAGAAATAAGTGTGAAGTGTTGATGAACTAAAACGAATTCGTAAGTCTTTTATATTTTGCTTATAATTTTAATCTCGAACATTTGATTCCTTTACTACAAATTCGAAATCTTAATTTTACAAAAATTTTCCAGTCTAAACTCAAATTTCGATTTACTTTGCCAGTGTAAGCTCAATAAAACTAATTTTAAAGACTATAAAATAGAGTAAAGCCTAACACTGTAGGCCCCGAAATGAAGAAATATGAAATATCTCTAAGCTAGGAAAATGACGATTTGCTGTTTCATGGATTAAGTTAGCGTTAAAGGTGGGGCACCTTGTTTCCTTTGAAGCAGGAGAAAGCACAGGATGAAGTTAGCTGTTAGTTAACAATTAGGTACCCATATCTTACTCGTATATAGGTTTCTCGGTGGGATAAGAATACGTACGATTCATGTGTATTAATAGAAATGGGGGAACTCCTGAGAGCAGCAACATATTTCGTGATCGATACACGATTATGCAGGATTGAAGTTACCCTTACGTTCCTGATGTGAAAGGCACTTCTTACCGAGTGGCACTAATGTGCGCAGACAATTTGGCTAGTAAATAAATAAAACAAAATCAAGAGAATGAATGCCTAACTCCAGTGAAACAATAACTACATTTGATTGTATATTGAACCGTTTACAGGATTTCTAGAGGGTTCCGCGAATGTGTTTAACGGGGGTTAAAAGGGGTAAAAAAGGGATCGAACATATTTACGGAAATAAAAGGTTTTATTACGTAAGAATGAGAGGCTCTTTCCAAATTTTTCAGGGGGTCCAACAACCCCCCTCTCCCCCACGACAGCCACTCTGCGCACGCCTTTGAACAGCGCGTGGGCAATCACTTAATGGTTCGATTTCCTTTTGGGTCAGGCTGAAGTTGTCAGATACACACTCTACAAGTTTCTAAATGGCCCGTCAAAATGTTCCGAGTATAATTCTATAAATTTAACTGAAAAATTAAAATGAATAGATTATAACCACTTTTGTCTTAATTGTAAATTTAAACCTTGACCCGTGAGCGGAGAATGGTAGCAAATATGTGGAAGTATTGAACAGATGAAAGGGAATAGAGCAAGTCTTGTTATGAACAATAGTGAACAGTAATGATAAACAGAAATATCAAACGGGAAGTGGTAGGGAGTATTCGACACAAATTTTCAGGGGAATTATCAGATGTGGAGCCCCGCTGCGCGGGGTGGCTAGCGAGAACAATAGCGACTGCACATCTGATCGCTCTATTCTTCCTTCCTTCCTTCCTTCCTTCCTGGAAGTTTCGGTTAATCCTAAATGAGAAGTGCTAGCAGGCTAGGAAGAGAATCAAATAGAGTAGTAAAGGATTCAACATCGCTCGCGGGAACTCAGCGACTGGGAAGTCGTTAGTGGCTGCCGCTCACGCTATCAGAACTCGCTTACGCTTGCAAATTCTCGGAAGTGCATCGCTCCTTCGGGAGATTAATATTTCCCTTCAGTAATCAGGCTGTGATCAATATGTCCCATACGACTGTTAAGCTTTTCGTACTCTGTTATATTTCCCAGAAGCGTTGTGAAGACCTATCGTTAAAATCATGCGATCAGTTATGTAAGCTTTTGTCGGTCTACTTCGGGGGTTTTCAACCGGCGTAACGCGATGGAGTGTACCACAAAAGAGACGCAGGGTCCGTGTAAAAATTAACAACATTTTAAATCTATATTACTAACTTAATGAGCACAGAAATTTGAATGAAAACTATGCATATTAATAATTCCCATTGCGCTCAAACATTACCAAACAATGTAGACTTCTCCGCTCATGTGAGGTGGTTTCGTTAGATACCCAAAAATTAAAATAGTAATTTCCAATGCGCGCAGAAATTGAAAGAAAACTATGCAGCATTCAACCTTTTGAGTTGCCTATGGTTTTTTAGATACCTCGAAACGAAAAAAAATACAAAAAGTATACATTTCAATTTTTTAGTGAAAGCCATCACTGCAACTTCCGACAATGTGAGAAGAGATTTAAAGCTTCGTTACATTCCCAAGAACACGGGGAAAATTATAACAGTTCCGTTTTTGACTGAAAAATACAAATATATCATTGTGGAATTTCGCTGATTATCATCTGACTGAATACACATACTGACTGAATTCTCATATTCAGCGCGTCTCTGCTTACCACACAGCTATCGTCATGTGATAGTAAGTCTCTGAGGATGGGACCGCCCGCCATTAAATATTTTCTTTTCGCGGGTTTTGTTATGAAACAGCAACTATTTGCAATTCTTTGTTTGTAAAAAATCTGTTGTACTGTGTATATACTATAGTGTTACTGCATTATGTGTAAAGACTGTTTTTGTTAAAATATTTCATTTATTTCTGTGTTGTATGAGAAATTTTTATTTGAAATTCTTGAGACGTGATGGTACATTTTGGAAAACTATTTGGTGTATTTTTGTCCATTATTTTTTCTGCTGAAGATCCCAGGTCAATAATATTGCTTATATAGTGTATTTCACATTATGCAATGTATATTATGATCAAATTATATTGAAAATTTTAAACACAAAATAAATTGAATAATTATTTAGTGTTTCTGTGCGCTTCAACAGCCAAGATCGTTCGTTCCGAAAGTGTTGTGCATGTTTCGTTGCGAGAGGTGGCGGTGATCTTTCCCAGCTGGATGGTGAGATCCGGTGCCGACCTACAGGACGCTTTACGTGGTTTTCCCCATCCAAATATTTCAAACTAGGAGATGACTACCTTAGCCGGGAGAAGCTCCTATAATCGGGCCCGATTGGTCTCCCGTCATGTGTGATAGTGGAGTGCAAGTTAATGTTTATGTGCGTTAGTAAGGTGTGAAAATAAGGCAAGGAAGAGGAAGGAAAGATATTGTGCGGTATGTGTCCCGTTTAAGGTACTGTTCTGGCATTTGCCTGATATTTATCGGAGAAACCACGGAAAACTAGAGATACAAAAGCAGCCTGCTACTAGAATTCTCCTCCAGACAGACAACTTGACATATCTATGTAGCTAGTGTGGAAAATCCTGCGACTGTTGGTAGTAAAATTGGTGCTAAACGAATATGAAAATCCCAGGGAGTCAGGAGGCAGCGCTGCCACATGGTGCTCGTCGCCTTCGCATCCACAGCACGGCACCACTTGGAAGACGCGAGAACCCGCCTATGCCACCAGCGGACAGGGCGGCTACTTAACGCTCCTTCCTCGTCCACCAATTCTATTTGTACAGACTGAGAGCCGAGGCTGTAGCTGAGCCTACAAAGAGACGCTATAAAAGTTGTGTGTTCGTATGTGTGTCGGGCACTATGGCCGTCGAGATAATACTACTTCGTATGTGTTATGAGTGGGAAGAAGAACCAGTACTTTCAATGCTTACACTGTAAGCTTTTTGAACGAAATATCGTTCAGGAAATCTCGAGTTAATAATCTCGTTTTCCCCCGCGTACTACAAATAACATTTGGCGCTGAATGCAGATGAGCAGCCTAGGAGATCAGGCAGCAGCGGGGCCTCCGTCGCCTCCCGGCGCTGCCTGGTGCGTGCGTCGCCTTCGAATTCAGGAGGAGCCCAGGGCGGTGGGGGGCCAGGGGCTATTGATCAGGGCTTCGTTACCACCTCCTTCGCCGCCGCCGCCGCCGCCGCGAGCTGGCGGGCAAGTAGCGCGTTGAGCGATCGAAGCGCAATTGAGATTCTGCGGAAGCCGCCCGCGTCGCCGGAGACCCTGGCTGGTCGTTTTGCCCTTAACACCACTACGAGCAGTTGCCTGCACATGCCAATTCGAGGTAGGCCAATGGGCCATCGGAACGTTGCAGTGCTGCCCCTTGTCGCCTTCTCAACAGTCGCTTTGTGCCCTTCAGACGTCAGTTGATGAGCAACAGATTGAGTCAGCCTTGAAGTTGTGTGAGACAACCGATCAACAACTTCGACAAAGATCTTGCAAGCTTTATTCCGCATGCCGTTCAGCGACTTTCAAGCGTTGGATGATTTCAAGGTGCAAAACGGCCAATGAAAGTTGGGGAACCATGGAGAAGTATAGTCTGGAAAAGGTCATGGAACTATCGGAGACATTTTGTTATGAGCTTGTTGTGACGGGCAAATTTATTTTTGTAGTTGCAGTATAATCATATTATAGTAATAGTACTATCGCAGACCATATAGGTAAAGCCGTTTGTGAACAGACATCAGACTTGCTCTTCTACGTGTGGTCATTTCATATGGTAATCCCCCCGTGATATCAAAACAGTTGTTTTGGTTCTGAAGCGCCAGTTTTGTATTGACTTCCAAAAGATACACATACGTACATACATATAAAAACATTTTTTCAACTGATTTCATATATTTATTAGAAATGTCAGAAATTATTAATCTATCTATTCCTTGGGCTTCCTTTCAGCCGACTTGGGATTAGATAAGCTATTATTTTGGATACGGTGAAATAATGAATTTAACGTTTTTCAGACATTTTTTACACTTCCTGTAACGTACTTCGTTTAATTTTCTTTATAACCCATTAAATGAGTTTTATTAATTATATTGACATCCTTGTCGAAGGAAACTACGCACTCGAGGAATTTGAAAGAGCAGCCTAATTATCATCGCAAAGTCTGCTACTGCGTGTGTAGCACATGTCATTTACCTTTGCCGTCCACGTCGCCCTCCGTATTCTCCTGGTCCTTGCCCTTCGGCGCTCTGCTGTCGGCTGCGGAAAGGCCGTTCGCCACCCGTAAGCAGACAGCGCACGTGCTCGGTGCGCTGGCGGGGGGAGTCGCCCTCAGCCTCTCAGCCTGGCTGTGACGCATGCGGAGGTGCGGATGGGAGGAAAAGGGACTCGCAAGCCTCATTAGCGACGTCTGGAGGAAGCAAGTACAGTACACGCAGTTTGGGAAATGAACTGAATTAGTCGAAGGATGGATGAGGGTTGCGCCCACGGTTTGGTTGCGGTAGCAGTTAAGGGTTGCCGTTTGATGGCGGCGTTTGAGGGTTGGGGTTGCGCTTGAGGGTTGGGGTTGCGCCTGGGGGTTGTGGCAGTTAAATGCATTTTATTTTTTATTTCGTTCTCTCTCTCTATATGTCTATCTATATCTATATATATATATATGTATATATATGTATATATATGTATATATATGTATATATATGTATATGTATGTATATATATATGTATATATATATGTATATTAGTTTTGTCAGAATATTGACGTGCTCGTGGATGAGAGGATGAGGAAACGATAGAATCGTCCAAAAATTACCGCGATGCTACTTTCTCTACCACACACAATATTTAGTAAGGTGGTATTTTCTAAAAGGGTATTCATCCTTTCGTTCTTCAGTTTTACTTAAGACATTGCCGATGTGTATGCACAGGTTAAATGCACATTTGTATCAGCTAATGATCCGACAACATTCATATCTAACTCCTCACTCTTTAAGATCAAGGCACATTAAACGCCGTTCGGCAGTAAAATAATAAGTGAAAGATTGCTTCAAGATGATACGCATTTCGCAATTTGCCACTCACGACAATGGCTGGCGTAGAATTTGAATCAGCTACAGAAGTCCTGCGCAGATTCTCGCCCAGTCTACCCAGCGAACACACGCACCTGCCAACAACGTTCACTGCGGAATTGTTCCTTCTTTTAATACAACAGTTAAAAAACAATAGTGCAATATTAGACGGGTGGTAATCACACACATTTAGTTTGTTTTTAATTATTGGGAAAATATATGTGAAGATCCGACGAATGGAGAATCATTAGTATTGTGAAATGTCTTGCAATCCGAGAACTGTAATCAGAATTCTTACTCATTAATTTTTCTCAAAACTCTCTTTCAAGAACAAATTTGACAACGGTTCGATTGAAGGAAACATTGATCTCTTATCTAACGATCGATCGTTTGCTCGAATTTAAAAAAGGCGGTCGCATTCTTCTTGGTTGTGCTTATATCATAAACGAGATGAGCGCCTTCTCCTCAATTGTTTTTTATTGTTCTTTGCTCATCAAATACGTTTTCATTCATTCAAAAGGCATTTAGACATACTCGTGTATTTAGCGTGTCCTTGTCTGCATCGTGTTATAACTACATATTCTCTTCGGAAAATTCAATATTTGAGGTAATCCTCCATCCGTGATTGCCTTTACTCTGTTATTCCTAACATTTGTGCGGTTACTCCAAGCCTGGTGGTCAGCGTGAGTCAAATCTCAAATTCTGATCTCTCCATGTGTCGAAAATAAATGGAATTTCACAGTTTCTTGTTTCTTCCGACCGTTATTCCTCCATGCTTCATCAGCAAGTTTCTCTTATACTTCCTAAAAATATTTGCCGTTGGTGAACTAGTAATAAAACAAAAGTGCATGTACTCCCTCATTTTTAATAATATAAATAATACAGTTAATGTAAGTGAATATGGGGTTAATAAAATTAAATATCGTAATTATGAAATGAAAACTTTCAATTGTTATTTTATTTACTCCTCAAATATGTATTACTATAATGAGAATAATCCGGAGTGTGTTCTTGCCAAAACTTCTGCCTGCTACCACCGCGATGAGACGTTACTCTTCTGCGAACGTGACGTGACGTGACGTTGCAAATTGGGCGGGCGACATCCGCGCCACCCGGTGCACAATGACCTTATGAGCGCCGGAAGCCGCACATAAAATATAAGAAAAGAAGGGCTAGGGAAAACAAACTACGCTCACCCAAGTTGATTAGGAAATTTCTAGAAGAAAAACGTGTAAAAGATCGATGAAAATGAACATCGGAACTCCGAAAATGTTGACGAAGGTACGGGATATATTTTCCTAGATGACTAGGATGTAGATGGTAGATGACTCATTTGTCAGCATTATTTTGGTGCTGCAGTTAGCCAATGGAGATTGCAGTTGAAATTGAAGGAGAAGGAGTTGGTTTAACAATTTCTGCCTAGGGACACAACCACACGCTCCGGAGGAAGATCTGTCCCTAGTGTAACGTATTAGCCAGCGTGCCTCATGGCATCTATTTGGGGACGCTTGGTAGAGGATTAGCCTTCCCGACACAGAGAAGGTTTTCCGTGAAAGGATGAACGCGGAACGGGAGACACAAGGCTTTGGAGTCATCCGGCCTTTTCACTGCGAGGGGGTGGCGTGACTAGTAGTTCACGTGGGCCTCGCTATATAACGAGACGGTACAGAGCCAGTGGGTGGGTTCTGAGACAGTCGGGCAGAACCTCGTGCGTGTAGCACAAAACTTGGCGCACGAACGGTGCATATGCGAGCCGGCTCACGAGCTGAGTCACTAGTTGACGAAGCCTGCGGAGCAGTAGGTTCTTGGTTTGGAAAAACCCTTTGGCGGTCACGGCGGAGCGATTGCTTTAGTGTGATCCGAAGAGTGGTTGAGTTGCGCACGATTCACGCCGTTCTCAATCGGATAAGAATCGCTCCTGCGATCGACCGCAAACAGCCGTTGGTTGCGCCAGAACGGACTTGTGTCCGCCGTGACATCCGCGTCTCGAAGCTAGGCTGTTGGCGCGCTCAAAAGTAGGATGGCGAATGCCACAATCAAAACCATCTTCAATCGGTTAGGATCGCTCCCGCGAGATGAGGGGATAGTAGGTCTATCAGAGCTAGGGTGTAAGTAGATTTTAAGTGTATATATTTGTTTTTGTTTCTTGTAATAAATATATTTGTTATATGAAAGCTCTGTGTCTGTGGTCGCTGTGAGTATCCATGACGTCACACTAGTCTACCGCGGGTGTTCTTTCAAGGAGGGGTCGGCAAACGTGTTAGAGCAAAATGTGTGTTTCGATGTACTGTTCTTTATAGAATAACTGCCTTCGTATGAAGAAAAGCTCTTGAGTAAAAACAGGATGTCGCAGAATAAATGCGACCAACTTCTAAGACGTGTAGTAAGGTCGAAGATGATCATGATTTGCCAATTAATATATATGCGTGAAAGTTCATTTATGGAAGTTACAAGTACTATTTGCTCGTGATTAGTAGGCAACCTTTCATGCCTGTTTCCCAGATACACAAAATCTCTTTAACTGCTTCAGAACGTGACCTGACAAACAATGCGTGATGATTGCTTACCACTTAGGACCAAATGTGACATGTCTTTCTTCTAAGAAATTTCCTACCACTTGCTCATTGGCAAAAGGCAGGCGCGGATCCATGGGGAGAGAAATGAGGAAAATTTCCCCACTAAAATGTTTCTCTTAATAACTTAATAGTAACTATTAATTTTAACTTGTCATGAAACTGGCTGAAATATTTTCGGATAATCATTAAAACGAATAAAACCGTATCGCAGCATGAACAGAGTGTAGCCTGCGAAATTTTACTAAATATGTAATATGACACATTCGACCATAACTTTTTAATTTCCCGTCCCAAAATTTGTGTCTGGATCCGCCCCTTCAAAAGGTGATGATCATCGACCCCCTACACTCCTTAGAAAAAATTATTCTGAGATACATGAATAAACGTCGTGTGCTGTTCTTTCTGGCTTTGAATAGGCAGAAAATGCATTCCGCACGCCTTTGGTGTCGCGTGCGTCCATTGTGCCGCGGCGGAGCGCCGTGCGGGCGAGGCGCGGGTGGGACGCGCGGAAAGTCGCAGCTTTTTGTGCGACCGTCGCGCTGTCGACTGCTCCTGCCCGCCCCCTCCGCCCCCTGGCAAAAGTTGGCTCAACGCGAATGTGCGAGCGCGAAGTTGAGGCGCTCGTTTCCGCTGTTCGCCGCTTCGCCGTACGGCGTTCTGAATACTGTGTGAGGGGGTGGGGTGGGGTGGGGGTTAAAGTACGTGTCCGTTGCCCGCTTTGTCTAACATGCGCGACCTGTCGTAGTGTTCTTTTTTAAAATAAGTTTCGTTGCCGCTGGTGGAGTAGTTGGCCGAATCGAGCATCTTGTTCTGGATTTTATCTCGCGCATCTTTTTTTAAGGATTTCATTAGGACTTATAAAATACCGCTCGAATCGGTAATGCTTACAATTCCTAGTTTGACCGTAAAGGAATATAAACCATTTTGCAATGTTCTTAATTATATTTTTATTCGATACCATGTAATACTCAAAAATAGAAAAATTGTAAAGACGTTTTACTAGTTATAGGATAAAGTACAATTTTATTTTTTTGTAGTTCTATTCTATTTCCAGATGTCCTATTCTATTTTCACAATTGCTGTTCCAATAAATACCAATTGACGTGTGTGTAGTACGCTATTAGCACGTCGTTCAGAGGTATGACATGTTCCACAATACATTTGAGAGTTAGTGTACATGCTTATGGGACCAAATTCTATAATACTGTTTTCCATCAGATTTAAAGAACTGCAGGGGATAAGAGGAAACGAAAATCATAAGCCACAATATTTTGATTTTTGTATTTGATTATGCCACTATTCTCACCAAGCAACCTATTCTCTTACACGTATCAATTTTCTTTTGAGAAGGTTGAACACCTGACTGGTTCTTTTTTTTCCTCGCCCATTAGTTCGTAGAGGACAAAATCCCAACGCCATCAAACATTAAACGCGTTGTATCTTAAAATTGCATTAACATGGCTTAAGATGATCAGAGATCCCTTCAATTACGCAAAAAAGGTTTCTGTAGGGTATAAGAGCATCTTCAAAGGAGATCAAGGATCTCCGAGTCACAGTATCTGTGCGTCCCCACCGCCTGGACGGCGCGGGCCGTGATTTAGCAGGAGCGGATTCGCTCGAATGCGCCCCGGCGCGCGATGGACGAGCGCGGAATTCGCTCGGGAACAAAGGCGGCCCCTGACGCTCTAATTGGGTTTTCCATTGTCGCGCGACGTCTGCGAAGAATACCATCGAGATTCGCTTAATTAAAGTTCTCTTCTGCTCCTCGCGCGCGCTCGTGTTGTTCCCTCGAGGATGCTCCTGGTTCGCAGTTTCCGCGCCGTATCAACTGGGAATCTGCGGGTGCTCGCACGCAGATTGACTAACGTTTTGTTCTGTTCAAGGGTACTACATTCCTGCTAGTTTGGATTTCGGATATTCGTTTGTTTGTGTGTTTATTGGTGGATTAATATGGCAAACTTATTTTCACCAAATTTCAATTTTTTTAGTATAATTTCTTTTTGTTACCGTCCCTAAAAGACGGCGATGTTACATCCATAATCAACGTACATAACGTCCTGTAACGGACGTTAAGGTTTGCGGTTCTTTGTAAATATGTCATATATCGAATTTAGCAAAATCGTCTTAAAATCAAAAGTAATTCAATAAATCTTAAAATCAAAAGTGTATTCAGTAGTTCAAATATGTGATCTTGCTCCTTAAAGTACCTAAATTCTTTCCGTTCTATGAAAAGAATTAGAATTTTCATTAGGCGATATGTAATGAAATTAAATAAGATTGTTTATTTTGTTTTCGTAATATTGTCTCCTTTCGCAGAGTTGAGTTTTTTTTAAACGTCACTTTTTGTATGAAAAAATTTTATCAAAGAGTAACAAAAAAAACTTGTATATCATTAAAAGGAAATGGATGAAAGAAATAAGCTCTTATACGCATTTGTTATATGCTTTTCACGTAATGTATAGGTATTGCGATGTATGTACGGGACGTCGAATCGTTTTTTGGAGAAGGGGAGTATAAAGGGTTAATTTCCCTAACAGGATCGGAACTTGCTAGTAGTTTGCCGTTGAAATACAGGTTGATTTAAACTACTAGCCAACTTCATTATCGAATTTTACTGTGATACTGCTCCTGATTTCTAACTTCTTTTGTTTTTGTTTTAATATCCAGGATTGTGGTGCTGGAATAACCGAAAACTTATTTGGAAATTCTGCTTGAAACTAATATTCTCCCGAGCCGCAATTGTCCCTATTACCATCACAATACCTGCCGAAATGCAAATGTCAGGGAGGTTATTGATTGGGGTGCTCTAACTCCAGCATCTGAATGTTGAACTTGCAATCAATCCGGCTTCTCGCCTGAATCGCTTCAGCGCACCTGCTCGCGCTAATCAAATAGACAGGTGTGCTTGCGTGTTGACTAAGCCGCTATATGGTAGCTTCTGCGAGAGCGATATTAACTCCAAAACATTATTCGCCGTATGTGATGGAAATATGATCGATCTTCTCAAAAAAACCGGAAAACTTCATGGCGATATGCAAAATGTCAGTTTTTTAGACAGACGGTGTTAACACTCAAAGTGAAAATGCTATTTTAAAGCGAAAAATTACGTTCGTAATTCAGTATTTACAAGGCATGGGGTGATTTATATCTGATTTGCGTTGTGTAAACAAACAAGTAATATATGCTTTACGTTTCAAAAATGTACTTTTTTTATAAAACGCTGTTCTCACGCTCAGTTACTTACATTTCAGTCATACGAAATTGCTTTCTTTCGTGAATTTAACTCCCTTGATTTAATGGTTGCGAATTAATACTTTCGGTATGGTGATTTAAATACACGCCCAGGTATAACTTCTAAGCTTTTAAATTCTCTTTTTATTTTTATTGCCACTAATCTGTCAAGAAGGTGCCAACATTCATCACTGGAAAAAATATGGTTTACGAATCAATGAAATATTGATAGCATATTAAAGATCTATATACCTTGTTACAATACGGAAATAATAGAATATGGTATTTTAACAAAAATATTATTTTAGCATTTAAAGTGTCTTTAATTTACTCTATTCAAAAAGTGATTTTTAATTCATTTTTCTCACGATGTTACTTGATACTTGCATTAAAATCTACAGCGCAGGCCATCTTTAACACAAGATAGTGTATAACACTGTGACCATTGCCACGTTAGATATCAGCATTATTTTGTTCTCCCTCATCATTTAAGTTGTAACTATTATTATATTATTATTATTATTATTACCTATCCGTTATTAGCCTTTTTTCTAACATATTTCATCATCCAAGATCAAAAAAAGCTTCATCCGCTGTCAAGGAAAACTAATCGATCTTCGTCCGCAGAACTGGGTGAAATTGACATATATGTATACCAGTTACATCGCCATATAGCCGTATGATCGAACCAATGATTTTGATGGCCTGATGACTACGCTGTTATGTTTTGATTGATGGAGAAGGGGTGGATTGAGAGGTAGGGGAAACAGCAGAACCCCGAGAAGACCCGTATTGTGCCCCACGAGTTCGCGTAGATCGATCGAGCTTTGAACCCCGCTACCTGGAGGAGGAAGCGGAGCTGCCTGCCGCTTCACGAGTCGCCCCGGCAGGATTGGAGAGGCATTTCCGAACTCGTTGCGTCGCGGCGTTTGACCGCGTGGTCCTCGATCTCCTCGGCCGCCCGCGGCGCGGCGGCGCAGCGTGGCGCTCCCGCCCACTGACCGAAATAGCCGGAGGAAGCCCGCGCGGCGGGGCGGGGCGGGGTTGGCAGGAGATATGATGGGAGGGACGGACAGGACAGGACAG
>BOPP01000022.1:9996405-10020038 GCA_017312745.1 Gryllus bimaculatus
GCTTGTAAATCTTAATACTAATATTACTACTAATAAAAATAATGATAATATCAATAATAATACAATCAATTATCATTTTACCTTCACTAGGTTTTCTTTCCTTCTCCTCGTTCCCTTTCATCCTTCGTTTTCGTATCTCATTTTAATTCTTTTTATTCCTTTTTTGTTTTGTCACGTTTCTAACATTTTTAAGTATACGTATTTATAATAAAACTTCATAATCATCAGTTTCATTCTTGTTGTCTACATCTGAATGTTTTTGAAACTCCTCCGCTCTTTGGTATCGTATGTGTGTATCTTTAGCCATTATCTGCTCAGCATAATTTTATAGCTATGTAATTCTTGACGACCCTACAACGTCGAAGACGCTCTACGCAATGTAAGCAGTGAGAGTAAGAGACCCTGTTGTAGCTATCACTTGCAGCGGCGTCAGTTGCCAACGTGGACACGCGTGTGCCCGCCGCCACCCAGCCCATCTCCAACTCCTGCCGCCGCCGCCGCCGCCGCCGCCGTCGCCTCCGCGCCGCGATGTTTGGGTCGAGCGCCTAAAAATACGCGCGACGCGGCGATGGAGGCGGCATCGTCCCCCCCCCCCGGGGCTGCTGCCTACGCCGTGATGTCAGGCGCCGATCTGCCCAGAATGAAGCGGCGCGGCGGCGGTGGCGCCGGTGTGGGTGGGGGATGACGCACACTGGGCCAAAATAATTGGTCGAAATATCTTGCATCGAAGCGGGTAACTTTGGGAGTAATGAATGCTTCGTGAGATTTTCTGTTTGTGATGTAGGTGCTGAAACTCTTAATTGAACCTGTGGTGAAATGTTCAAATGATGTCTTTGCGGATTTTTGTACAGTGTGTTGTCGGTGATCAATCTGTAAAATAAATATTACATTTCTATGTAAATACTACAGAAAAAGTGAAATGCAACAAAATAATGCAAAAATTCGATGTGTATTAACTGTCTCTCAACTCTTTATTGTCGAAAAAACAAACACGTTTGCTATCTACAATACGAAAGTAAATTCGAAAGTTACAAAAGTGTAAAGCAGTTTTAAGTATGATAAAAATAAATGGAACACATTTCGGTGGAGTCTGTGGTTGCTTAATTTGTGCGTGAGCGTGCGATATTTTCCGTTGACATGCTGCTTCGAAACGGAAGGAAATGAGCTGTGGCCTCTTTTGTCCCGCTTTGAGCACACTGTGAAGCGGTGACGCTGGCGGCGGAAGCGACAGAGAGTAGTCGACAGGCGGCGACGATGGGTCGACAGAGAAGGGATTTAGTCCTGTAATTGCCAGATTAACTCTGTCATTAAAAAAGTCATTTTTTACAGCGAAAGGGCTTTGTGTGCGATAGGACGTTTGAGGTTAAAGCACTTTCGTAAAAAGTGCCACTTCAAATACTCTGCACGAGAGGTTCATAAAAGCTAGGAAGAAAAATGTAGTTTACTTAAATTTTAGAAGAGAAATAGCTCTCAACGCCATAAAGAGTATGTGTTTACAGAAAACATTAGTTTATATTTTTAGTGATTCAGTATCTTTTAATAATTTTTCTGGGTACAGTAAGAGACAAATGTACTTCTGTAAACTCAGTGTTTTTGCCTTTAACATTTACAAGTTAGTACTACATTATTGAAACGAGCTTGTTTATTTTATTGTACTCGAAGGTAAAGTATTCTTTTAGTTTACTCCAATTAACTAAGAAAATATTGTTTCCTTTCTGGGTATTTGAGATGCGATTGTTTCAAAAGAGACACTAGACTTACAAACGGTACGCACGAAGGGACTGCCTTGCTCCTGCATCGCTTTTTCATTTTCATGGGAAAACTATGGTGGGAAGATATTGATTTCATTATCATTATTATGATTGTATTATATATTATTGAATATATTGGTTTCATTCACCACTAGAGCCATATAATATGGTAATGAATGATTGTTAGACGGTCGACCCTAAGCGTGCTTGAAATAGAAGATTTTGTTTTGACTTAAGTTAATATGAACAATACACATTGTGCTACTCCTTGATGGATGCTGAAAATATAAATTTTCCCGCGGTTTCTTTTTACATGCACTTAGAAAATAGATTCTCACTAGGAACAAGAAAAACGAAGTTCAAGAAACCACCTGTCTTTATTGTTTATCGAAAATGGCTTACTTCATTAAGGCGCTATTATCTTTTTAAACAGTGATACAAAAATATATTTTATTTTATTCAAATAGTCTTTGGCATTGCAAAAAGTAAATTCAAAGTAATAGAAGTGTGTATTTAAATTACATGACTGAATAAGTAATTGTTATGGGCTCCTGTAAGATTACTCTTTTGGATAATTTTTATACTTCGAAACGGAATCCGTGTGTCTTAGTTATTTTGATGTGACTCGAGGAACCAACGAATCTGTTATTTTCTTTGTAGTTCACAGGCAAGACTGTTCTGTTTTATGGAGTGAAAATGCGTTAATGTACTTAAAATATAAAACAAATCTTTCTCTAATTCTAATTTTTACAAGAGAAAACAACGTTTTAGAAAAATTCTTGTCCTAAACCTCTAAGTTCTTTACTTTTTCATATTCTGTCAACTATCTGATAAGTAGCCGTGAAGGTTATGTTCATGTGTAGATCAACTTTACATGCGTCTTTCTCTATCCCATTGTTTATTTTCTGGCTAAATAATTTTCTCTACACGTCTTTTGAGATTTCTTCATTATTTTGCAACCTTATGTTTGCAGTTCGTCACTTCATTATTTGTCATTCTGATTACTCCCGTCTTTTTGTGAACGAATATCTGCTGCTGTGAAAGAGCTCTAGATCAGAACTGGTTGAGACCCCGCCGCTTGTCAGGTTGTCCATGGCGAAGACCTCGCAGGGCGTAGGTGGCCTCGGCGCTGCCGGTGGCGGTGTCCAGTGCTCGGCAGGAAGCGCGCGCGGACAGACAAGGGTGCGCGCAAATGGCTATTTCGAGGGCCTGAATCACCACCAGAGGCCGCGCGGCGCCCACCAAGCTCGGTGTCGTGCGCCACGTGGTGGGGAAGAGGAGGGGGCGTGGCCGTTGATCTCGGTGCGCGCGGCCCAGCTCTCTGCCGCTGGGTATCCATGACACAAGGAGAAGGGTATGACATACGTAACTCCCAGCAGGACGGCCGATGCGGGAGGGAGTTGGAAGCAAGGTGAACACTTGCGATCGTATCCGCCTCCGATCCCCTCAGACGCCCGATTCCGTCCTCTGAAATCGGCCAATCCCGGTCCGCTCTCATTCGACCCGGCGCGTCCGGCATCCACTCCTCTCTGTGTAGTCCAGCCATTTTATTTTTCCTGGTTCGCAACCTCTACTGACAAGTGATGGGAGTGTCAGCAGCTTCATATAACATGTCACTCATACCATCCTGGCTGCTTCCGAGTTTGTCATTGCAAGCACGTTGTTGTCCGTAGTGTGGGTAGGTTGGACTAAAATCGTAGCACTGCTGTTATGGGCGGTAGAAAGGAAGTTCGCCATGTAGGAAATATGAAACACGATATAGTATTGTCATATAATATTATCAGATAGTATTGTCACGATTGCTGAATGAATCATGAAGAATTATCAATGGTGAAATAAATTAATTCGTGTATTAATAGACATCACTTATCCGCTTTCTTAATCCGGGAGGCAGTACAGATTGATATTAATAACGTGCGTTAAATTTTAATGACTTCAACATTTATCTCAAAATGCTTATTTGAACACAGAAAGAGAGAGTTTTTACGGAGCTTATAATAACTACAAAAAACAATTTTGTCTTAGGCTGCATATGTAGCCCGCGAGCAAACTTGAGTTACAAAATGGGGTGCAAGAACTGTAGGGTTCATACAGTCACTTAATATAATCCCTTACTGAAGGTTTGCAGGTGACAATTTAGCTGGAAATAATTAACGCGAATGAGCCAGATAAATAATGGGGTAAATACGTATGTACTTACGATATGATAGTAAACCTAACAATAAACCTGCCTTTTTCTTAATAAATTCTACAGAAAATATCGTATATTCGAAGTACGATTTTAGATTAGCACGAAGAATATCGGTATAAGCACAAATCCTCTCGGACAAGCATGTATCAGCTTGGTGCATTGTTTCTGTCATAGTTCCGAAACCAGCTAACTTACTACCCAAATAAAATGGATATACTACATAAAAGTATCTTGGAAGAAGAATAGCTGCGTACATTCACGAACGCTGAATATTGCGGAAGTAAAGTTCAGTATCTCTATAAGAAAGAAAAAAAATATGCGGTTGATCCGTGACATTTAGAATGACCTGCTATGTTATTCAAAGAGATTCATTAAACAATTCTATGAGTGTATATGCGACAAGTAAGAAAAGAGCTAAGATAATACAGCTATCTCAGAATAAATATGAGTATGCATTTATGCGAGGGCATGCAGGGGCGGTTCAAGATAATAACTTTTTGCGAATGAACATGCCGTGAGAAATTTCGTATCACGAACATCTGACACTTGCTCCTGATTGATAGGCAACCCATCATGAAAGTGGTGCTTCGCGGGTCTACGAAATCTCCTTGTCTACGTTGATACTTTACCTGCCGAATATCCTTGATCGAGGGTTGCCGGTCAATTAGGGGTCCATGTACGAGTGAAATTTCGTTATATGAAATTTCCCATCTTATGTTCATTTGAAAAAAGAATTCGTCTTTAGCTCATTTTCGCTTGAGAATTTTTAACGTTAATTCTCAGGCATCATTGTGATTTTTATCACAATGCAGGCGACCGAATAAGAGTTAAAGAATGTACCCTTCGCAAAGCGCATTTCGCTGTTTCTAGTGATGTCATTGTTCGAGGCCATTCGCGCCCGAGGAAAGCACCGCCACACCGTGGTAGTACTAAAGCCCAAATACCTGACCTTTATCACAATTTTGAGTGCATTGTCTTAGAAAAGGGTATCTGGTTTTGAGGTCTCGGTCTTTGAGGTTTTTGAGGATGTTGAATTGGAATACCCTAATAAAAATTCACAATTGAAAATGGTTACTTCAAAATGACAGTTCATTAAAAAATAATAATCATAAGTAGAAATATACGTGTATTGTATTTTGTGGTTCGCCGATTTCGAATAGCATAATTAAATGTCAACATAGCAGCTTAAAAAAGGCGAAAAAAAACGATTAAAAATCAAGCTGATATGTGTTACAATTCGCCTTTACAATTGTAAGCGTCTTCTAAGCGGCTATACATAAATGTTCGCAAAAATAATTTTCAAATACTTTTTTTTCGCAACAAATGTTGTCCTTTAAATTCATAGAATTCGACCAACGTAACTTCACAAGTCTGCGAGAGAAACGAAAACTGTTGAAAAACTGCTTCTGTTCCTGTAGTATTGTGCTCTAACATCTTCCGAAAAAATGGCTGATTCACTTCCCACAACTTGGCGCACTTTCGATTGCCTCATCGCGGCGAGTTTCGGGCCGCTTCGTCCCAGTGCGGAGAGGTTGTGTTGCGTGCGTGTGTGTGTGTGTGCGCGCGCGCGCGCGCGCGCTGTAGTTGAAATGTCGCAGTTGTACGCGCGCCCCTCGCAGCCAAACGACCGGGCCGTTTTACGGGTCCGACATTGCATACTTAAACAATTCGAGCGGATAGCCGAGCGCCGGCCTGGAGTAAATATTTAGAGCGAGCGCACTGCTCCCCCGTGTTGGCGGGGAGTTGTTGACGGAAGCGCACCGAGCCAAGGAGCGCACGCTGCGTTCGCCCGCGCACGCGCTCTTCGCCCGGGAAGCTTCGGAAAATGCTCGGAATATTTTGGGAAATTAAAGGAAATGTGTTTTAAAATTAAATTTATGTATGTTAATGATTAAAGTATACTATGCTTTTTTAATTTGTATTTAAGTTTTTAAACAATTTGAAAACGATGCATTCTAGATTTTTTAAAATTCTTTCTACCATCACTTCTCCCACGTGAAATAGATTCATACTTTTCTATTCATAAATATCTTTGTCATTTTCACAGAATAACACACTTAAAACTTAACTCAAACATACTTAAAAGAAACGTAATAAAATTGGTTAAATTTTTCATTTAAGAGTTAATTTGTTGGTTTTTTCTATTGATTCCTTGCAATAAAATATATTTATATGAAATATATTATTGTAAATAATATATTAAAACATATCTAATTTGTAGGCATACTTTAACGAAAATAGTAAATGGTTTGAATCGGAGACATTAAAAATACTATGTATTAAAATATGTTAATAGTTTATATACCTCATACATTCACAAATAATACACAATCATTTTGAAGCATATTTGCAAAGAGTTTAAAGAACGTTTTAAGTTTAAGACTGTACGTTTTTTAAGGAGGCAAAGTCTCGATAGTTCCTCTTGGAGCCGCCCGTCGTTTACTCTCCGGCTCTCCCCGCCATCCTTTTCACCGAAATGACATTCCTAACTTCGGCTGCTTCCTTTAGGCTTTTCATTGGATGGCATTCAAATTGTTATGCACGTTAATATTGCTTTTATTATCAGAGACTAATTCCAACTTACTCTTTTCCATCGAAATTCGAATCTTGGGCCAGGGGCCAGTGTATGCACGGAAAATTATTTAACTTTTCACATTAGTTTCTTCTGATCTTCTGCATACGTTTCCTTCGTAACGACAGTTGATAGGCCTGAACATATATTTTGCTCCCCTATGGTGAATGGTTGCAGATGACGAATCTTAATAGCATATCGTTACCGGAGCAAATCGACACGACAGAGATTACACGGATAAAGACTGACGTATGGCAAATGATAGTAATTGGCTAAATCGCACATTCGGCAGACGGCGACGATAATAAGGTTGTTTTATGTAAATCGCGAAGATCGAATGTCTGAGATTCGTCGCTGAGTGAACCGATGTGCAGTGAGGTTAGGTTTGCTGGTGTCGAGTAAATAAACATTTACAAAAGACACAGTGGGCTCAAAACGACACTCCTTATCTCTCTTTAACCTCAGACACTTTTTTGCAGACTGAGTCACGTTTATCACATCTGATATTGCCCACGTTTATAACATCTAATATTCGCCGTAACTTACTTCACCTACTTCGCCACTTTTTAGAGGGAGTCTGTAGTGTGCTTCGAAGTTGTTCCTACTTTTGACTTTATCTACACTTTTCATACCCTGTGTGCAAATCGGTAATTAACTATATTC
This sequence comes from Gryllus bimaculatus, assembly GCA_017312745.1. Classification (NCBI taxonomy): domain Eukaryota; kingdom Metazoa; phylum Arthropoda; class Insecta; order Orthoptera; family Gryllidae; genus Gryllus; species Gryllus bimaculatus. The sequence continues at coordinate 10,003,583 of BOPP01000022.1, forward strand.
GCACTTTAACCGAAACATATTGAGTTGAATGTAGATAATCCGGATTAATTGGGACCGGATCTCTTCCGAATTCCCTTCCGGATGTCCCAATTTTCGAAATAAACAAAAAACTCCAATAGTCGTCTTTAATGTAACAAAAACTTACTAAAATAGTTCTTAATTCATTTTGTCGGTATCATAAGTGGGATGGATAAATAAAATCTTTAATGTAGAATTTTTATGTTTTAATTTCAGAAATCAAATGCACTATGCTTTCGGCATTGCTTGTACAGACTGTATTATTTTATTTCACAAGACATATTGCAAAATTCAATATGTACACCCAAATTTTTACTTACTTCATGCGATCTCCCTCTCCCTTCCCTGAATCAAATCCGAATTATCGTGGTTCGCCTTTCTGACACATTACTGCATATACATTAGCATTTTTTAAGAAAGTTCAATACTTTCTTAACTCACGTAGTTAAATTTGAACTGGCTGCGATAGCGAATGCGTTTGCGAGTCCATAGCTAAAGATACATAGTTTGGTAGGGCATAGGTTCGAGTGCCTGCGGTGGCAAGATTTTCCACACCAGCTTCAAATCTGAGTTGATGGCAAGCGCTGCTTGAAAGATAATTTAAGAGATGCGCTTCTCTCTCAACTTCAAGGAAGCCCATCTGCTCCCATCCTTGCTTGTTTCATGTTTCACTCTTCTTCCTGTTCAAACAAGACGGCGGATGAACTCTGAAATTGCATTCTACATCACTGGAGGGTGTACAACTATCCAAACACTCTCTTGATGCGTTTACACATGATGTTGTGTAACCAAGAAGCCTGTATTATTTCTCAGCAAAAACGAAGGTCGATCTTGATCATCACTTCAGTAGTGGTACAAGGGCTTCCAAAATAAAGTGCTTCGATCACTTAATACTCTCTGCAAGAATGAAATGAATACAGTATTTTGGGCTTTTACAAGCATGGTATTTTATTTCAATAAATATTGAAGAAAAGTTCACAAAATATTTTGTAAATTTCCACGTGTAAACTATGCTTTTGAAGTGAAACCACTGATTATTCTCATTTCAAATAAAGTTAGGAGCTCAAATGGAAATTTATGTAATAATCTTTTATTTAAGAGTAACTGAATCCTTTCCTCAATACATTTTCAAAATACTACTAAGTGATTTGTTTTTGATTAGAAAAGCGTCATAGCGCTTGGCGTTTCGTAAATTAATGTTATAGATTAATTTGAAGAGCGGCACATGATAAATCTTGGGAGTGAAATCAAATGAACATCGTGCTGCCAAACCCCTCCTTTTCTCAGTCTCATCTACTTGCACTTTCACTCCCAAACTCTTTTGTTTTTCTGAATTGGTATGGTAGTGCTAGAAGAATAGAAGTAATTTTACTGTTGCATTTCGTGTTAGTTTTCCTGTTGCATTTTAACTTGCTAAAAACTGGGTGAAACTCGTTAAAAAATCTTCTTACTTTTGTGGAAAACTGATCAGTCAAATCTTCCAACTTAATTATTGCTGAAAGAAAGAAACGTTTCTAAAAATAAGAAATCGCAGTGCAAAACAAAAATGGAGGATGATTCTCAGAATGGAAGATTACCGTGAAGTATTGGGGTATTACTCATGTGTTTTTCATGAAGAATTAAGAGACTTATCTTGCATTAGGGAAGTTGAGATTTTGAATGTAACGTGCTAAAACATTCACAGCCTCTAATTATAATGATATTGAAAAATGTGTGAATTGTTATCATAATTCAAACACATTTTGTTAGGTACGTATATCATAAATAATAGAATCCTTTATGTGGACAACATTATTTATTAACTCCGTCATAACTATCAAAGGACATTCATGAAAATTGTTTGAATTAACTGCAGACAGTAAAGTGTATTCGGGTATTCTTAATTTGTACTTTATGCTAAAAGAATCTAAAGCCACAAATATTTAATGTTTAATCTAAATTATCTTCGGAAAATATCAAAAATTTCCAGGTTTTTACATTTTCCAAGCGCTGATGAAGTAAAAAAACAGTAAAATTAGAAGGGAGGTTTGCGCAGAGGGTTCTTATCACGGCGTACAAACTTTCATGGGAGTTACGAAAACATTACACAACAATATCATATTAAGCGCTAATATGAGCCGCTTCTCTGCTGATCTCTGCCTAAACGCGTTAAAAATTAAAAATTCACGGCTGCGCTGGTGGGAGCTTCGTGTTTCGCCCAATTTGCATTTAGAAGCTCAGCGTGCTACGAGTGGCGTGTATCTGGGGGATCTCTACGCCCACAGCGGTAGTCCGTTAGTTCCCTTCCCATCCTTCCACGCTAAGCCTACGCTCCGCTCCAACCCGTCAGATTTATGAGCCTCCCCACCTTTCCCGCCATTTCTAATTCTTCGCAGCAGTTCCCATGTTTCGCCGCCAAAAAGGCACACCTGTCATTTTTTCGGTCTCCGGTTTTTGCTCATACACGCTTTGCATTAACAATTCGGCATTTGCTGCGTATGGAAGTTGGGCTTCGTCCTGCGGAAATCACATGATGCAGCTGAGTGCACAAGATGCAGCGGAAATTGTACATAACTTTATTTATTCATTGAAGGAGAGTGTTCAACTTTTTTTTTATCGTACAGAAATTTGAAATGGTACTGATATTAATGCCTGAAGTCGGTACTTCGGTTTGATATCTGCTCCTGCTCTAGGTAAATTTGAAATTAAATAACACGGGCCGCGAACAACGCTCTCCATGTTCATATTAATGTACATCCTCTTATCCCTCTTCCTGCTTTCGGCAATTGTCACTAATCTCTCTATCCCTGCTGGTTTAAAATTATTTTCCCATTTTGTTTATCCAGTTACAAACCATTGTTAACATACTTCAACCAGGACTTGCAGACTGCAGCAACAAGCCGTCACCACGAAGGAAGCTGTGACGACTTGGCCGTCGACACCTACAGCTCTATGCGTTAAGTGACTATGATCGTCTTCAATTCTACTGATAAGTCCCTCTGTGTTGCTTCTGAGATTTTGACACATCAAAGACATGGCCGTTCACAAACGTCGAATTCTTGAGATACTTCTTGAATAAATGACATAATTTTAACTTTAAGAATTTGTATTGTTTCAAAATTCAACATACACGATGTCCGACTATCGTCAATAGGCCAACTATGAATTTCTTCGGATTTTTAGTTCTATTCACTTGAACTATAGGTAATAAGAAGAATCTTTTTCAATCTCTATTCAACCTATTGCTCACAGTAGGCAGCTTCGATAGGAGTTTTCTTGAATAATTTTTCGTTATTATTCACAGTCTGTACATCAGGTCTCCACATCCGCCCATTTTTTTCATTCACCTCATCAACACGTTACCGTAGCAACACTCTTTGCGGATAATATTTCGTCACTTACGAAGACCATAATTAATATTTTCTGTAAATTTAGGTCAATAAGGAATCCGGCAGCTGCCTGGTGGGCATCAGAGGGCGGATGCGTGACGATCATGCCTTGGCGAAATTGCCCCGGACGCATCGCACAGTTTTTACTCTTTCGTCACACAGTTTTTACTTTCCGGTATACGTACGTATACACGAAGTATTTACGGAAATTTAGTAGGGACTGTGCTAAATGCACTCTATAAGATCACATAAACGCCATACTGCTCTATTCTTTTGTTGTTTTTTTTTCAAAAATTACAAAAATGTAATTTTTTTGACTTGCCTCTCACTTTGTTAATATTTACATTAGCAGCACACATTATTATATTTATAAGTTCATGTGCTTTAAATAATGTCAGATAAAGCTTCTCGAAAACTCAACCGTTTTCTGTCAAAACTAGCCCAAAATGTCGCGATTTCAGAAACGCTCGAACGCCATTTTCTCCAAAACGACTCCAATTTTTTTCTTCAAATTTTTCGAATGGATAGTACTGATTGCACTCTTTAGTATGACGTAAAGTTCACTTCGAGGGACTTTTTTGTGTTTAAAAATTACGCAAATGTTTTTTAAATATCTCATTTCGTTAATATGCACATTTCCAGCAATTTGTAAAAACTATTATATTTGAGAGTTAATGTGCATCAAATGACTTTTAATGAAGTTCTTCGAAAACTCAAAACCTTTCTATGAAAAAGTGCTTCAAATTTCGAATATACTGTTGCGCTTAAACACCATTTTCTTAAAAACGACTCAAATTTTTCAAAGAAAATTGCCATTTAGGACGGATTTTTTACTGTTATTTAATATTTTTAAAATAATATTTCCGTTATATTATTAGTAATACGAAAAATTAAGAAAATTTCAAAAAAATGTATTTTGGGCTGTGAAAGATGACAGCAAGCAAGTTCGAATAGCTAGCTGAGACCAAAGGAAATAGAAATGTAATACGGGAAAGTTTGCGCCATTCTGTAACACTGCTTGTTTCTCGTATTGGCGCCTCTTCTTTCTTTTCTTCTTCTCGTTTAAGGCTCTCCCTTCCTTCCAGGCTTGCCCGCGTCTCATGCAGCCTCCGTTGGAGCCCATTCTCCCGTCCCTTGCGTGGTGCTTCGCAGCAGTTCTCTTCTGTTCGCCCGCGTGTGCGTCTCTCTAAGCACCTCAAGCCGTCGGGCCGCTCCGTGCGTGCTTCACCCTGCAATTAACCTTATCGCGGGCGGCTCTTGAGAGGCAGGGAGAGGGGGGGGGAGGGCATTTTGGCCAGGGCAGCAACGGCGCGGATGTGCCCTCTCGTACCCCTCACCAGCCCTTCCTATGGCCCCCTTCGTGATGTCTGATCGCTGTTGCAGGCTGCAGGCACTGATGGAATTATACTAGTTGGGATTGAGGAAATTTGATGCCAATAATTTGCATGCGTAGCAAACACCATTTGAATGATCCTTAAACCAGTTCCATTCCAAATAAAGCTCAGCCCATGTGCTGAACGAGAACCTTGGTACGTTCGCATGAACTGTATTGCGTTATTTCTTGGAATAGCCGTTCTGGACCGAATGAGTACGGCAGGAAAATTGTGAGATATTGAATCCACATGAAACTAATTAATGCATAATTTTACGCGAGACATTTGAAAGTTCTTTTTTACTGATGTGTTCGGCATTTTCTTCTGATAAACAAAGAACAAGAACGTGATTTATGTATATTTTTGGTAAATGATTGTGTTTTACAACATATGAAGAAGAATCTTATATTTTATCTTCCTTGTTAAGAGGTAGAACGAAGTTGGGTTTCAGACAACGGTTCCTTGACCCTCTCCCCCAGTGAATGAACTAATAGCCACGTTTTTCCTGAAAATGAGAAATAATTTTCGGAACTCACCTAAGTCATTCTCTGCATCTCTTTGTACAATCGGAGAAGCCAAATTATATTCAATTCATAAGTAATGGGCACAAATGTATTAACAAACATAACTTTAATTTTATTAAATCATTCATCAAAACAGGTAAATTCTAGTTGTCTGACTGTTCACACTTTAACAGATTTCAGCTCGTAGCTCAAATAATCACTGGCTAGAAAGATAGAATCAGAGCTGGTTGTTGAAAAAAGTTCAATTTTTATTTCCGAGTACTGTGTAAGTAAGTATCAGTTTCTAGATTTTCTTGAGTAAATCCAATTTTCTGAAACAGCATTTTTGTTGGTTTGTACCATCTGGTATAATGACTTTATTATCATAATGGAAGGCAACGTGCCCTGAAGGGCATTTTTATTACAATTACTCATGGTAACCGAGGATTTCAATATATCTTTAATTGTTTACGTAATTTAGTAATGTTGTATTGAAGAAAAGGAGAAGGAAGGAGAAGTACATTTATTTTCGAGATACATTCGACGCCCCTGCATAATCAGGGGTTTATGAGCTCCTGACACCAAAGCGTTCGCATAGCATCGCCTTGTATTGTCACGACGTCTGGGTGACATCCGGTCCCCGTGGTTCACGTCATCTCCCAGACGCCCCGCTGCGGTCACCCTCTTCTACGAGCCCCTGCCCCGCCCCCGTATGAAGTCATCGCCGCCGTGTGATCCACTTCCGGGCGCGACCCTGACCGAGCTCTGCCCTTACGCCCCCGCGCTCGCTGCCGGAGGAGGTCGCGACCTCTTAAGTGAGACGCCCGCCGCGCTCTGCCCCTCACTCCACATCTCCAGACAACGCAGCTCTCCCAGTCACGCACCCGGCCGAAAGTTGGGAGAGTGGGATTAGCAACCCCGAGGAATAAAGCGTCTGCGATTGATCAGTAACAGCATTGCTATTGTCTCTGCAAAGCCGCTCAACGAAAGCTCCAAGGGTTCGAGCCCTGACTTTGGCGGATTTTAACACTAGGTACAATAGCTAGGTCGAATTTTGGCACTGGCTGCTTCGATCGAATAATTTCCCGTGATTCCTCCCACCTATATCTGATGAATGGTTGCTGGAGCAGTTTCTTAACAAACTGTCTACGCGCGAACTTTCCTTTCTCTTTCTTGTCACGTCTTCTCCTTTTACATATACACACATTTTCATTATATTTATAGTTCTGCCTTACCACTTCAGTCGGGAGCTTAGTGTTGAATTTGTCCCAGATGGTGCTATGCGCCTTGGAGAACGATAGCTGGATTGGCAAATTTGTATTGTGGACGACGTTACTACACGGAAGGAACACCGCCAGAATATCGAATTCAGCCGCGGTCCGGAGGAGAATTTTGGAGGGGAACACCGCCAAAAAACACACATTCTATTTGTTTCATTCTATTTTTGTTTTCAATTCTATTTCTTAATTTTATTTTCGTTCTAATTATTTCGAAAAGTTGTATGGAACCCAGTTTTTGACGCATTGTCTTTGTACTTTATTGGCGAATCCATTATATTTAAAGAGGCTCCCGGCGGGTCGGAATCTTACAAGAAGGACTTGCCAAATAGAACATTGCTGCTCGTGGCATCAGCCAAGTCAGGAATGCTGGGTGCCAGGAACGCATTTCATAGTAAACGAGGCCGCCAGACCTGAAGGGATCGCCAGGCCTTATTCTGTTGTTCCATATTACGTAACGCTGTTATCGGTCGATACTAATGAATAAGTCCTGTGGGAATGGAGTTCACCTTGCATTTTCAAATCCTGCCACGTTGGGAGGATGAAATATTCAGCATTACAGAATATTCAAATAAAGCTTACTATACAGTTCTACAGAGTGATATATATAATACGTATTCGTTTTGACCTATGCATCTTAGTAATTAGTATTAGATTGGTCGTATATCTACATTTTTACCTATGTTATAACGTGTTGTCCTACTGTTTTTTGGTGAATCTAAAATTTAAAATGTTTATGAAGTTTGTATCTTATGCTTTCGTTTACTTTGTATACAGAGTGACTTTCAACTTAGTTACAACTTTTAAAAAATCCATTCAATGTAGATAAGTTTTATATACGTTATATTTTCAGCCTTTATTCTTGCGGTTTGTGGCACCCGAAGGCGGTTTACCTTCTGAACTGTAATATGTGCTATTTCGAATCGTGCACTAGACGCCACCAAACTCGGGGGCCCTGGGACTAGCAGTTGAAGGAGCGCAACACGTGAAGGGCAAAGAACAAGCATCCACGCCAAGCGAAATACAAAACTGCGACCCTTCGTACTAGATCCTTGAGACTTGAATCACTCGGGTCGTACAGGCCCTCGCCACAGATCTTCCCTAGAATTCCTAGCCGTCCACAACACTAACCAATGTGCGATCCGTGAGGGATGATGATGATAAGGATGATGATGATGATAACAGAGAGAGGTGATTCGGCGCATCAACTAATGTCACTGCAGTGCCTCTGACGGCGAAGTCCTAGGTTAGAGTCCCGACAGTGGCAAAATTTTCGACACTAGCTTGTCAGCTGGATCGAATTCAGTCGCTCTCTGGAGGAAATTTCTAGAGGCCGGCTGCTCTGATCGGTAGTTTTTCGTGGTTCCTCCCATCAACACCAGGCGAATGCGTGGGCAGTACCTTAACAAACGGGCCACAGACCGCGCGCAATCTTTCCTTCCTCTTCCTTGTCCTATCCTCACCCCTTACACACACTTCCCCTAACATGCACTACACTACTACACATGCCTGGTTGTGAGAAACCACGCCTCCGACGGTAGGTCGGCGTTGAATCTCGCCATCCGGCGGGGGAAGGTCACCGCCACCTCCCAACGGGGAATGCACTACCCTTACGGGAATAATCACCTCGGTAGTTGACGCGCCAGGAATCACTAACAACCAACCACCTAACCAACCCGCGAGGGATGAAGGAAGGAAGCAAGCGCAGCGGGGCGAGGCGGTGACCAGAGCAGGAAGGCGGCCAAGAGCGCAGGCCGCGACGGCGCCGCACTGCGGCAAGAAACCGCTAGCGGCGGCGCCGGCGGCGCCCGTGCGAGCGCGTAAGTAATGCGCCGCGTGATGCGCGCGAGGGGCGAGCGCGGACGCCCAAGCAGCTGCTGGGAGACGTTGCGAGGCGCCCAACGCTAAGCGCTGCCGCTCCTCAGCGACACACGAAGATACGAGCGGGAGAAATGAGGGTGTTAACGCCTGTTGGAGCAATTCGCTCCACGTGTACAAAATATTATCCGACATTTAAGACCGTCGCTTTCATGTATCCAGGGAGTGGTTGGATCTGGCTGGAATGTTAGGGTTTCCAGATCTGAGAGAGGCTGTGGGATCTAGACCCTGAGGAAGAATTATTGAATTACAATCTGGATTGGCCTCTGGTTCGGAATTCGATTTTCACCAGTAAACATACGTGAGGAAATCTTGGAGTAATTGCGCGGGGGATTTCTATTCGGATATGAGTGCATGATTGAAAGCGATTTTAATTCCACCAATTTAAGTAACAATGTACAAATTAAACTTCGAAATAGAAAAAGATCTCGTCAGTGGTTATTTTGAAGTCTCGATTAAGTTCAAGTGAGTTTTTGGCCTTGGTTTGAAATACTAAATTGAATGCACTGAAACTTACTCTGAATGACTTTATTTTAAATGGCTTTGTATTAGCAAGTATTGTGACCGTTGGCCACAGAATGAATTTATGAGTTAATTGATGCCATAAACTGTCGTGGACGAAGCGAATAGAATATTTAAAGCAGTAATGTTGCGTATATTGATAGTTTTAACTGTTCGGGTACACAAAGCTTTTGATTGTTGCCCTACGAAAAAGTCTGTTGCGAAATTGAGTGCAAAATATTAACACGGTGGTCACTTCAAATTTACAATACACGACCTTGATGGGGTGCGACTAATGCGCGCTACAACTGCGATGAATCAAATTGTGCCTGCAACTCAAACGAAGGTTTTGTTCGCCGCAAACGTTGACCGCAAACGTCGCGGAAACAGAGATTCTGGAAGGACAACTGATGCTGGTAGGTTACAAAGATGTAAGTAAGCGTTGGAGAAAACATGAGTTGCTAATGAAAATGAGAAATGAATTTGGATTTGAGCAGTTAAGTCTGAATTGTTATGTTGCTAAATTAAGCTGCTAAAGCGCTGCTTTGCGCCAAATCGTTGATATACGATATTGTTCCCAAAATGTAGTAAATTCCGTTTACATTAGCTGTTTTGGTATGGGCGAGACCCTCTATTACTTTACAACTACCTTTCGAATCAGACATAAAAGAGCTAATATCTTAAACTAAAAGATACTCCATAAAGCACATAGTTCCTTAATGCTCTACACAAAAATTGGTGATGAAATTGTAATTTGACTAATTTATTGTTTGCACTTTGTACGATCATAAGCTTTACTTCCTTTTTTTGGTTGCAGCCTAATCTAAACAATTGATTACAAATATGGGAGAATTGCTTCTTTTTGGTATTGAAACAAAAGTATTAGTAATGAGTTGCTTCTCAATTACTGTGAAAAATAAAATTAATTCTACCGTGGTTTCTAGCAAAAGTCATCAATATCTCTTCTTTTACCTCCATTCATTGCTCCTCTTTTGGATCTTCCCTTTCGTTTTCCTGTTCCTTCTTTGTCCTCATTGTTCTCAAAACTTCCTAAGATTTTTGATACTTTTGAAGCATCGTTGAATAGGAAATGCAATTTTCTATAACCTTATCTCTCCGCTTGAAAACTTCTTTCTGTGGAAAAAGTTGAGGAGGCGGTGGTCTGAGAGATGTAGTTTCGTTCTTAAAGAAATGGGCTGCCAAGAAACGCAGATTGCGCTTTGGAAAGTAAGCCTGAAATTCAGTAATTCTAGTTCGAAAATTGTCTGTGTCAGAAAGTGCGGAAGTTGCCATAAATTGGTAAGTGCAAAGAAAAACTTATTTCAAGGAGTTACTAAAAAAAACTTCGTTAAAAAGTTTATAATATCATTACTTTCATGAGTTTTCAAAGTGTAATTAAATAAATTCAAAAAAGATATTCGAACGTAGTGGGGTCGTGATCAAGAAACACATTACACAGTGTACACAGGAAATTACGTATGGAAATTTTTAGCAATCTGTAGTCGGGTATTCGAAACCCGTGGAGAACCGTAGACTTTTCGATTGATGGAAATATTTTAGTACACTTTTCAGACACAGAGTAATCCAGTGAAAGAACGTTAAAGAACCTTTCATCAAGTAAGTAATTCGTAACCACTTCAATTACTCAGGTGTTTGAAATTAAGTGGTTATTAAGAAGACAAAAAGCTTATGCTCGTATAAAAGAAGAGCTTTGTCTAGGATTAGGATTCGAAATCCAGGAACGGACCAGTGAGGACAAGTGGTATGAATGAGTTCATCCCGCCATTTATATGAATTTTGTATTTCTAGGAAAATATTTGGTTCTACCTTGTTTCATAGACGTCCCCGTTATAAAATAAACTATTATCCATTCAAGATAATAGGTTCACAAAATTATTTTGTTATTAACATGCAGAGAATCTGACTGACATTTACGAAGTTAACAAAATTAATAAAAATCTTAATCAATTGGAATTGTACCACCAAATACTTTGCCAGGCTAGTGTTGGGTACACTGATAATTATGCAACTCTACAGAATTCATATTTCTCATGCTCAAAGTGCTGTTTTTCATCTGCCATCATACAAATGGTTAAAATATTGGTAAATATTTGATTCATTTTTTAAAATTCATCCGTCATAAAATTGGTTCAATTGGAAAGGCAGAAGTAACTTCACGGAGAAACTTTTTCCTTCTGTTTGTGAGTAATAATACCGCTTTTCCATCCGAAACCTACTTCCGGCAGCGTCTGTTTCCGAAGCCCGTCCCTGAGTTCGCCCCTGTGGAACTCCCGTCCGGCCTCTGCGCGCGGAGGCGATGGGCGCCGCGCGTTGCCGCGCGCTGGCGTGCCCTGTCGTGTGCTGGCGTGGCTGCATCGCGCTAAGCACGCGAGGCGACGCGGCGGCGGCTGGCGCTGCCCAGGAATTCGTGCCGCGCGCGCACGCGTGCCGCCAGCCCCTCCCCATCGCGTGAATCGCCACTTCCCTCCGGCTTCACTCCACGCCTTTGGCCCGGGTTTCCTCCAGCCTCCAGGTCCTCTCTGCTGATTTGAATTATTTCCGGCATTCGTTATGCCAACTCGGCTTGACTGATTATTTCGCGTTTCCGAGAGCTTCAACAGGTATGGTCATTAGTTCTGTAAGAGTAGTTAATGCTTTTTATCCTAAGAGTGACAGTGATTATTTTCCGCGGGATGGTGAGATCCAGTGCCGACTTACACGTAGGTTTTCCCAACTAGGTATGTCCCACCAGCGAGACCCACCCCATGCGGCACAAAATCTAAACTCCCTGTTTATTTCCCGACTTCTGTGGGTGTGTAGCAGCATGTAAATATAAGAGTGTATGGAAGCTGTGGGAATAGGACAAGTAAGAGAAAGAAAAAACCATGCGAGGTCCGTGGCCTGTTTGTAAGGGTGCTGCTCCGGCATTAACCTGGTGTTGATTGAAGGTCTCACGGACAACTACCGATTGCTCTGATCTACAAAGCCGGCCGGTAGAATTCCCCTTCACGAAGCGGTTGAATTCGACCTAGCTACCTAGCCAGTGTCGAAAATCAGGTCAGAGGTACTGCAGTAATAACAGTTGATGTTCTGAGTCAAGCGTTTCCTTAAATGTACTTCGTAAGTTTTCGTTTTAATTTAAACATTGAGTGCAAATGATATAAGCAGGTATATACAAATGCTATTACTTCCTCGCATTTTTATTAGTTTATCAGTACTCATTTTAATGCTCGAATAAAACACCGAGAACTTGTTTCGTTGCTTAATATGTATGGTGATTTCGCCATCAAGACGATGCATTCCACAATTAATATGATTCCGCTTGAACAACCTCCTCGAGTGCTTACTAAATTTTAGTGCAATTTCTATTCGCACAGAAATTATTTTTATGGCAAATAATAGCATAAGTACACTGCGTTGCCCACGTATTTATTAATGATAATCTTCTATTAGACAGGAAAAGTAATTAATCTTAGTCATGGTGTATCCCAGCCTCTAACATTTCTGGACCTATCCTGACCCACTGAAGCCTGCTCTGTCGCGACCCACCCGCCCACGTCTACCACTTTTCTTGTAACGTTGCCCCCCGCCCCGCTTCACCCTGCCTCCCTGAGCCGCCCTGCCCCTCCCCTCCCCTCTCTGCCATGTTTATTACGATATTAGCTTGCTACCATCAGCTGTAAACAGAAGCATTGTTGAATATTCCCGGCAAACGTCCAGTAACAATTTTGACCTTCAATTACTCTGAACCTAATTGCACTGTTGAAATGAATTGATATGCGTTTAGTAGGAAATGTAATGAGCTTCACGATATTTTGAATTAATTTCTGTGAATTTATGCACTATTTTCGAGATTTTGCGAAAATCTAAAAAATGCATTTTCTTTAAATTTTGCTGTAAGTGGTAAGAGATTTGGATAGAAATATTTTTTAAGAAACCTCATACAGATAGTATCTTTCCTTTTTTAAGATCAAGTAACATAAAAGTTTATAATGATAGGGATAAAACTATACATTTATATGCGAAAAAATCGATTTTCCAATACATTGACGTGTTTCCTAACTCACGTCTCTGCTTATTTTCTTTATTAACGTGACACTCACTCTGTGCTATACGAGCCACTACAAAAATTTTCGAATTTCAATCTATCTCTTCGCATAAAAATGTTTTCACGCGGAGTTGAAGCACACATTTATTTGTCTTCGGAGTCGTGATTTGTTCCATATGGGAAACGTCTCTTTTGAATCCTTATCAGCGCACTTAATTATATATTTACAGTGAAGAAAACAAGAGACAGAATTATCGGTGCAATATCATCTCTTACCATATTTTACGTCGACTCCCCTCACTGATATATTATATCGGAAACCTTTTAAAATACAAGAAAAGCAATAAATAAAGCATATAATAATGAAACCACTTTCGTAAATAAAGAACATAACTCTTTACATTGAAACTTTAAACTTACATTGAACTACCATTTATTCATTAAAATGTATACGTCTTTAAAGATTTTACACTTTAACATGGACCATTCATATTTTAACGTTTTACTATATTGAAAGCCTTGGCTTTCGACAAAAAAAGCTCTTGAATTTCTCAAAAAGGAAATAGAAATTTCGTCCTACTCGACTAGTTATTGCACTCTTCTTCGACGTAAATAGCATTTCCTTCTTCATCCCATCCAATTTCTTTGTAACTGAATTCCCTGCTATTTCTCTCGTAAAATATTAATATTCATCAGATTGAAATTTTTTCCATTAGTTTCTTAACTAACTTACTCTTAAAGAACATAACTTGCGTTAACTTGACTAGTCTCGAAAGTTTCTGACTTGGCGTTGCAATATTTGTCAAACTTCTACGAACTCCACAGATGACTCCCTCATACAACCGTCATCCGCCAGCTCCAACTCCAACCAGACCAGTGCTTGTCATTTTGAAATCTTCTTACCAATTAAACGAATCCATTCTCACATACAAACAAAAACATCGTAGTATCTAATAAAATATTGTACTTTTCCAGCCACTGCGGAAGTCAATTGTGGGTGCATTACAAGGTTCACCTCACTATATATTCCACATTTTCTACTAAGTGTTTTTCTCCAGCATTAAAATTGACTTTAAAATATGCTTAGTAACGGAAGTAAGTACAAAAATAACATTATGTGTGAAAATGTCCTTGACGACGAGCAGTATCTCTGTGGAACACATTTTGTCTGTCTCTTGATATTACAAGGAACCTTTCTACATGGAAAACTCGAAATACGGCCTACTTTTTTGTATAGATAGATATTCACCAGGTATACATGCTGTGAAAAAAGGAGGTGCAGTCTCAAATTGGTCATTCTTGAAAAAAAACACCAAATTCCATACTTTTTACGTCGTTTCCGCGGGGTTTGTTTAGCCCTACCTATTGTGGAATGTCTGCTGAGGAACAAGCACTTCTACGGGCACAAATTTCAATTCAAGGCAGCGAAACACTGAGATAATGGCATTGCCCACGTCCTTGACAAGCACCCAATGCCGGCGCAGCGCCTACTCTTCCGAGCACTAGTTCTTAGACATTGAGAAACGGAAATCCGATGTAACCCCAAATATGCCCGCGGCATGCAAGTATAATTAATATTGTTTGCCAACCTTCTATTGCTTTTTATACACACATTATATGATGGTTCAGTTAAATGCGTTTGTAGTACACCCCAGTTAAGTCATTATGATTAAAATCCACACTGGGTGTCACCTGGTGAATTAGCTCGAAATAACAGTACCTATGACTATCATTGTTTCATTCGACAAAACTGATCTGAGCGTCTCAGAAGCCAATGATTGGTTGATTTATATTATTTCAATCAATGAGTATATCGCCTTCTGGGTCGTTCAAACCCTCCTTCCCAAATACGCCGCATTATCAGTTTGTGCTGATGATGGAGTTCGATTTGTGCCGAAATGGCAACATTTTAAAAATTATTTGTAAATTCATGAGTAATTTAAAAACGATCGAAATTTATAATCGTAAGGGTTGCTGTAACAAGGGTTGTTTATGGCGTTAGCGAAGGCAACGTGGCCAAAACTGGCCAAAAGCTTACCTTCATTTTTTCAGTAACTTCTAGTGCGCGACGGCAGGCATTTTTTCCCCCAGCACAAGTAAATAGTGATATCTTTCAATATAAAAAAATCAGGCCAGATTTCGACCTGACCCCGTTGAAAGGTCCATTGTTAGTCGCTTAAGTTTTACTAAATGTCATGAATGAATAGATGATGGTAGTTATTAACGATAAATAAATAATTGTCGGCTGCGGTGAATAAAGAACTAGGAGGAAGCACAAAAACTCTGGAAAATGCTCACGCTAGACCTAATGATTTCCCTATACATTCCACATGTGTGGGTAGGATTTCGGATAACAGGTTTCTGGAGCAATTCAATGTGATAGAAGAAGGAACTCGTATAAGTTACAATAGTAATCAAAGACATCTTCATCTTGAAAGAGATTGATGTATATTGGGAAATACCACGATAAAAATAATCTGTGGAAAAAGGAAATCTAATTAGAATTCTGAAGTATGTCATTTTGATAATCTAACATACATTTAAGAACTTTAAGTTATTACGTTACTCATAAAAAGTTTTGTATTCACTTCCATTTTTAACGTGCGTATTTACCGTTATAAATTTGGAAGTATTTTCTTTCACCCTTGGATATCCATGAGTGAAATGATCCCACCGATCCTCGCTAAATGTTTTATGTCAAAACAATTAATGTCCAAACAATGAATGTTTGAAATTAGGTCAGTAGTACCACAGTATTACAGAACATTGCGATACATTTAGACTGAAGTCTTGTAAGACCCCAGCTCTTTCAATCGATTCACTTCCCAATCGTATTTTATTTTGAAGTTTGTCATTTCTCCGTCACGCGCTCCGTCCGCCCAGCGTTTGAACCAGTGGTCGCTAATCGTTCAAATAGCCGCGTGATAGCCCATTCGGGAGGCAAACCGTCCAATTAGGTCAGCGCGAGCGGCGCCGCGCAACCCCGCGCCGCGGCGGGCGAGGGCGCTTGCTGGCGTGCGGGCCGGCTGGCGCGGGCGGAAGGTCGATACCCAGTCTCCATATTCAGCAGGCGCGCGCCCACCCGCCACTTGAAGGGGCAGCGCGGGGGCCCAAGAGGACAGTGAGGGGGTGGGCGAGGCGCAGGCACGGGAACGCGCATAAAGGGACCTCAGGGGTGGGGTAAGTGGGGGAGCCGAATATAGTGGGGTGGCGCGATGGAGGGGAGGGCAAAGCGGCCTGCGCGGCGGGGTGATTGCAGATAAGAAGCAGGTGAGGAGGTAACGGGGTTGGAGATTTGAATTGATTGATTACTGCTGATTCA
Source organism: Gryllus bimaculatus (assembly GCA_017312745.1). Taxonomy (NCBI): domain Eukaryota; kingdom Metazoa; phylum Arthropoda; class Insecta; order Orthoptera; family Gryllidae; genus Gryllus; species Gryllus bimaculatus. The sequence continues at coordinate 10,019,871 of BOPP01000022.1, forward strand.
GGGCGCGTCAACTGATAAGGTCATTAGTCCTGTTTGTGTAGTGCATGTGTTTTTTCTCGGGGAGGGGGCGCGATCTTATCCGCTCTTTGATATCCGGCGCCGACTTTGATATCCCCAACCAGGTATCTCCCACCAGTGGAGCACTGCCCCAGCGGGTCAGGCTCTATA
>BOPP01000022.1:10020063-10038055 GCA_017312745.1 Gryllus bimaculatus
ATGCCCGCAGCGTGCAAGTATAATTAATATTGTTTGCCAACCTTCTATTGCTTTCTATACACACAATATATGATGGTTCAGTTAAATGCGTTTGTAGTACACCCCAGTTAAGTCATTATGATTCAAGTCCATACTGGGTGTCACCTGGTGAATTAGCTCGAAATAACAGTACCTGTGACTATCATTGTTTCATTCGACAAAACGGATCTGAGCGTCTCAGAAGCCAATGATTGGTTGATTTATATTATTTCAATCAATGAGTATATCGCCTTCTGGATCGTTCAAACCCTCCTTCCCAAATACGCCGCATTATCAGTATGTGCTGACGATGGAGTTGGATTTGTGCCGAAATGGCAACATTTTAAAAATTATTTGTAAATTCATGAGAAATTTAAAAACGATCGAAATTTATAATCGTAAGGGTTGCTGCAACAAGGGTTGTTTATGGCGTTAGCGAAGGCAACGTGGCCAAAACTGGTCAAAAGCTTACCTTCATTTTTTCAGTAACTTCTAGTGCGCGACGGCTTTTACTAAATGTCATGAATGAATAGATGATGGTGGTCATTAACGATAAATAAATAATTGTCGGCTGCGGTGAATAAAGAACTAGGAGGAAGCACAAAAACTCTGGAAAATGCTCACGCTAGACCTAATGCTTTCCCTATAAATTCCACATGTGTGGGTAGGATTTCGGATTACAGGTTTCAGGAGCAATGCAATGTGTTAGAAGAAGGAACTCGTATAAGTTACAATAGTAATCAAAGACATCTTCATCTTGAAAGAGATTGATGTCCATTGGGAAATATCACGATAAAAATAATCCATTGAAAAAAGGAATTCTAATTAGAATTCTGAAATATGTCATTTTGATAATCTAACATCATTTAAGAACTTTAAGTTATTACGTTACTCATAAAATGTTTTCTATTCGCTTCCATTTTTAACGTGCGCATTTATCGTTATAAACTTGGACGCATTTTCTTTCACCCGTGGATAACCATGAGTGAACTGAGCCCACCGCTCCTCGCTAAATGTATTATGTCCAAACAATGAATGTTTGAAATTAGGTCAGTAGTACCACAGTATTACAGAACATTGCGATACATTTAGACTGAAGTCTTGTAAGACCCCCAGCTCTTCAATCGATTCACTTCCCAATCGTATTTTATTTTGAAGTTTGTCATTTCTCCGTCACGCGCTCCGTCCGCCCAGCGTTTGACCAGTGTCGCTAATCGTTCAAATAGCCGCGTGATAGCCCATTCGGAAGGCAAACCGTCCAATTAGGTCAGCGCGAGGCGGGCGCCGCGCAACCCCGCGCCGCGGCGGGCGAGGGCGCTGCTGGCGTGCGGGCCGGCTGGCGCGGGCGGAAGGTCGATACCCAGTCTCCATATTTCAGCAGGGCGCGCGCCCACCCGCCACTTGAAGGGGCAGCGCGGGGGCCCAAGAGGACAGTGAGGGGGTGGGCGAGGCGCAGGCAACGGGAACCGGCATAAAGGGACCTCAGGGGTGGGGTAAGTGGGGGAGCCGAATATAGTGGGGTGGCGCGATGGAGGGGAGGGCAAAGCGGCTGCGCGGCGGGGTGATTGCAGATAAGAAGCAGGTGAGGAGGTAACGGGGTGGAGATTTGATTGATTGATTACTGCTGATTCAGGGCGCGTCAACTGATAAGGTCATTAGTCCTGTTTGTGTAGTGCATGTTTTTTTCTCGGGAGGTGGCGCGATCTTATCCCGCTCTTTGATATCCGGCGCCGACTTTGATATCCCCCAACCAGGTATCTCCCACCAGTGGAGCACTGCCCCAGCCGGGTCAGGCTCTATACTTCCGACAGGTCTCGAGTCATGTGTGGTATTAAAGTGCATGTAAGTGTAAGTGTGTGTAAGGAGTCAGGATAGGACAAGGAATGGGAAGGAAAGATCGTGCGGGGACCGTGACCTGTTTGATAGGGTACTGCTCCGGCGTTCGTCTGGTATAGATCGGAGATACCGATCAGAGTAGCTGGCTGCTAGAATTTTCCTGCAGACAGAAACAGAAGAGCTGGTTATTCAAAGATAACTGGAGAGTCTAACAGGTATAAACGTGGTAGAACGCGGTATGGAAAAGTCTATATCATCTCTGAAAGGACTGTAGACATCGTGAATTGGGAAAATAGCAGAGTATGTGCTAGCAGGGGCGGGCGAATGTTTGTGCGGAAGTGACGAGAAAAGTTTAGGAGGATGTTGCTTGATAAGAGGGAATGACAGGAATGAAATGTGTTTGTTGGCCTAGACTGTAGAATGGGCGAAGAGAGTGATGGCAGGACAATAACTTATTGGCAAAGCAAGAGTAAAAGGCAGGGAAGCTATGTAGACCTTGGCCGAAAGGTGGTAGCTACAATCACTTTTTTCAGTGAAATTGACAAAGTAGTCTGCTTGAGCAGCTGCTTCTGTGAACATTTAGAAGACGTAAGACGGTTTCTTCGATTGCTTCAAAAAAGGAAAAAAAACAAGCTCGGCCGATGATGCATTTATGCGCTTGGAACGCTTCAAGCGATCGGATCAAAGAGTCACTGCCTCATGGGACATTTATTTCTTCCATTGATTGGGAAACAAATATTATTCTTTAAAAAATGGATTGTTTTTGTCATATCAAAACGGTTCTGACAAAATAGTTTTATTTTCCGTGATTTGTTTAAAATAGACTGAACAGCACACTACCATGATCACTAATTTCAAAGAAGCATGTGAAAAAAGTGTTTTCCTGCATTTGTGATGCTGATAGGATTCTTTGTCAGGATTTAAAGGCAATGATAAATTTGTTACCACAGTTCAGATTTACCCATTTGAACCAGTTGTTCCATTTTAGAACATTAATATTATCTTCAATTTCTACCAATCTCTTTGAGATATTATCTTCCTTTTTGAACTATAGTATGCATTTGGTAAAGCTGTTTGGGTGTAAAATTGGATGATACTATCAACAATAGATGAACTTTTCATCATTTGAGCTTGCTGTTGACGAAATTGCCAACATTCTTCAGTCTAATAATATTCTCAGTGCTGATGTTATTGTCACCCCTCCTGGGGAATGGCGAATTATCTGAAGAAGCCGACATTGACAGATTATCCAGACACCAGCTACTGACATACGCTGAAGCAACTGTTTCAGTAGTAAGGGAGGGTCACGTAGTGGAAGAAGAAATTACTGAGGCAGGTAATAATGTAAAAGATTCAGATGAAAAACTAGTGGTCAACTGAAAAATAATGGTAGTTGAAGGAGTGGCTTCCTTCAAATGATCACACCCCGGACGAGCTATTTGAACTCTTATGATGATCACCTGTTAGAAATGTTCAGAAGATATACAAATTTGTACTCGTTTCAGAAAGGAAATACTCAGTTGAATGTTACTTTTTAAAAACTCAGAATTTTCTTTGCTATACTTGTGGTTTCGGGATACTATCGAGTACCTAGAATTAGAATATACTGGGAGCAAAGTCCAAATTGCTACAGTAAAGCAATTTCTGATGCTACATCTTGAAAGTGTTTTGTAAAAATCCTGACACACCTTCATATTTGCGATAACTTAAATTTGAAGAAGGATAACACATTTGTCAAAAGTTGGTTGCTTTGGAAAGAGTTTAAATGAAAGGTGGGCAAAGTATTTTCATGGGGAAATAAATATCGAAATTGATGAGGCTTTGATATTATGTTACGGAACACACGGAACGAGGCAGCATTCACATGGAAAACCAATTACATTTGGCTATAGAGTTTGGTGCGTGTGTCCGCCGCAGCTACCTAGTGCAAAATATTCCCTATCAGGTGGAAGTACAGGAATAACATATCTGCGAATCGGAGGTTGACTTGATCTAGCAAATTAACTCCCAAATAACGTCAAATACAACTTGTTTTTCGACAACATTTTTACATCACTTCCATTACTCAGTGAATTAAAGGGAAAATGCCACTGTGAGACCGGCACAATTCCTAGTAATAGACATGTAAAGGCACCTTTTAACAATGCAAAACATTTCGCTAAATTACCGAAGGGAAGATCCGAACACCTAGCTGTTAATAATTCTTGCATTACTCTTGTCCAATATTACGATAACAATGTTCTTACCGTTGAATACAATCAGGCCAGAGTGGTTTCTCTGGCAAAGGAAAAATGATGGAGTCAAACAGAAAAAGATCGATGAAAACTTCTCGAAATTACGAATCAAGTTCGTGTAAAGACAAATGGAAATAAGTCAAACCTACTAGATTTGCTTACATTTACCCGCAGAATAACGTGAACATACCAACAAAAATACAGACAGCGATACTCCATTGGTCGTCCCATTGGAAATAAACAAGTCGACCGAAGAGTCACCTATGAAGTAAGGTACGACAAGCAGGGGCATCACGTAGTCAAATCAGAAAAACAATCAAGGTGTTTCAAATATAAAAAGAACTCGACCATGAAATGTGAAAATTGTAATGTGGCACTTCATGATAAATGCTTTATTTGATTTCATAAACAATTTTTGGAAAAAATTAATATTAATCTATTGTTTTGTGTTCATGTTTTTATAATTTCATATTTGTATTTATTTTGTTAAATTAGTTCGTTTAATAACAAATGTAGTGAAATACATGCATGGTAATAAAATATCCATTTATAAGAGTACATTTTTTACATTTACCAAGAATTACTACACAGCATTTTGAAAAAAAAATGTATTATGCTCCATGAAAAAAGACGCTACCCTCTCACACATGTCTTTCCAAAAATGAAACATGTTACTGTGTGACCCCTATTCGTTTCTAAATGGATTTATTATGATAGTTAGAATTTACATAGTATACAAAACATTTTTTTAAAAAAGTCTACAAATTAAATAAAAAGTTGGATTCAAATGGACTTTGGCAAATGGGTGTTTATCAGAAAAATTGAATATGGAGTTAAAGGTAGTAACTTTTCTTTTATTTCAAAACTATTTACTTTAACTCTTTTAAACTAACGTTAAACTAAATTTATATTATTTACCTTTGTATATCTTTGTGTCTGAAAATTAATTAATCAACTATATCTTCGCTAGATGCAATTCTTTTTGCTCTCCTATAAAATTATGAAACAGCACTTATACCCTTTTGCCCAAACATGTTTAATGAATTACAAAGGTAAGATCGAAATAAACAAAGCATTATGCAGTTTTCCCCTTCCCAAATGTATTTAATAGAAATTATTTCAATGTTTTTTCAAAAATGCTATTTAATGTCAAATTTAATGTATAAATAGATAAGCGCGGTACAGAATAATGAGTTAATAATATCTCCCAACTGCACAATACACTCCCACTGCAGAATACATTAGTCACCTCCATAATATTTGTGTGATTGCATCGCTGTTTCAAAACAGTATTTTTACCTACATGTCAGTTGGACTAAGTTTAGGCTTGCATTCCGTTCTAAAGATCTCGGCCACGACCTTGCTTCATGACCCTATCACGAATTTGGCACTACCTCAAGAATGTGTATCCTTCTTTGAAAACGGTCCTCTGCTTACCAGGTTTTATTCAGAAGGTGTAATGGCGATCTTTATAGCTACGTTAGTGAAATCTGTTCGTGTCTCATAAAGTGTTAGTTTTCCCCCTCTGACCGTCCTGGGGGGGAGTCACAACCATCTCCGCTAGGCGATGGCACTTGCGACTTTCGGACACACTCCTGACTGTTGGGGTTTGAGAATCGTGAATACTATGGACGAGCACTTGGCACTGAGAACTGTAGTGGAGACGAAAAAAAAATGGACAGCCTGCATTTCAGCCGCGGATTAGCCCGCACATCCACCAGACATCGACATAAAAATCTTGGGTGGCTCAGGGCATCAATTGATATCGCTGCAGTTCATCTGACCGATCCTTAGATCCAAGTGCCGACGGTGCCAGGATTTTCGACACTTGTTAAATAATTAGGTGAAATTCAGAGCGCTGTCTGGAGGAGTCGTCTAGCGGCTGTCTGCTCTGATCGGATTCTTCAATGGGTTTTATGATCAACTCCAGACGGATATAGGAACAATACCCTAACAAACAGGCCACAGACCGCGCGCGATCTTTCCTTCCTCATCTCCCCTTACTTCAACATATTTACACGTTCATGCATCACACCACCACGCATGCCGAGAGACCAATAGAACTTGTCATGGCTGATGCAGTGCCACACGTGTGGAAGGTACCTGGTTGAGGAAAACTCCGCATATCGACGGGTAGGTAAGAGCCGAATCAAGCCATGCAACAGGGTAAGATCACTGACATTTCACGCGGTAATAATGCGCCCCACATTTACAGGACTAATGACCTTAGCAGTTGACGCACCAGGAATAAGTAATCAATCAATTTCATGAAAAAAGGACTGCCATTCTCCCGAGTAACTCAAAAATACTGTCACGGAATACATCTGGAATCGATTAGAGAAATCGAAGAGGTACGGAAAGGAAACTATAAACCTTACGCGAAATCTCGGATCCTTTGATGAAGGGCTTCAAGAAAGAGCGAACAGCCTATGAGGAAGAAGCGTAGCCTATCAAGAGCCCTACTGGTGTCTCGAAGCCTGGCATTCGCCGTTGTGCCTTCCAGAGTTCAAATTCCTGGCAAATATGCTTGCGGTTAAAATAATTTTCCCGATTCAATTAACGGTATAACAATATTAAGTAGTTACGAATAATACGAGAAGCATGTGTAGCCCCACTAGTTTCCTTTAGCGAGCGGTTTTCGTGATGTGTGCCATCCGCGTCGCACGCACCCCTAGTGGAAGAGGGATCGCGCACCAAAGCCCGCTCGATGGAAGCAACCCCCGTGAAATGGAGGGATTCACGCCGCAGGGCCTTCTAAGCGCAGGCGAAAACGCTTTCCCAGCGAGGCGTCCCCCAAGGTTAACGGATAGTGACAGTAAAAAAAGCGAGAATTTACGTCGAATATATTTTCTCTTTCAACCTTTTCTTCGAGAATTTGTTGAATGCTTCTGTAAAATAACAATTTGGAAGATCGATATTATTGATAAATGCAATGCATCTGTATTATATTCGACAGTATTTATAACTCATGTGTACATGTGTGAGTTTATTAACACAAATATGATCACCGTTTGGTGTCGCTTTCATCTTTCATCGTTGTACTTCATATGTCGTCTGTTATATGATTTCCTGTAAGCAAACTTTTAATTTTGATATAAATTTCATCTTTTGTTCTTTCAACCAGTTTTAAAAACAGTAGGGAAGTTCTATTTTATTACCGTAATTGATTGTCATTCAGTATTTAAAGAAGATGGCAAAATGTGAATTGTGTTGACTCTTTTATCCTTTTATTTCAAGTTTGTTTCATTTGATACGTACCATATTTACATTTTAACCTTCGATACCAGATGGCGACATTGCCTTGCTGGTTTTAAATGCTTTCGGTTACATTCTCCAACTACATTTTCTGTTTCTCTGATTGCCGTTCAGCACCCAGTTCCGAGAACGGCAGATGCCAGGCTACTTGTTCCGCCTGCGCGTGTTTCTCCTGGACAGCGCGCTCTTTGTTAAGGTCATTCTACGAAGGAACCGAGATGTTGCGCCGAAAGAACTTTCTGCTGACGACTCCGGTGGTCTTGAAGATAGCTCTGCGCTGCATGTCCACGCGTCTCATTTCATTGCGTGAAGCCATGCTGCTACTATGGTGAGAAAATATAGGGTTTAAAAGTCTCCCAGATATAGCAAAGAATAGCTTTAAAGACGTAAATTATCATAATTATGTTTGACTATTAGCAAGCGACTTTATATTATATCATTGGATAAAACCCGACGAGAATCCCCTGTTTTTTAAATATGAGAAATTACTTTCGTAGTTAATCCGAGACGTACCACTTCACCAAATTTTCTAGACCACAAAAAAAAGCAGATTCGGTGGCCGAGACCGCTAAGGCAGCAGTGCCGTAGCGATATCAGACTGAAGGATCGCGGGTCCGAGTCCCGCCTCGGGCATGGTTGTATTGTGTTCCTCCTTTCACACCCGATCATCATCATATCGTGTCATCCTCACAGTTACCACGCCGTTACAAGAAATAGTGGTCGCTAATGACCCAGAAGTTGATGCGTCCTTAAATAACAACAACAACAAAAAAATAGATTCCTTGTATAATTGCTGTATAGCAGAGGCGAAGCTACTTCTCGGAACCCCGGTAGAGGGTTCAAATGGAGCTGATTTGACGTCTTTATTGAGGGACGTCAGGTGTCGTTATTCGGGACCCTGGACTTTCTGTGGGAGACCATAGTCGAGCACCGGTTGCCCCAGCCTAGCTACGACGTGCACGTCCGTTCATTTCTGCTTTACCTTTTCTTTGTTCATTGTACGCCTGGAACTGCATCCTGTATAAAACAGTACAGTGTTGGGCACCAGAGGAGAGATATTTACAATTGTTAGAAGTAGTTCCTAACTGAGATTCCTTTAATTCCTGTAACAATATGGTGCTGATTGAAGAGACTACAATTCACCTATGAATCGGACTGTGATTTAACATTAAAAATATTATCCTAAAACGCGGTACAGACTGATTGAGGTGGTGAGGAGGTGTAGACAGATTGAGGTGATCTGTAGTTTTTATGATTTATAAAATACATGATATTTGGTAGGCTGGCGTATTTAAAATTGCAAAAGTGTTCGCCCATTGACGATCATAGAAACGAATTATCTTCCAAAATTTTCAGATAAGGGAATTATTCATTGATGAACATAGATTTATGAAAATGTATGCATAAAAAGTCATGCGCGTGCTTATGAAATTTTAGAACTTGTTAGGTATTGAACGTTGTTATTCGGTGATTGAAGAATATCAGGAAAGAGAGGTTTGATTGAATAGGGCAATAATTTCAATAAAGCTATTTTAAAACAAATAATACAATCACACGTTACCTAATACTACTAAACTGTCTGTAATATAAGTTTGTATGTCATCTCAGCATCTTCATTGTGTAAATGATAATTACTCACAGTAGTAATTATTATACTTTACAATTTTTTCTTAAAGTTTATATTTTAAAATATAAAATATGTAATAATATGAAATTATTTAGAAGTTTAATAAAAGTAAACATTATTTCGTTTGATATCCAGTAATTTTTTTTTGAAGAATTCAACGGGCCTTGGGTAACATCGCAACCTCAAATATTTCATTCTTCATTGACTCAGAACGCTGTAAGTATTGATTTTTTGAATGTACTAAATAATCAAGCGGATTCGATTATAATGAAGTAAAAATATTTTCTTCGTTTCACAATTTATCCCTTCAAAGAAAGATAAAGAAAGAGAAAAGTTCTAACTTATGAGTTACTGCAAACTATATAACTCTGTAACTTCATCGCATTACGGTTCTCAACCAACAACAAAATCTGCCTGCCACCGTAACTGCCCATAGTCACGTAACTTTGCCTCCGCTCCAACATTCATATTCAGGTCATCTTGATGTTCTGCGTTGACAGCGCGGCAGGCTAAAACAAAGGAATGATATACAGACCTCTAAAGGCCGTAATATTGTCGTGATTCGCTCCATTTCATTTGCTAAATATATCATGGATCAGTTACCTCAAGCCTCTTATTCTTTTCCCAGAATTTTGGAGTAAGTGACTTCATAATTACTTTTTAGTACAAGTGATGTTTGGGAAGGAGAGATAAGCTACCACAATTGAAAAGACGCCTAGAGTGCTAGGGGTGGTTTATCCTCACAAATTTTAAAATAACCGCCATATTGTTCTACATATATCCACAAAGTTTCAGTTCAATTGTGCAGCATGTTTTTTAGCAGCTAATATATCTAAAAAATGAGAGATTTCACTATATACCTATTTGTAGAAAGTTGAACTTTTGTAAAACTGAACGCTCCAAACGAGGAAAAGAAAAAAGGAACAGGACTCCTCCTGTTTTTTCAACGTAGTAAAGAAAAGCGTGGAAAACCATGGAAACATTACAAAAAAAAATTTAATAGTGTAGCTATTAAGAATTATGGGAAATATATGGAAGGTGAAGGAAAGTGGTATTTCTGTATTTTTTTATTTCTTTTTGTAAGTGATTCAGTACAACTCATAAATTATTGAGTGCTTTCGGGGTTTTTATTTATAATGTAATAGAAAAACATAGTTCTGGATAAAAAAGACACACAATGCAACCTGTTTATATAATATTTCAAAAATATTTTGCAGCGATTTAATTAACATATGTTAGATGGACTCTCAACAACTCTGTGATAAATTTTATGGGAAATTCCTTTTTTGTCAAGTTAAACAATGAAGATTAATTGGATAGTAATCAACTTCCATTTACGGAAAATTGACTTTTTCCCTGCATACCCGTCGTTCCTAGAACGCCACAACTTGATGAGCATGTCTGCGAATCAAAGGCCTGAATTTTCATTTCAATCCGGCCTCTTAATTCGTACTTCTTTAGTTCGCAGTAATTTGGCAATGCAAACTATTTCGTACCTCAGCAGTGCCTTCATTTCCTTAAAGATCTCTCCCGTGCCAAACCCTGTACGCGGCGCTGCGTCACGGCGGAGGGCGGGTCTCCGCGCGCATGACGCGACGTGCGCCTACAATGAGCATTCTCCTCGCCCCGCTGCCCCGCGGATTCGTTTTGCAATAGCGATGCACAGGAGAGCGAGCGCTTGCGATGAGCCCGTGACGACGCCCTCGAGCGAGTCGCTCGTCCGTAACGCCATAACGCTCCAACGTTACCCTTGTCATGCCACTCTTCGGGTGAGGTTGCGTTCTTTTAGTCAGGCTTGACTTCATTTCCGGTTTGGTAAGTCAGGCTCCGTGGAGCGAGACGTCGGTTATTAATGGAGAGAGAAGAGAAGCGAAGACTTGTTGTGGCAGTTCTTGAAGTGTGTTTCATTTAATAATTTATTTTTTATCCCCTTCAACAACCCTAGAATACGTACACACAGCATATCTAGTTAGTAATATGTGATGTTATCTGCTGTTGATATTTTGTGTGAATTACCACTAGAGATGCCACTTTTCCTTGAATGGTTTCCCCTACCCGTGTAGCGTGTATATTATATCTTCGTTCAGTATATCACATACATTTTTGTTGTTGAAATTGTCAGCAATTTCTTCTCGTTATTTCATCGCTATCGCCCTTCTCATTGCAAGCTTATTGGAGCAATTTCATTCTCTTCTCTTTACTGTAAAAGCGGTATTGGTATTAGTAAGGGCATTAATATCAAAATTGTTAATAGATTAAAGAAGTAGATTACAATAGTAATGTTTGGTGTGGAAAGTTCAATAGTGGGCTGTGCTTCTTTAATGTTTTCGTGAGTGACCCTCGAGGAAAGAAACCTTCATTATGACCCACTTTCTCAGTTAGCTCATAAATCAATGACGGCAGTATGTACCGATGATCATAATTCACACAGTCACTCGAATGGAATCGGTGGGTAAGACCACCACTATTAGACTTTTTTACAAGCTATCTCGATAAAAAACGCAAGTTTCTTTTTGTATTAAAACTTGTAAAGACAAAGCTTATAAACAGACAATGTGGTGGTGGTAGGGCTGGAAGAAAGCATTTCTGAGTAACACCTGCTCTAGTGAATCCAGTTTAAATTCAACTGTGCTAGTGGTAATTGCGTATGGATTTTAGATTAGTAGAAAGACATTTCCATCAACGATTTGTGGATACACAGTCAACAAGGGCCAATATGATACAAGCGGCACAATCTGTAATTTGAATACTTAACGAATCTATATAATTCAGATTACTTCGGATTAATGTGTAATGAAATTATTTTTAATAAATAAAAGGAATTTTGTAGATATGCATCGGAAGAAGTGGATTGTTAACAAGCATGTAAAATTGTGGATTATTTGCATTTTTCGAAGGGCAACAGCTAGAGAGGTAGGTCGAATTCAGAAGCTATTTGGAAGACAATTTTAACTGCTCTGGTTGGTAATTTTCCATAGTTTCTCCGATCAACACAGGCAAATGCCGGAGCAGTACCCTATTAAACCGATCACGGACTGCGTGCGACCTTTCCTTCTTTTTTTTATCTTCACCCCTTACATACACACAGTTCACGCTTGTCGAGATCTCAGTAGGAAACTTCGAGCTTGTCTCGGCTTGTTCCGCTGGTGACAGATTACTTGTTGTTAAATTCCAAAGCCCGCCGGCAACGGGGGAAGATCGCAGCCACGTCAAAGATAAAACGTGCACTACACGTACGGGCAACTAAGTAAATAATTTAAAAAAATATCCTAGAGGTCCGTTCGACTTCTTTGAAAGAACAGGTTTAAGAAAAGATTGGCAACTTTTTCCCCGGTAGGTGAATTACTTGAACGATATTTTATATTAAACGAATTATGTCACAGTGTTAAGGATTTGTAAAATTACTGTAATATTTTATGTACGTTTTAAACTCGAAATTTTCACTTATTTCATTTCTGTACACCGCAAACGCGTGTACAGACTTCAGTATCCGCAATGCGCGTGAAGTTCGTGTCTGGGTGCCCCAAATACATTAATACATTACAGTTTAGGGTTTTTATAAAGTGAAATTTACCATATGATACATAGAATTGAATCCGTTAAAATAAAATGCAAAGAGTCATTTCACATTGAAAGTGTGCGAATCAACCAGATAACTTCTGTTACGTTTGTGGAAGATTTACATCCAAACTTCGAAGGGAAAATATATGAAATTACAAAACTGGCGTATTCTTTATACTTTGACTGTCGTGTTTGTAATCAGGGCAAACCGTGGGCTACTCGCCAGTGTTGTCACCTGTATAACCTTAGGATGTAGTTGTATAGAAAACGCAAATCATTGTCATTCGCTCTACCAATGCTGTGGGGAATTCCAACAAACAATTTCAATGTCTGCATATCATTGCACGAATATGCATATTCCATTTTCTCTTGCTCTTACCTCATATGAAGCATGTTAAAATATTTGATAGTAAAGTAACAGTAGTGACAATACGGAAATTAGTATAGAAGTTTGTTTATTTCAAATACTAAATGTGTTCATGCCTTTTGAACCTTGCGTGATACAAACATTTCATAACAATTTTCGAAATCAGCGTGATTGTTTCCTTTGAAATCACATATTTTCATCCTAGAAGTATGAAGAAAAGTTCTTTAATGTAATCACACTTCAGTAATCATTCGTCGCCTTTGCGCTAACGCCGCGAAAAACTTGTTTTTGCCCCTGAATGTATTTTTATTTACTTCTATTTTTTTTCGTGGATTTAATGCAATGGTGAAACCTTTTGGACTTCTCGATTGAATGTCAGCACTCGAATAGGATAGAATTGTAGAAGCTTTTCAATTGTTTAATTGCCAAGCTAACCAGTGCGTAGTAATGTGTTTTACATGCGGTGGCTACTAAATAAAAAAATGAAACCTGTTTGAAATATTTGGCCTTAAAGTGAAGATGTATCAACACCGATACTCGCAGGAAGACGCTGAAGATCTTTGAATGCGACTTAGTAAAGCGTTGAAAAGCATTCTTCGTACGAAAAATCCCGATAACGTACAACTATTACCTCATAAGCCACGCGCGACCGAATCATCCATAAATGAATAAATATTTATTTAAATCATGAAAAAGCGAACGAAGAAGAGTGTTGTGGGAATGTATTTGGTGTGCTTAATATTCAAACGGTTTTTTGAATGTTAATTTTAACGGAAGTGAGAACTTTAGCAATTCCTCGAAGAAAGAATGTAATTATCTGTGCTACAGAATGGCACGGACTATTTAGTGCTAATTACTTTCCTAATCCGTTTAGTGTGGGCTACCTTCCAGGTTTTTCTCCAACCTCTTCCCAACAGCTCCCTATTGAAACATTGAAAATGAAACACAACTTTCATATTTTTATTTCCACAAATGTCAGACAAAATAATGACTTCGGAAACCAAATGAAATAAAAACGATTTTTTTGTGCGATACCTGAATTTTTTTAACCTCCTTCTTTGACACTCTGGGTGTCGGGCGTCGGGCTCGTATAAAACATCCAAACCCGGAACACCCCTTTCGTTGGACGGCTGTTTAGTCGAGGCGGGTCGGATGTCGCTGGTTGTCGTCGGCCGCTGGGCGAAGCGCCGCCGGCAGCGGCGCGCGGCGATGAATAAGTGAGGCGTCGGCTGTTGCGTGGGGCCGGCCAGCGCATGGGGGCAGGCGGACCGACTGGACGCCGCAAATGGACCGGCTGCGTGTTGGAGCGCCGGCGCGGGCCACTTTGATCGACGGCGCTGGACGAGGCCCGGCGCTGCCCTGCGAACGGCAGCCTTATTGCGGCCGGCTCGCTCTCGATGTGCGATAGATGCAGCTCGTTGTTTTTCCGACGTCCTCTCAGCTAGAGGTTCCTTCACTTCTCTTTTGTGTCTGGCCCTCCTACCCATGAGAAGAGATTTGTGATGATCTTTTTGTTCATTTGATTTTCTTATGCACCAACCATTTTATCAATCCACCCTTACAGACATTCTGACTCGATTGATTAAAAGTGCATTCTGTTTTATATTTTTTCAACTGTACACTGATGAAAATATTCCTTGGTCGTGTGATATTACAGTCTCAGGATTAGTCATTTATTCCCTCTTACAAACCTCTAACGTACTACATTGCGCAGAAAAGGTAAACAAAAAAACGGTTCAAGTTCTTGGCGGCACACACGGCCTCTTTTCTGCTAGTCAAATCTTCAAAATTCTGTCAGTAAAAAATTATTGAGCGAATGATAAATCTACGTTCATCTTATACACAAGAACTTGGTTTTGCACATTTTGTTTACCCTTTCCTCCTTTTCCGTGGTTGAATAAAACAGTTTCCTTTCATCTTCACCTTTGTTTCAAATCCATCTTCCTCTTATGAATATTTATTTTATTGCTTTATCTTCCTTATTATTATCTTTGGATGTATTGAAGATCTATATTTATGCCTACTATCTGTTATCTATTGTAAGAAGATTTCCAAGTACTAACATCCTGTACATGTCTCGTGCATAATTTCCTTCCATTTTCTATTTATAAGGAGACTACAACTTTTCGTAGTCATTGAGCATTCGTATGGCGTTAAAGAGCGCAAAATTCTTGATAAGATTTATTTTTAAAGAAAATTATTACTCAAAACAAAGTTTATCTTGTTTCACTTTGAAAGAATCTTGTTCGAAGATATAGATTGAAATATATCATTGTCTATAAACGCATTTTACATACGCTCCTTATGTACTGGCTTAGCAGTAGAATCTAACAAGACATTTGATTGAAGAAACCCTGAACGGAGTACACTTCTTCCCCGAGTGAACATCTCCGGCGCTTCAATTCATCACACGCGATGGCTCTCCGTGGACATTGAGCACAACGTGCCGTTCCATCACACGAAATTCCTGTTATCCTTTATATGCTCTGTCTTCATTTTCCGGGAAAGGATTTGTCCATAATATAAACTTTATCCATGTTCTTTCCGAAAACACCATGTTCACAGATTGTGAATGAAATATTTTAACATTGTCAATAAACCCATTTTACATAAATTCCTTACCGTGGCGTTGGGATCTGATAGGACGTTGGTTTAAAAAATATCGGAAGGGAGTACACTTGTTCTCGGAGTGAACATCTCAGACACTTCGCTTTGTCTGCACACGACGTATCTCCATTTACATTATGTACCAGTGTGCCGTTCCAGCACACAGAATTCTTGCTATCCTTCGCATATTTTGTCGTTATTTTCGATGAAATGATTTGTCCATTATATTAACTTTTGTGTTCTCTCTGACACCACATTGTTCAAAGTTTGTGAATGAAATATAATAACATTGCCAATAGACTCGATTTACATAGGCTCCTTACCATGGCGTAGGGATTTAATGAACACCGGACGCGCGTATACTCTTTTCGCGAGTGAATCTCTCCGGTGCTTCGCTTCATCCTCACGCAATGGATCTCCGTAGACATGGAGCACAGTACGAATGCCGTTCCATCTCACGAAATTCTTATCCTTTATTTTCTGTTGTCTTTATTTTCCAGAAAAGGATTTGTCCATAATATGAACTTTGTTTTTGTTCTCTCCATGTTCAAAGTTTGTGAACGAAATATAATACCATTGCCAATAAACTGGTTTTACGTAAGCTTCTTACCATGGCGTAGGGATCTAATGAAGAACACCGGAAGCGAGTGCACTTCTTCCGCGAGTGAACCTCTCCCCGCTTCGTCTCTGCACCCGCACGCGATGGATGCGCCGGGCCACAAAGGGCGGCGTCTTATCTGCGCGGCGCTCGTGCGCGCGGAGGAAGCTTGTAAACTTTATGTGCGGTTTCATTGAGCCATACATCCCCCCGCGCGAGGCGGTCGAGGTCGGCCGGGGGCGGGGCGCGCCAAGACGAGTGGGCGGTCAGATCGCGGATCTTTTTTCCTGGCGATGCCTGGCTGATGCCTGGCTGATGTGATGCTTGGCTGAGCTTGGCTGGATGCTTGGCTGATCTTGGTGATGCTTGGCTGAGCTTTGGCTGATGCTTTGGCTGATGCCGGCTGATGCCTGGCTGATGCCTGGCTGAATGCCTGGCTGATGCCTGCTGATGCCTGGCTGATGCCTGGCTGATGCCTGGCTGATGTCTGGTGATGTCTGGCTGATGCCTTTGCTGGACATGCCTGGCTGATGCTGGCTGATGCTGGCTGATGCCTGCTGATGCCTGGCTGATGCTGGCTGATCCTGGGCTGATCCTGGCTGATGCCTGGTGATGCCTGGCTGATGCCTGGCTGTGCCTGGCTGCTGCTGGCTGCTGCCTGGCTGATGCCTGGCTGATGGCCTGCTGATGCTGCTGATGCTGGCTGATGCCTGGCTGATGCCTGGCTGATGCTGGCTATGCTTGGCTGATGCCTGGCTGGATGCCTGGCCTGTTTATTGACCAGACTCCTACATATTTGCCTATCTTTGCCCTGGACGTACTGCTACCTTATCCCTTTCCGCACATCTTGGCCAGCACTCCACTCTCGTAGCCCCTGTTACCTGCTGCCTGTTCGCCCACGTTGGTATTTTACGCCTGCTCCAACAACTCGTGTGCTATCTTCCACAATTCTCAAAAGTTCGGTAGTTATAGAAGTTTGTCCATCTCCAAAACCATAATCATTCACACATCTGGACACAAATGTTAGGCTTTCGAACGTAAGCTCCGACAACCGACTGGGCTGCACCGTCATCCACATAATAGGTCTCTTTTGATCTCACATCCTCGTTCCATGAGTCCTTTACAGGAATTTTTCTTTTACATCCGTTTTTCTTTCACGCTCTCAAAAATAATTAAGTTAATCTTGAATATTCGTACTCGAACATGATATAACTTCAATTACCGCATTACTTTGAAAATATCCTCCCAAATTGCTGTTGTTTTCATCTTTATTCTTGCCACTTGCAAAACCGTTGTTATGCTATCATCCTGTGCTTGTTTTCAAAGCCCTACCCTCCCAGACGTGCTTTTGCGTCGACATGTTCAATTAGAAACGAGCAATCATCGTTGTGATACGCTTACACCGTCACATTATAAACATTATTCTTATACCCAGAATTTCATAATGGATGCTCGGTGGCGAAACTCACTAATTAGGCAGCAAAGTAAAGATGATTGTTTTTTGCAGCTTTTGGACTGAATTATGGTACACCACTTCCTGACAGACATGCCTTCATAATATTTCCCAATAGTTTTTAGGATTTGGGTGATATACTCGTGCCTTTGTCACCACAATCGCATTTAAAACATTTCATTTCGTGAAATTCGATTCTGTAAACTTAATTTACATTTACTACAGCAAAATGTTTGGCCGCCGCAAGTTGCCTGGATCTACGTTTGTCAACAGTAATGAGATGACGTTTTAGACTAAGCAAGACCGAATAAAGTAATGGCAACATAAACGTTTTCACTGCACGAAATGCATCACTATACGTGCACAATATATTAGTTGGCGTGTGTCCCACTTCTGCAGCCCACATCCTGTGGCCGTAGGCACCGTTGGTCTTGTC
>BOPP01000022.1:10042216-10066938 GCA_017312745.1 Gryllus bimaculatus
TAATTTTCAAAGTTCGAAAAACAGAGTCCATTCCAGTAGTGAATTTCGTCATGAACTGATGATACAATTAACACTTTGTTTTAGTGAGTGATTGTAAAATCATTAATAATTTATTAACAAAAAACACGAAAAAGAAAAAAAAAGTCTGAAAATAACAAAATGACGCGAAGGTAAAAAAATGATCTAAAAATAGCAAACAATCGCAATAAATGACAAAAGAAGACCCAATAGCTATTCATTTCAATCACTTATATGTCATGATAAAGATTCATTCACACGTTTGCTAATTTTACAATGCAGCAATGAAAAGATGACATCTCATTAGAATCTGAGCCCTGATTATGACTGAAGTGAATATCAGCATTTCCGTGTATTAGAGGCGGGTTGGGAAAGCAGAATAACTAGTGTTTATACCAGTGTTAAGTTTACCAAAACTTTCCGAAAAAACTCCATTTATTTGTTGGTAGCATTCATTTACATCGTTTACACATTTGTTAATCATGTCGCTGAACAAATAAAAATATTATTGAAAGGAATTAATTGATAATAAATTGAAGAAATTATTTGAAGACTCTACACGAAAGTAGTTTAGATTTACACAAAAAAGAGTTAACACTAATCAGTGATGTCTTGCGCTTTTTTGCAACAGTTTCTTTAAATATATTTTACTTCATGAATTCAATCTCAACTGAAATCTAACAAACTTATGAAGTCTCATAAGATAAAAAGCATGCTTTGGAAATTCGCTTTTCTTATTCCTTATAATATTTGGCAACTCAATTGATTGTGGCTGTTTGACCCAAGGATTACAGGTATTTTATATCGGTGCAGTATATCTTCGTCTGGTTATTACGGACGGGATATGGTTCGTGCGTTACGGCCTCAGTATAATACATGTAGTCTTGGTTTAGGTCATTCAACCACAAGTTGATATACTAGACAGAATTTCCACTAAATATTTTGCCTACTTAGAGATGAACTTATTACCATATATTTCTAACGTCACACATCATAATTCATATATTCGCCCCAAAATTAGTGTCAATATAGAAAACCATGTTTCATTCTTAATTACTGCACTAACATAAAGAAACGAATAAAACTGTCTATACGTCACTGGTATTAGTTCTTGCTTGTGAAATGAAAATATTTCGCCTCAATGAAACACCGTCAAATACCATCAAAGTTATTGTCATTTTTTTGGACCTGTTCATCTGATAGCGTGATGCAGTCGAAGAGTGATGGTAGGTTCGGGAAGGATCGCGCACTGTCCATGTCCGAAGGTTTAAGATTTTGCTCGAGTCGCCGGCTTGAGATGGTCCAGCATAAACCATGGAAACAAACGTTGAGCGAAAAGATTATTGCGTCAAGTATTCTCACGCAGATATGTGTCATTTTCGTCCTAGCTATTTAGCTGATGTCGCTACCGCCAGCTTTCGAACACGGAGTCCTCTAGTTCGCGACGCTTTAGTGCCGGTGGTAGCAATCCCAAGCCCTGCGTTTCCCACTACAGCGCTTCTGGAGAGAAGGAAAGGAATCTCTTTCCGTAGATGTCCGTGACCAGGGGGGCCCGGTAAGCAAATCCGATGTGCAAATGCGCCTCGCATTGGGAGAACGCGATTATAAATGACGACGGCGGTGCCGCGTCGCGCCGGCAACCTGCACCTGAATCGCGAGGCAGCGCTGCGCGGCGGGGGGCGGGCGACGGAGATTAATGGGCGATGCAGATGCGCCGGGGCGGAAGACGCCACGCGCCCCCACCGGAATCGCCCCACACGGGAAGGGGAGTAAGTGCGAGTTAGCAGCGGGTGGAATCGATCAGCGCCTGACGTAATGGGACCGACTGTGGTGGCTCTGCGACGACACCGTTGTATCTGAAGCATCGTTCATCGGCAACGCATAGGGTTCGATCCCCGGCGGTGACGATTATTTCGTGTTTTCGGGCGCGTCAACTGCTATGGTCATTGGCTCGGTGAGTGTAGTGTATTTTATTAGCACGGGAGATGACGGTGATCTTCCCCTGCTGGATGGAGAGATCCGGTGCCGATCTACACGTCGGCTTGCGAGTTTTTTTCATCAAGGTATCTTCGCCTAACCAACCAGAACAAGCTCTAAGATAAGCCTCCGACTGGTCTCTGACATCTGTGTTATTGTAGTGCGTGTAAGAGTAGGTGTGTGTAAGGAAAGAGTGAGGATAGGACAAGGGAGAGGAAGGAAAGATCGCGTGCTATTCGTGGCCCGATTGTTAGGGTACTACTCCAACATTCGCCTGATGTTGATCGGAGAAACCACGGAACACTACTGATCAGTGAAGTCGGTCACTCGAATTCTCCTCCGGTCGGCGGCTGAATTCGACATAGTTCTCTGTACGTAGTGTAGAAAATCCTGCCGCCATCAGTACTCGAATCCTAGGAGTCGACCTCCCGGTCCTGTCAGAGGCACTGCAGTGGCGGCGTTGGCGAATTTTCGATCCTAGCTACATAGATTTGTCGAATATAACCACCGTCTGGCCGAGAATACAAGAGGCCGGCTGCTGAAATCGCTAGTTTCAACGTATTATTTCGATCAATTTCAGGCGAATGCTGCAGCAGAACTGTAACAAGCGGGCTACGAACCGTGCATGATTCTACCTCTCCCTTGTTCTCCTCACTTCCCTTGCGCACACACATACATACACACACACACACACACTCACAAATTTGCAAGCACTGCACTTTAAACATTTAGGGAGACGAAGTGGGAACTTGAGGTAGCCCCGGCTGTTGGTGCCCCGGGGTGTCCTGCGGGATATTGCCCACAGTAGGATGTGTTCGCAAGTTCTAGCGGGGAGGAACACCGCCTCGTCTCGGAATATAACGAGAACTACACTTACGACAGTAATGACGTCATTTGTCGATGTGATTGGCGTCAATATTCTCATCGTGGGGGTGGCGATGTTGCCGAATGAGGTATATGGCACGAGTGTTCAAAAGTTTTCGGTTTTCCCTGTTACGATCTGAAATATGAGACTTGGATGGCGGGGGTCGGTTAGAGCTCGTAATGTCTCCGCTGAGTCAGAATGGTAATCAGTTTGAATTTATGTAATAATGTTAGTCCTTTGTCTTACTTCCTTGGATTGTATTGAATATCGCGTTTAGTGATCGCAGGTTCGAGAAGCCATACAAATATACGGACGGGCTTCACAAGGAGACTACGGGGGACATGCTTTCCCCATTGAAACCTACAGATAAAGATGTTCTTAAGCAATTATAATATGCTATTTATTTGAGTTTGTCACTTTATTCAGTAATATCAATAATGAAAATATTTTTAAATAAAATTCTTTAATTTTACGCATTAATACTTTTCTCTCATCTCTCCTCTGAAAAACCACCACTGTGTAACATTTTGCGGATTGAAAAGTCGCAAGAAAAACGGAAGATACACAGAACACGGCCAAACGACACTATTCAAAAGACAGATTCGCTTGTAGAACCGTACCGTCAGTTTTCTTTAAATGTTTGACATAGGCTCTGATGGAAAAATAACGTTAATCATTCTAGAAAGAACTCATCTCCTCTCAGTAGATGATAGGTAAACTAATCGATGCATAAATATTGCTACGCTGCAGTTCAGTATGTAATCCACATGATACTTCGCGTGTATCGAAAAATAAGTTAAAATATTCTTAGATCAGTATGACTGCATGAAATTTTGCAAAAATCTTTAAATAAACCTTCCTTCCTCTCGATTAGCTTGGCAATACTTATATATTTACGCCACAAGTGTTCGGCACGTTATGCAGCATTGTGCGTGTTCAGAGAGAAGTGACGCACTCTGTGTACCACCTGTCCATGACAATCAACGTTCCAATTTGACGTGAATATCCCAACTGTGAAATAACAGTTTCATCCAGTTTGCGCGGCTCAATAGACCCAATCCAATAGCGAACATAACGAGCGATGTGTGTAAACGGTTACGACAGTTGGGAAGACTGGAAAGCGTTCCAGGCAGTTTGTCACAGACGAAGCCGTGTTATAGCGGCAACTAACGGCCCGTTAAACTACGAACCGGGCGGTCTTCCGCGCCGCAAAGGTCCTCCCCCTCCCCTCCACTTCCCCCCTCCCCCCTCTGCAGTGCTCCGTCTCACGCGGGCGCATCTGGTCCCAGGCGGCTGTTTCGGAGGCAGCCTCCACCCCAGCCGCTCACCTTAAGCGGGATATTGATTCCCGCTGGGCGGACGCCAACATTTCAATGTCAGCGCAGGTTGTTAGCAGGGCTCTCATCAAAACCTACAGAAGTAGCACTATTTTCGATTTTGGAGATTCAGGCGTTTTATATGCACGTTTTTATCCATGCATTTATGTGAGTATGCATACGTGGTGTATCGAACAGGCGATTTTATGATGTTCCGGTTTCGAAATAAAAGTTTGTACTTCACATGTTCCCGGTTTAGTGATTCCTCCTTGATGATAGTAAGTACAGAAAGTCTTAGATGATGATTAGCGAAAATATTTCGCGATACACCGTGTGATCTTGTAAACCAATCTCGAAAATGAAAAATAAATGCACTAAAGGCATGCATTTGACGGTGTCCAGTGAAGGTTCTCGACCTTTTAATAGATTTGTGTTGAATTAGATAAAAAATCGCAATATTTACGAAGTATTTATTTCAGTTTTTTTATTGCAGATATATTACACATTTCTTTGAGTTTTACATATGTTCCAGACGTCCAATTCCAATTAAAATACTGGATCCGTGACGTTCATAATGTGACCTATTTATCAAACATAATTTGATTCATTTCTCTCTTTAAATATCGTATTTATTTTGTTTTCTATTTGCTGTTGAACATTCTCTGGATATTTTATTATTAAAAAGCAAAATGTATATAGTAATATAATATTCAAAAGTCAACGAATATTGTGTTCCTTGATATCTAATATTGTTAAAAGTTCCAATTTCAGTCACGTCAACACACATTTTCTACGATATCTGCACCAAAACGTTCATTTCCTTCTGATATTTCTTTTAAAATGGATAGGACTTTGATTCTATAAGTTATGTGCTAGGTAGACTAGAGCATCAGTTTTCATTGGGAATTGGAAATAAATTAGCTAATTTTAATAATTCATTAAAAATAAAGAATAATTTGTTTATAAATAAAATTATAATTAATGTTAGTTATTATTTATAATCGTGAAATAGAAGTGAAGAAATCGTGAAGAAACAAGACAATTCTTTCGTTTACAGTGCATTGTATCCACAATGAGATAGATATCCCAGAACTTAAACTCTGGATACGCCATGGAATTGCAGCTAGTGCACAAAAATAGAATGAATATTTTGGAAAGATTGATGTCAAGAGATATATTGGTTTTTTGTTTATTGGGTTTTTAAAAACTTTTTGTATTGTTGATAATCTGATAGTAGTTATATTAGAATGAAATCTTGTAATTGCTTGATCTGTGTATTTTCCAATACTAAGGTTTTTTGATATACATCTAGTTTTAATATATTTAAATGAAAAAAGTTTCCAATCTAGTGGGCTAGCAAGTAGAACATTTTATATATGAAGAATATGATTAGTTAATTGACACCAAATATGGGTTGCGATCTGAATTTAGAGCAGGAATAGGATATTGAGAGATTGGTAGTGGGAAATTGTTAGTAACAATGTCTATAGGAGATACACTGATATTGTGAGAATAAAAAGTTGGAAAAGGTGAAGCATGAATTTGCCAAATGTTTTGAATAGCAGTTTCAAGAAGCGTGTTATGGTATTACAACTCCATTCTGTATTTTGGCATTTACATGTCAAATTAATAAGATTTGGTATGTAGAATTTACTGTCGATTTTAGTATTGAAATTGGTATTTTATATTGTGGTGGTTTGTAGGCTGTTAACTCATAGTTGAATACACTACTACGAAAAAGGGAAAGGAGAAAGCGGAGAGGAAATGCTGATCGACAGAAAATACAAACTGCGTTTCGTTTATGCATTCACACATGTTACAGATCATACTACCTTAAAATACCGAATACATAAAATATTTTAGTGACATTAATTAATGAGAAGATATTTTACCGGAATGCGATGTAATTTGATATCATTCGAACTACTTCTAAAATATTGTTCCACTTTCACGAAGTCAATCTTCTCTGACTTAATGCATCTCCTGGATTTTTTACGATCGATCCAAACCACCTCTACCACAAAAAACCTTTGCCCCTTCGAAAGTTTTCACGGAGATCCACTCTTTCTTCGACCCCGCTAGGTTTTTCTATGAACTTTTCTCAGGGAGTTCCATACTTCAATGAAGAACTAAATGAAGAATAATCGGAGGCGGACCCCTGGGACACGGAGGGGTCATTAATCTCCTTCGCGCAGCGGTTAGGCTCTCTGTAGGCATCACCCCGGCCCTCGCCGCTGCCGCTCCACCCGCATTGCCGCTCTGCTCGCCCCCCCCTCCTCCGTTTCTACTCTTCCCGTCGGTCGCCCTTCGCCTTTACTTTTGCAGCATTGTGCAGGGCCACCTAGCCCCTTTTCGGGTGCGACACGCTATCCCGCTCTGTTCTTCCCTTGAATCTTTCTCGTATACACCGCTTCCCGCCTTGGTGTTGCCCTACGAATCACTACTGTAGGCGCGTTCTCTTTTGATAACGCCGCCCGTTCAACCTCCGCCATGTTCCGCCGTTCACTGCCCTCTCCTACCCCGCCGCTTCGCCTGCCTCGACAAGCCTCAAACTCTGCACGTTCTATTCCTCCCCACAGGTCGCCGTACTATGTTGTCCCATGCACTCCGTTCTCGACGTCCCATTGCGTAAACGCCCTCAGTTTCTCCGACGCTTCTTAGCATACATTGCGTACTTCGCCCTAAGTGGACTGCGTTGCCCTACGTTGCTCTACGTCACATACCTTACTCTACTTCACACTACGTCGCTCTTCATCGGTCTCGTCGCTCTACGACTCCTAAAACTCCCTACGACGCCTTTGGCCGCATCGCTACATTTTCTACCCATCTCTTTAACCCGCTCTGCGCTGCTCCGCGCCACCCGAGCTCACTTTTGTCCCAGGGTCCGGTGGGACCCTCGCTGGAGGGCACAATTGCGTTGCTTATTGATCAAGATCGGAGGAGGGTGGCGGGGACTGCGCAACGCGAGCGAGCGGGAGGAGGAAGGGGCGGGGCGGGGCGGGTTGCTGGCGGCTGGCCAACGCGCCCCGCGCCATCCCCCGTTTCCGACACCGTCCCCGCCTCCGCGCCGCCCGCTGTCACAGGGGCTTCCAGGGTCGCTGCGCGGCGCGGCGCGGCGCGGCGCGCGATCGGACTCGTGCAAATTGGCTTCGCAACTCGCTCACGCTCCAGCACTTACCCACATGAATCTGGACGCCTCGGGCGAGGAAGCGTGGACGGGCGTGACTCATGCTATCGAGCCGACTCGGAGCCATAAGCGCGGGCAATGCAGCATTCACCGGAGGCCTTAAAAAGGAGGAAGAAGAGGTGCTGATTGTGAACGTTCAAGAGAGATGATCGTGAACAGAAGAGTATCATTCTGATTTTCAGGTTTATTATACGAAACAGGTTACTATTAATTATGTTGCCGCATTTTAGGTGTGGCATCAGAATTTGAATAGTATTAAAATTTTTTAAAGAGTATTGTAGTACACGATGTTTTATTTCTGCATACATTTTCAAGTAAAAAATTCAAATAATTTGTCTTTTCAACTGCGGTTTAGTTTTTCTTCATTCGAAAGTTTTCGATATGATATTCTATATTGCACGATATATTGACAATACCCATTTCTGCTAGTAACGTTCTATTGCATCTCGAAGGTGCTGGTGAAGTGCATTTGGAAATAAGTTTCCATAATCAATATATCGACTTGTTCTTTGTAGAGAAATGTGTCATATGTAACTGATGTACGCTACGAAATGATTCAATCGGACAGTTTGACACGCAAATTTGCAGTTGCTTGTGCATTGTGATGTTCGATATTTATTGTTCGGAAAATAAGTCAAAATTGAATAATAAATAGTAACTAATATTCCCAAACAGAATGAATTTCGCCACCACTTAAGTGGTGAGTTAAATTCGGTCATTGCTCGACAGTTAATTCTAGAGGCAGTTGCTATGATCAGCCGTTTCGATAATTGACATGGATCAATTCCAGATGGTTACCGTAGCAGTAGCTAAGACATATTAGGGTTAAAACGCTTAGTAAAAAATGGTAACTGAATGTTTGTTGAATATTTAAGGTAACTTCAAAATGGTTAGCGCAGTTTTTCTTCAGTGAAGTGTATTATTTTATTGCACAGCAACTTAAGTTTGTGTACCGCGTTTGTAGAATGGCTAGTCATAACTATTGCCAATTAAGTTTCCCATTCAAGTTTATAATATCATTAATCAGGAGTTTGCGAAACTCGTTTTTCGTGCTTGGAGGTAGATGCAGATCCCAGTTCTCTTGCTTTGTGTTTTCTGCGTCCATTGCTCTCCTCTATCGTGTTTGGACAGCAGTGGATTAGTCTAATTGGATTGGAGAGTTAGAACATCCACAATACCCTTCGTGTAAGTACTCTCTGACAACTCTCGCTTCTGCTGATAGTCACCCTATAGGGAAGACGTGTGAAACTTTTGAGTGTTTTAATTGTCTTAATTATCGATAATGACTTTCAAAACTTGATGTGAAACAAACATACGTTAATATGTCGAGGATATTTTTTTTATGTTTTGAAAACGTTTCATTGTAGTCCTTCAGTTTCATAAAATATCTCTAAATTGTCTATAATATATATTTTTGAGGGTACAATACAATCCATTCAATTTACTGGGCTGTGAGGTACTTAATTTTGGAAAATGAAATTTAATAGATGACGAAACTGCCTGGCAGTACTCATTTTTTTCCCTCGACCCATCTTGGATCCGTACTGGAGCAAGTTTCAAGTAAAATTCTTTAGTCTTAGCATGTTTCTCGTTTATAGTTTCATCTAAACACTTCTTACTTCATTTTTTAATAAATATATCGTAAGGTTTGGCGAATTATCAATGCGTGAAATACGTATCAGGTATACATTGACAACGAGAGAAAATGTGAAATGGATGACAGTGATGAGCGAAAAAAACAAAGGCGGAACTGAAGTGGGTTGAAAACAATATGATACAAATGCTAGTAGGGGTGCTATAACTGTCATTACAAACTAAGAGAAAATCTATTTTCAAAAACAGTATTTTAAACGAACTGACGATACAGAGAAAATGATAATGAAGTAACATTGCAATTGTGATTCATAGCGTCTTCCCAAATGTAATAGTTATGGAAGATAGTAATGGAGAAATATTTCGCTGAAACGTCAAAGGATTGCAGGCTCGCAGTGAGGTGTAAGTCTTTGAGACAGGTCGTCTCTTGTCGAAGAGAGTTGATGGAAGACGTCTGCTGAGACAGAAACAGAGAAAGAAAAAACTCGATGCCGGTCGGGGGATGAGGATTGCTGCAGTTTATCAGGCAAAACTTCTGCAAACAGTAAAAACTGGAAGTTTCGGTACTGGCACAAAGAACCGAAATTATAACGAAAGAATCTGAGCGAAGATGATAAACAAGAACGAAGTTATAACGCCAAGAAAGACGTCATGAGCGAGATATGCGGAAGCATACCGGACCTTTTCTTCTTTCAAAAAAAGTTAGTCAATCTACTTTATTTATTAAAGTCTCAATAAATGTAAATATGAAATTTCTGGGTAAACATGGATCAAATGCAAAATAAAAATATTAACTTTATTGCAATATGATTCTTCATTTTTCGGAGTTCAATAGTTAAATGGGATTAAACGTCTGCTCTAAATATTATATTGAATTTAATATATCTTGCATGATGATTAAAATTGTAACTATTCGGTGTTTTCCGATCTACTTTCGTAATTCTGACACTAGAGTCGAAATAAATGAAAATGATTTCTATGTGCGATAGTATTCCAATCTAACAAAGAAAAAATAAGAAAAGAATTGAGAGAAAAGATCTGGTGGTAAAACACTCCTTTTTATGACATTGCAAGAACATTTTTTGACCGCACACTAAAATATTTAGTGAGAACAAGGAAATGTGTGTCACCGAATACATTCAGAGAAAAATGTATTCTAGAGAAATCAAAGAGAAATTTATGTTAACAAACTGAGTAAGCGCATTTCCAGAAAGTAAAACAATTTTTTTCTTCTTTTCCAATCGGTATATGAATCTGCCAATCTAACCATTTTTGGGCGTGATAACGTTCAATGTTTTATAGGGATTCCACTTTTTCGTTAGATAGTCGTAAAACTATTATCAATCATCGTTATAAACCTATTTTACCAGTTAGAGTGGATTCCGTATGTAAACTTACTTCCATACTTGAAGACAAGAGAACAGATTGTACCTGGTTGGCAAGCGGTGCAAAACATTGTTTATGCAACACGTCGGTTAAAGTCACTTCAAAAAATCACATCTATCTGTAGTAGGGCAACTGACGTTTTTATTTTAAAACTAGTAGTGCTACAAGATCACATACTTTCTTGCATTATTTATAACGATTGGCATTTTGGAAAATTCAAAGTTCAATGAAAATGGAATCTGCGCCATTGTTATAATCGTACTTGTGCTCTATTCCTAAAAAATAAAGAAAACATTTGGAGCTGTTTGAGATATAATAATAGTTTAAAAATTGAATGTATTTCACGCAATAATTCGCAAAAACTACTCATAAGTTTCAAAAATGTGAATATGATCTGAATTAAAATCTTCGAAGAACAATTTCATTAAGGGAAAAAAACTCTATTTTAATATCGTAGTTGAAGAAAGATACCGAAAAAAGTTTGAACCTCTTCAATTTTCGATAATTTAGAAAGTTCTACAAAAGTGATATCTGCGCCATTTTAAGCGCCCTTTGCCCGAGGAAAATACATTTACAAATATGGAAACATTTTCAAAGAATTTTTAAAAAATGTTAAAGTATCATGAAAAGTGTGTCCAAAATCTAATTATGCGTTACAAATTCCAAAGGCCTTCATTTTCCCCCGATCGATCGGGGAATATTAATTTTGGAAAAATTGTCTGAACGGTTTAAGGCACAGACGGTCGGGCGTACTGACAGTTTTTCTGTAAATCCATTTTTCAATATCAAAGACCCACATAACGTTAGAGAACATAATTTACTACATATAGAAATAATATTTATTCATCTTCTCGTTACAAGGGCCCGAGTATAATAGTTTTTCAGATGAAAAATCGCAGATTTCTTACGCACTATTACAATACTTTCTCTCGTCTGTGGAAGTAAAAATGTGAAATATTTTGACATTTTGATAAGCTTTGATAGTTTTAATATTTCTTGGATATTTATTGATTTTTTAAAAAGTGTGTGATGCGATAATAGTAAAGATAGTATAAAATGAATTTTTACCGCCTTCAACCTAATCGCAATCGGAAATGTTTTTTCGCACTTTCTATTTGCTTTGAATGTTGTCTCTTGTACTCGAATCTTCATTCTTCCATATATGCTTCACTCTCCTAATTTTTGGCGGCTATGTAAACAAAAGAAAGCGACGCGACTGGCGAACGAAAACGACAGCGAAGGCTGTCTGATGCGTGAGGGAGCGGATGGCACATAGTGAAGGGCGGGGTGTGTGAGAGAGAGAGAGGGGGGAGGGGACGCCGGTTCGCAGGCAGACGCGTAAACACGGAACGCGGTTCCCACAATTCTCGCCTGCCGGCTGCTCCGCGCCTCGCCTGCGCGACCACCCAAACACCCACCCACTCACCCACCCACCACCAAATGTGCGCGCGCCGAAAAAGACCACAAGCGCGCGCGGGGCGCCTAACTCGGGCGAGTGTTTTTTTAGCGGGATGAGATGCGTGCTCGTATGTGCCTTCGCAACCGCTTCCAACTCCGCCTCCGCCGTTGAGCATCCTCCTTGGCCGTTGTTGCCTGTGCGTACGTAGCGTCCCCGAAACCCCCTTCGACAGCCATTGCTAGGGCCGAGGGCTGTCTTGTCCCTCCCGCCTCTTTGCCGTCACCAAGAAGACGCTTACATTTGGCACACCACTATTGTATTTCATCATTCGATGTCATTTCCGCCATTATTGTTTTCCCCGTCATTCTCTCTGCCTTAGCTTTTATTTTGCAAGGCTACTTTTATTCACATTTCATTTACATTTTGCTTGGAGTCATACTCTTATCGCTCTTTTGCATTGTCTGAGCCTCCGTTAGAGTTACTGATCACCTTCGTTAACGGTACTGCTACTCTCCTCTCCCCTCCCTGCCTCCGTCCCTGTATACTCCTTAATCTACCTATCTACTCTACAATTCCATCTTGGCAGACTCAACACGGGCACATCACCTGAGTTTGAAAACATGAGACGGCGCTACGTGGTGTCATATTGCCATCTTCATCTGGGCGAATGTTGATTACTCTTGGACCTACGACTCGCAATGGCGAAGCGGCGGTGTAGTCAGACGAAGTTCTTCTATGCCAAAGAATATTGAAGGATAAGATATAACTCTTCATAAAACCGGTTTAGCTGACTCAGGCCAGCAATGCAGTGCCTCTGACCGGAAGGTTCTAGAGTTCGAAACCCGATGGTGGCTGGATTTTAGACAATCGCTAGATAGCTAGGTCGAGTTCAGGCGCTGTCTGGAGACTAAATCTAGGAACTGCCTGGTGTGATGGGTAGTTTACTATGGTTGATCGACAGCAATACCCCAACAAATGGGCTGCGGACTGATCGAGACCTTTCCTTCCCCTTTCTTTTCTTATCGTCACCCCTTACCTAAACACACACCTACACATAAATGCACTACATTACCACAGATGTTGGGAGACCAGAAAACTTATACCGTGTGGTGCGGTGCCCTCTGCAGGTGGTAGATACCTGGATGGGAAACACTACAAGTCGATGTGTAGGTCTGCGCCGGGTCTCGCCATCTAGCGGGGGAGATCACCACCACTTCCCGTGACAACATTCACTACGAGACAAATAACTATAAGAATGGACGTGCCCGGAAACATAAAAAGGCAAAAAATGGAGTAAATGGCAATATTTGAAACCAAATTAAACTTCGCGCAAGCACTCCAAGATATTTTTCTGTTTATATTGGCAACTGTAACTGTGACCTAATGGTCTGCCACGACATCTAACGTGAGGCCATATGGGACTTTTAGCGAGAGTCATTTTTTTTCGTACAAGAACTTATGATTCTATGCATCCCTGAAGTATGGAAGTAATCGTTGGTGCTTTCAACGATTATTAACTTTATTTATCGGAGATCTTTATACAGGTCGAACGAACATGATTTAATTCAATTTTTTTGCATTAGTCAGCACGAGTTGTGCTTTCTAGATTACTTGTCTTAAGAGTGCATCAATGCTCGTTGGCACACAGAGGAAATATAAGAAAGGGCGCAGCTACACCGTCGAGAAGTATGGCGAGAACGGCCTGGCAGAGAACGTGTTGAGCAGAGCTCCATTCGCCCAAATGATTGAGAGCATAAATGGTTTAGATCGTCGTACGTGCTTCTAATTCAAACTATCGCCGTGAGGCGCTCTAGTAGGATCTTCGCTCCTTTCCCCAGGCGCAGCTACGCGTTCCTTCCAACATCCGGAAATTATCCCCAGAGCTCATTGAACAACTTCAAATTTCCGCGTTGCTACAAACAAAATAAGCTTCACATTTCTTCGTTATTATAATAAATTAAAATAGTTATTCTATCATATTTGGCAAATATTGGATACGTTTTGAGAACGATATTAATAATAGAATAATTCAAGTATACACATACTGGATGGTATTTGTACATTCTCTCATGCTCCTTACGTATACTACTTGTAGGGAAAATATTGCAATTCTGCAGCCTCAACAGCGAACATTTTGACCAAAGAACTAATGTTGTGGGCCATTGATGACAAAAAATTGGACAATTATTGTTTGTATATAAGGTGTAATATTTAAAACTTCCTAAAGTTACTTCTTATACGTCCAGTTGACTGTCCGCCATCTACTCCGATCACTCCTGAGAAATAATAGCTTTTTCTCAACAAATAATGTATTTATTATAACACACTGCTCGCCTTATACTTCATATATCAAATCAAAATTACTGAGACACTCCATTATTCAGGGAAACTTACACACATAACATGCAATCCACTACTAATGGATTAGAAAGTTTTCGATCCAGTTCACTCAACTTCTGAAAGCTTTCTGATTATTTATTCAGCGTCTTCTACCAAATGCGCCACGTTGATAGGTAGCGAACCGATAACTATGTTACACTAGCAAATATCTTCATCTAACACCTTGTTTGGTCAAAATATGTGAAGTGAATATTTTTGGTCAGAATCGGTAAAGAAAATATTTTCCTCTAACACCTTGCTTTGATGGTTCTTGTAAAAATTGGTAAACGGTAAAACGTCTGTTCTTCTGTCTTGGAAAAACTCCAGCCGCTTTATTGTGAGCGAAATTTCACCAAATAGATGAGGCTGTCTTTTGGATTTGTAACGGACATTTCTAATTGTGGGGAGTATTTTATATAAAAGCCTCGATAATATTTTCAAGATATTTTCAAGATATTCTCAAAACTGCTACCAAATATTTTCCTTAATTCTTATTCTACATTGCTATGCCGATGGTGCCGAAATCAGCCATCCCGACAGTGGCAGGATTTTAGACACTAGCTTGTCAGCTGGGTCGAATTATCAGAGGAGGAGAGGGAGAAAACAAAGTACGCTTATAAAAAATTCACAGGTCCTATTTTCGGTTTACTCTCTGAAATTTTGAACTTCGACGAATTTTTGGAGGAATCCTACAATTACAAGTACCATATTCAAAACAGAAATTTTATCCCTTGCGAAGTATTTTCTTTCAAGACGTTCATAATTTTTCCCTGCGGATAGATAACCAAATGCTCTTTAAAAATTGTCACAGCTTGTTGAATTTTCAAAAATTTGTGATAGTTAACAACAATGCGAAAAGTAAGTCCTGTTGTAGTATCACTAGTTATTTTTATTTTGATTTATTTTGTCAATTTCTGAATAAATGATCATTTATTGTATTTTTTTAATATATGGTTTGTATTTATTTTCGTGTCTATGTGGTCATAACGATAATATTTGTCATTATTTTCTGTTGTTTTTTATTTTAAAAGTTTTTAGTAAATTTTAAGTTAGATTTGTGTGCTATGTTGTTTACAAATACTGACTCATCTTTTCCTAAAATTAACTTCACGCTCAGCCACTGCTGAGCCGCTAGCAACGTCCCTATGTAACGTCTGCACTATGTCACTACGTCGGCACCCGGCTCTAACTACGGGCATTCTTCGTTTCAGATCTGTCCCAACATCTTCGCCATTTCTTTTTCACTCGCTTGTTACCATCCTGCTTGTCATTGTTGCCCTGTCTCATGAGTCGGACAATAAAAAGCACTCTCAAGGGGCAGTGTTTGTAATTCCCATACATCTGTGACCGGGATTTTCCTTCTTCATAAGATTCGTCGTCATTAATGAAGTTTGAGAGAGACTATCTTTACAAACTCGCGTATCTGTTGATAGAAAAGGATGAGGAAGGAATAATAGCGTACGGTCCATGGCCGGTTTGTTGGTGTACTACTGGGACATTCGAGTGATTTTGATCAGAGAAACCATGGAAAACTACAGATCAGAACAGAGAACTGCTAGAATTTTCGTCCATTTAGTGGTAGCATGTAGATAGTGCCCTACCTGCAGTTGGATGTAGATAATGTCCAAAAACCGCCGCCGTCGTGAATTTCGAACCTTTTGACCTTTGGGAAAAATACTACAGAATCGAAGATGTCGCTGATTCGACGTCTCAGGTCATTGTTCCCGTAAGTGTA
Source organism: Gryllus bimaculatus (assembly GCA_017312745.1). Lineage (NCBI taxonomy): Eukaryota > Metazoa > Arthropoda > Insecta > Orthoptera > Gryllidae > Gryllus > Gryllus bimaculatus. The sequence continues at coordinate 10,058,072 of BOPP01000022.1, forward strand.
GGGTAGGTTTTTTTCTTCGTGATGTGGCGTTTGTCTTCTCTTGCTGGATAGCGAGATCTGGCGCTGACCTCTCGTAGGCTAGCAAGGTTTTCCCCAACCAGGTATCTCCAATCAGCTGGGCACCACCCCAGCTGGGAGAAGTTCCGAGCTCCCGACCGGACTCCCGGCATGTGTGGTAGTGTAGTGGATATTAGAGCGAGTGTGTGTAAGTAAGGGGTGAGGATAGAACACGGGAGGGGAAGGAATGATGGCGCGCTGTCCGTGATTATTGATAGGAGAAACCACGGAAAACTATCGATCATAGCAGCCGGCGCCAGACAGCCCCTGAATTCGACCTAGCTGAGCAGCTAGTGTCGAAAATCCTTCCACCGACGGGTCTCGGACCTAGGATCTCCCGGTCAGAGGCACTTCAGTGATATCAATTGACGACCTGAGCCACCTCTCCCGATTGTTGTCACTGAGATATTGCAGCCCGTAAAATACCTTGGGAATAATATTATCCCGTTTAACCTGAATTGGGGAATGTCACATAGATAGGCTCTATTGGTGGCCTCTCCCCCTCGCGGGCCCTCTGCGCTGCGCGACGGCCGCTGGTCACTCCGCGTCGCACGAGGCCCCTGCGGCTCCGCACGTGACGACGTTACCCAGGCACGTGACAGCCATTGGCCGAAAAACCGCTACCAACCGCGCTCGCTTCTTTTTAACGCGTCTTTTTTTTCTTGGTGGGAGGGAGCGGGATCCTGCAAATACTCTTGATGCAATTTGAGGCGGATATAAATATCCGTGTCAGGGATCCCGTCGTTGTTGTTTTTTTCTCGAGCGCAACTCCAGTTGCTTTGTGTGTGTGTGTGTATTGTTTCGTTCTCGTTTGTGGCCCTTCGCAGCTACTGAAGGATACACTGTTGAAATATCTTCTCCGCACTTGAAAGTTTCTCTTAAAACGTTTCATTAACTAAGTTTTTATTGGTTCTGTCGTCATACCTTGTAACGTGGAGGATACCAGCGTAACAAATTAATGCCAGTCAACTTATTGTACTTTTATGAATTAATTTAATCAACAATACAAAACAAAATATCTTCCAAATTTTGATATTTTTTCATTAAATTTCAGATCAGCTAGTTACATTTTCTTTTGCGAAGAGTTTTGTTTCTGAATTTTCTTCTCGAAGGATGAGGAAAATGGTCACAAAGTGTGAAGACGATAGGACGTGGGTGTGCCTTAATTGGATTCGTTATTGGCGGAGAATTCGAAACGTTGCTTCTTCGAATTGCAAATTTAAGCATACTAAAGGGAAGGTGTCGGAGGTACTCTTTTCTTTTTCTTCTAATAAATTATGAGTCGTTTTTAAAATTATGATTTCTGTGAAACTTCACCACATGGTGCCTTGACATGGCATCAAGCCAACATAGAGGGAAACTACAACATTTATATTTCGTTTTCACAGTATTTGGACAAGGCAAGCAAAATATTCGTAACTATTTCGGTATAGTCTGTTCTCTTTGAATATTTGAGTCGCGATCACAGGTGTTCGTGTACTGCTTATCTCGATTGTCCTTGGGATGAATTTCGTTTCTCTATTTTTGTTTGAAGAACTCTTAATTTATTTACGGAACTTTGCTTAAAGGAATCGTTTCGATACTCGAATCTTCGATACTTGTAGTAACAGCTGTATGACCTTTTGATCGAGAAATTGTTACAAAGAATAGCTATTGAATAAATATTGTTTTTTATTGGATTTTAATGAAATTGGATACCTTGTGAATATTCTCGAGTCCATTAAAATCCGCTTAAGAGGCATTTAAACTAATTAAGAATTTTTTTGTTTTGTTTTGAACTGTTGAAACCACGTAAATTTGGTCCAACTTCTTATGATATTTTCCCTGCTTCTAATAAAAGATTGTCAATAATGTATTATAAATCTCAAAGAAGAGGGAAACGTTCTTTTTTATGGAACGCCGTAGGTGAATAGTTCTCTAACGCTGACTTTGTGTATGTTTCCGGTCTGACAAATTTTCGTCTTTCGCCATTGTGGCACAATCCAAAACCTGTTTTCTCGATCTGACGTTCTGAGATCGACGAAGGCAATAAAAATTTCGAAGCAGTACGGCAGACTGTGCGATTGGAATTAAATAGAATTCCTGCTCCTATGCCAGAAGACATCCCGACCGGAAATAAGCCTTTTCTCATTGCAAATTCTTTGAACTTTCTCTTGTGAAAAACAGATGAAATGAGCCTTAGACTTCTGGAATTTATGCTGGGCTTGAGAGATACTGTTCAATATCTTACACGGTTCTGCAATTTTCTTCACATAGAAACCAGAATAATTATGAAACAAAGTTATCGTCGGTAGTTTTCTGCTTAAATCTGTGAATGTATCATCTTTGGCTAAGTTCTTTCTATAAAGCAGCTGTCAGCCCAGAAAAGAAACTAACGGTTGGGAAATAGAAGATTCTTTTCTTGCTGGATATCTGGATTTCCGCAGGGTTGCAGTTCGAGCCCTCTTGCTCCATTTCGCGAGATGGGGGAAGAATCAATGTGTCGATAATGCCTGTGAAATATTGCGCTCACAGCTGTGGGTGTGGTGCGCCTAAGTTGCTCTCGCTGTTGGAGTTGTGGGGAAGGAATGGACCCTCCGAAAGACAGTTCGCATTAACGCCGTCATTGTGTGCACACTTTTTTTGTTTCGTGTGTCAGTGAGTGTCATCAAACCCACAAAAAACAGAAAACATGAGAGAAAGAATAAACACAATAAAAAAGGGCGGCACTGTGAATGTCGGTCTTTCGAAGTCTTCACTTCTCTACTTTCTCGCGCTTACTTCATAAGAAGAGAAAATTATGTAATTCTGCGCCGGAAAAAGACAAATTTGTGGCAGAAAACATTGATTTTGTAGATATTTCATGTTGATTTTATATATATGCTTCTTACTTCTAACACGCGATGTGATGTAGCTAGAATCCATGTTTGCGGGTACTTGATACCCAACAGCAAGATTGACAGCAAAACGTCTGGCCTGTGGTCAACACTAGCGCCTAACCTGCCAACCAATTTTCTCCAAAATTCCTTAATTGAACTGAACGAACTTTAAGCTTTGGGAATTTCAAATGAATATTTTGATATTTAAGGGTCAGAAACATATTGAAGGTTTTCTCAAAAATGACTCCATTTTTGTTGATTAAACTTGATTAAACTGTCCTCGGATAGTGTAAAGAACACTTCAGTAAACGGTGCAATTCTAATGTTCATTGAAATCGCAGATTTTTCGATAATTGCAAAAGCGCAATTTGTTGGGGGTCTTCCCAAAACTTAAATTTTTTAAAACATTTTTTTCGCTAAAACGCTACCAAATTTTTCTTTACATTTTGTTCTCGTATGTCTTCAAGGGTCGATAAAGAGGTGACGGTCCCATTTTCTGCGAACTCTTCCTGTGTTTGAAAATTGCAAAAAGTTAACATTTCAAAACTACAAAATTGAAGATTTTGTTTTAGTTTTCTCTTGTTTGTTGTTATAAACCGCTCAGCTGGAAAATCAAAAGAAAATAAACCAGTATTATACAACTACTATTCAGGACATGAACAGCTTTTAACAGATGCATAATTAAAGTTTTCCTCAAACTGTATTCCTCAACTGATTCATTTGATTCACACACACAATGATTTAATGCAAATTGTGCATTCAATAGTTTTGGATTGAAGTGTTGATTATTTTAAGACAGACCATTGGTGTGCGCCTAATGCATTATTACTCTTTGCATCAAATGATAGAAAACGCTAGCTATCTCCTTTTGACCAGATTGCAATAAATGGAAGTGATACCCCGCAATCAAAGGAAGATAACACAAATTCAACAAATTTCAACACCACGCGACTATTACCTTTACTTGGCTCATCCACCTACGCTCATATTTAAACATAGTGTCCCTTCAAGGTTACGAGCTGGAATTTGAGGGGCACCCTATCATCAGATCAAGAACTTCAATTCAAACAATTTTATTCGCAACCAAGCTCCTGACCGGGTGTCAGCGTTCACCTCTTCTTCCAGCTCGTATTCTTGAAGGGGTACATGTTTCAATCGAGTATAAACATATTCACACGGCCCCCAACACGACACACACACACTCACACACACACACTCCAACACACACACACACTCCAACACACACACACACACTCCAACACACACACACACACTCACACACACACACTCTCTCACACTCACACACACACACGCACTCTCTCTCTCTCACACACACACACACTCTCACACACACACACTCACACACACACACACTCACACACAAACACTCACACACACTGGATCATCTACACACACCACTTCACCACACCACACTACAGCACACTCACACACAGCTCACAACAGCTCACTCTTTTACACACACTCACACACACACTCACACACCCTCACAAATCCTCACAAACACACTCACACAAACACACTCCACACACACTCAGTATTTTCTGGTATTCACACTCACACACACACACACACACACCACACACAGCACACTGCCAGTATCCTTCTTCACGAATCGTTATGTCACAGCTCTCCCACCCCCACCAATGTTCCAAGTACTGCATCCATCTTCCAATCTCCCGAGTTCGTCATAGATCAAGGGTTAATCCTACCCGTCTGCCGCCCACTTTCATCACCGTTTCGCGTTTCCTGTCACCTCAGTGTTCACCCACCGCTGAGCATTTTCGCGTGTTCCCCAACCCCTACTCAAAACTAACGATGCGGTATCTCCTTCGCTTGCACCCTAATTACTCTTGCGTCACCCTAATGGCTTCCTAACTGTCTTCGCGTTATGCTTCACTAATGACTCAATGTCACCTCATCCTGTACCAACGCTTCCCAGTCTTACTTCCTGTTTCTTTTAGTTTCTCGGTTTTCATAGTCTCTAATGCTTTCCTTGTATCCCGTGCAGTTATTTTTAGTGCTGTCTTCTCTCCCAAAGATGTCTTCTTATTTCCACTTCCATTCCCCTCTTTTAGTGGTTACTGGCATCTCCCCCTAACTTTCTCAATATATGAGTATCCCCTCCAGTTTGCTTCTGAACTCGTACAACTTTACAACCTATTCTATTCGCTCTCTTGGGCTCGCAAAACTTCTTACCACGAGCAACCTCGTAGAGCGGAAGTATAACTTACAGACTAATAAGCCTTCGCGCGAGCGGCGTGGCGTCAGCCTTACAGATTCAGACAGCATGCTGTGCTTTAAAGTTCGAATACTCCCGCAAGTCGCTGAGAGCGTGTCTTCGCGTGCACCTGCAGCGCATTTTCGCTACAGACTTCCCTCATAATATTTGCCACGCTATCCCCCTTATTATTACGCTTTCTTGTCCGCGCGCGAGAGACCTACATTAAAATCTCCGTGTTCGGCTGTTTCAAGAGCGTGTTTTTGCGCAAGTTTGTCGCCGATAGCCTTATGGCAATAGATATGATTCGGGAATTACAGTGACTGATCGGCATGTTAGTTCAGGACTATTATTGAAAGAACTCGCTTCTAACTAAGAATGTAGGTGTAAAAAATCAAATTGAAGGACGAACATTGAGTTTTCAACTTTTCGCCGTTGAGATTTAATTTGTTGTATTGCACGGAGGGTCGGCGGCTCCCTTACCGCTGGCGCCAGGAGGCTTCTCTTGGATGGCGGCGGTGAACGCGGAAAGCTGGAGTTGGCGCTAGTCCAACGCATACCCAGGCATGCCCGTGCCGTGCCCGCTGCCGGCTGCGGCCCGCAGCCGGCGAGCGCTGTAGCGCCGCAGCTGGAGGCGCGCGCTGGCGCGTCGCCGCCGGCCGCCCGACCGCCGAGCGGCTGGCGCCGGCGTTGTTGCGGATTCACGCGCACATGTCGAGCCCTGCCGGTTCTCCGGACCGTTTCACTTTCGGCGCTCCTCTTTCACTTTCGGCTCTTTACGCGCGCTCCCCCAGCCCGTCCGGCCGTCACTCCGCCCCGCCCTCGCTCCGCATCTCTCCTTTCGCGCTTGTCCAGCGCCCGCGACGCGCTCCGCCCCGCCCTGCTTTCCTGCCCGCCCCCGCTCCCGCCCATTCCTCTTGCCCGCCCCGCTCCACTCGGCCTCACCGCCCTGCCACTCCTCCCCGCTCGCTGGGCGCTTGTTCCTCGCTCACGTTCACTCCGTCACGCTCCACTCCGCCTCGCTCCACTCCGTCCCGCTCCATCTCTGTACCGCCGGCTCTACGCCGCCCCGCTCCATGCCTGCCGCTCTCCTCCGCCTCACCGCTCCACTCCGCCCACGCTCCACTCCACTGCCCCACTCGCATCCGCCCGCTTTCTCCAACTCGCGCCCCGCTCCCCCCCGCTCTCACCCTCCCCGCCACCGCTCCATCCTTCTTGCTTTCTCCGCCGGGCTCCAGCTCGCCGTCCCTCTCGCCCCGCTCCACTCCGCCCCGCTTCCAACTCTTCGCCCCGGCTCCACTCGCCTTGCCCCGTCCACTCCGCCCGCTCCACTCCGACCCCGCTCCAACCTTACCGCCCCGCTTCCACTCCGCCCGCCCACTCGCTCCCGCTCGCACTCCGCTCTTACTCGCCACTCCGCCCTCGCTCGCTCTACTCCAGCTCCAACTCCGCCTCCGCTCTTACTCCACTCCGCTCCGCTCTACTCCACTCCGCTCTACTCCACTCCGCTCCGCCCCACTCTACTCTACTCCACTCCACTCCACTCCACTCTCCACTCCACTCCGCCCCGCTCTTCCCTCCCCGCGCCACCCCAACATCCGCTCGCCCGCGCCGCCTCAACATCACCTCGCGTGCCCCGCCCTGTCCACCGCTCCCTCACTATCCTCCCCTTCGCGTGACGCGACGCGCGACAGAAATAGCGCGGCCAGCGCCCGCCAGCGCGCCGCCCACCGCGCAGTGGTTCCGGATGGACAAGACGCGGAAATAACACAGGACAACGTTTTGTGCAGAAAATTAGAGGTAAACCGTTAAAAACGACGGTACGAATCTAGGTTGCATAATAAATAAGGAAAAAACACTTATTTAATTCTTATTAAACAACAAAATACAGCGAGTGTTGATTTGTTTATTTGAAATTTCAGTTATTTCAATTTACGCCATCAAATTACTAATGAGGAACGGTCTCATTAAAAAAAACTGGTCTATTTTGAAGATCTCGCTCTTTGTACACGTTTTTGGGAATCTACTTTTATCCACCTTTCCATATGCAATTATTCTGTAGTCTTACTTTTTCTACAATAGGCTGAACGCCCAGTTTAGTCTGTTATTTTATAAATTTTGTAATTATTTAAAATGTTTCTAGTCACCTATTTTTGACTGAAGTGACACTTTTTCTCTCCTAACATAATTTGTACAGGATCTCAGATTAAATCTGTTACAAACTCTCTAGGGCACGTAGGAGGTCGGAGATAATACTTTTTTTTAATGAAAAGGAGGAGAAATCTCGTGAACCAAAGTGACTCGTGTGACGGTTACTTCTAATTGGTTACCACTCATCTTGTCCTGATTGGCAGGTCACGAAGTCTCATAGACTGCGTATGATGTGAAACCGCAAACCGCCAGTGCACGATGAGTTACCTACGCCAGGGATAAATACCACACGAGTAACGTCGCTCCGAGATTCCTCACCTACATGTTCATTTGGCCCAAAATGATTATCTTTAACCCCTATAAATGCTCTAGAGTTTTATAGCCATTATTGAGACGTCATACTATAAATATTTAAAGAAGCATTGCGGTTCTTATTTTTTTGCGAAGTGTTTGTACTAATAAATGTAAAAGGAAAAAAAATCAAACATGGGCTTCGCTGTAATGTGAATTACCCCAATAAGTCTTCAATTATTCATTAATAAAATATTGAATACCTACAACATTGATTATCGTCCTAAAATCTGAATTTTTTAAATACCAAGACAACGGAACTCAACCGAAAATCAATTTATACGCCTTGCAAAATGCCTTAAAATATCACTTGCAGTAAGGAATTAGGCCCTCGGTTGCTTCTGGCAGGCGACTGAGCGGCGCTCCCCCTTTGCCGCGAGGGCGAGCGCGCCGGCGGCGGTGGGGGCGAGGGGGGGGAAGCGCGCGCCGGGAGCGACCAGGGATGCCCGGGGTGCGGCGTGTGCGCTATGGGCAATGGGGTGAGTGCCCGAGTGAGTTGTCTGTGTTATGTGGTTTGCCGTTGAGCGATCTGCAATGAAATGCGCGAAGTACGTGAATGGAGCAATGCGCCGGTAACGGATAAACGTGGCAATGGATGGTCGATCACACAGGCATAAATAGAGGTGTTATTTTATATATGAAATGGTACTTTTATTTTTGGATCTAAATCTAAAATTTGTCAGTTTCTGAGGTTTTACCTGTACTCCAGTTCGCTGATTGAGGTAAATATGCTTTAATTTATTCAGCAAAGTAAGCGTGCTTTTAGATCAGTTTTATGCGCATACATTTTTTTATGGGTACAATACAACTAAATCACTCTAAATAAATCTTATCTATTAATGGCTGATATCTATCATGAACTCCGCTTGAATTCTTTAGGCAGTGGATGGTCGTCGCAACAGGCATAATAGAGTGTTTTTTTTTTAATGAAATGGTTACTTGTCTTTCGACCAATTCTAAAATTATGCATAGTTTCTGAGTTTTTACCTGTACTCCAGTTCGCTAATTGAGGTAAATAGTCGTCCTTTATTATCTCAGCAATGGTAGCTGAGCCTTTTGGACAGTTTATAACGCATTTCTTTTTATGCGTTACAATACACTACAAAAAAATTTTCATAATGCTGATTATCATATGGGATTCTGCTTTGAATTCTCTAGGCACCACACTAACATACTAGAATGAACACTCTTTGTAACAACTTTGCTGGTGA
>BOPP01000022.1:10066963-10079312 GCA_017312745.1 Gryllus bimaculatus
CCCGAAAGAAGGAAAGGGAATTTTTAACTCGCTCGCACTCCACTCCACTCCACTCCACTTCCGCCCGCTTCCCATACTTCCAACTACCGCTCCGCCCCTTCCACTCCGCTCCGCCCCGCCACGCTCCACTCCGCTCCACCCGCTCCACCCATCCACCTTGCCCGCTTCCCTCCCTACGCCCCACCCAACATTTCCGGGCCTTACGCCTGCGCCGCCTCAATCCGTCATCCTCGCGTGCCCCCCGCTCTGTCTCACCGTCTCCTCACTATCTTCTTTCCTCTCTTAGCTTGTCTTGTCGTATCGCGACGCGGTTTTCATTGAATATGCTGCTTTGGCCAGCTGCTTCCGTCCAGTCGCGCCAGCACCTTGGCGGTCAAAGTTGGTTTCTTGGATTGACAGATCGCGGAATATAACCTCAGGATCGGTGTTTGTATCGTTTGTTGTCAGAAAATTTGTGTAGTTAAATTTATTTCGTAATATATTACGACTGTACGAATCTAGGTGGTGCATTAAAAATAAGGAAAAAAACACTATTTATTCTTATTAAAACAAAAAATAGCGAGTGTTGATTTTCGTTTCGTTTAATGAAATTTCAGTTATTTCAATTTACGCCATCATATAATATACTAGTTAGGAAATCGGTCTCTATTTAAAAAACTTTGGTCTATTTTGAAGATTTTATGAAATTACATTTTCTGGAGTCCTTATTTCTACAATAGCTGACGCCCTTAGTTTCAGTGTTGATTATTTTATAAATTTTGTAATTATTTAAAAAGTTTCTAGTCACCTATTTTTGACTGAAAGTGACACTTTTTTCTCCTACATAATTTGTACAGGATCTCAGATTAATGGTTACAAACTCTGAGGGCACGTAGGAGGTCGGAGATAATCACTTTTTTAATGAAAAGGAGCGAAGAAATCTCGTGAACCAAAGTGACTCGTGACGTTACCTTCTAATTGGTTCCACTCTCTTTCCTGAATGTGGCAGGTTCAGAAGTCTCAGACTGCGTATGATGTGAAACCGCAAACCGCCAGTGCACGATGAGTTACCTACGAACCAGGGATAAATACCACACGAGTAACGTCGCTCCGAGATTCTCACCTACATTGTTATTGGCCCAAAATGATTATCTTTAACCCCATAAATGCTCTAGAGGTTTTTATAGCCATTTGATTGAGGTATCTATAAATATTTAAAGAAGCATTGCGGTTCTTATTTTTTGCGAAGTGTTTGTACTAATAATGTAAAAGAAAAAAAATCAAACATGGCTTCGCTGTAATGTGAATTCCTCCAATATAGTCTTCCATTATTCATTAATAAATATTGAATACCTAAACATTTGATTATCGTCCTAATCTGAATTTTTTAAAACCAAGCAAGGGAACTCAACCGAAAATCATTTTATACGCTTGCAAATGCCTTAAAATATCACTTGCAGTAAGGAATTAGGCCCTCTCGGTTGCTTCTGGCAGGCGACTGGCGGCGCTCCGCCCTTTGCCGCGGGCGAGCGCCCGGCCGGCGGTGGGGGCGAGGGGGGGGGAGCGCGCGCCGGGAGCGACCAGGATGCCGGGGTGCGGCGTGTGCGCTATGGGCAATGGGTGAGTGCCCGAGTGAGTTGTTCGTGTTCATGTGGTTTGCCGTTGAGCGATCTGCAATGAATGCGCGAGTACGTGAATGGAGCAATGCGCCGGTAACGGATAAACGTGGCAATGGATGGTCGATCACACAGGCATAATAGAGGTGTTTATTTTAATGAAATGGTACTTTTATTTTTGGACGTAAATCTAAAATATGTCTATTTTCTGAGGTTTTGAGTTTACCTGTACTCCAGTTCGCTGATTGAGGTAAATATGTTTAATTTATTCAGCAAGTATAGCGTGCTTTTAGAAGTTTTTATAGCGCATACATTTTTTTATGGGCTTAAATACACTACAAATTTTTCTATTAATGTGGATTATCATATGAATCCGCTTTGATATTTTCTTATGGCAGTGGATGGTCGATTCGCAACAGGCATAAAGAGGGTTTATTTTTAATGAAATGGTACTTGTCTTTCGACCAAATCTAAAATTGCAGTTTTCGAGGTTTACCTGTACTCCAGTTCCTGTATTTGAGGTAATAATATGCTCTTTATTCATTCAGCAATGTAGCTGGGCTTTGGACAGTTTTATAACGATATTCTTTTTTATGCGTTACAATACACTACAAAAAAATTTCATCAATGCTTGATTATCATATGATTCTGCTTTGAATTCTCTAGGCACCCACTTAACATACTAGAATGAACTACTCTTTGTACAACTTTGCTGTGCACATTGCAGCACAAAGAAAAAGGGGTTCTTTTAACAAATCAATTATTAAAACACTGTTTCTAACGGTATTTAAACACATCTTTCAAAAGAGGGAAAACATAATTTAGAACAGTGGAATATAGACACAAGGAAATACTTTTTTGTTGAGTTAAGTTTTCTGTACTCCTGTAAACGAATAACAAGATTTTGGACATTTAAGAAGGAATGCCTAGAGGAGGACGGTTATGTTAGGGGGGTTTGGGAATGCTGATGGCGAATGTAAAGATTCCATGGTGCTCGGTTGTCGACTCACAATCCCGAGTTCCTGGGTGTGGAACTCCGCGCGGTCTGCCAGTTAATGTTAATTGAAAACTGTGCGTATAATATATTAGGAGTGGTCTATTTTGTCAAAATTCACAATTTCATGAAACAAAAATCTAACAATGTTTTAATGCTTTACGGGTTATTTAATCAGACTGCGGCAAGTTAGAATTAGAAGTCTTGTTGGAAATGATGAGTATACTATTATGATACTGAGCAATTAATCATCTTGATTATCAATCATCTCAATAAGTTCAATGTTCTGCACTCGTTTATTTCGTCAGAATTTACGTCTTCGTGCTTGTTAAATTTTACAACATAGAAGATATCATATCGCTCTAAGACGACCACTGCTTCGCGTTGCGGTTTACACATCTGCTTCACACGACATCTCTACTATATTTGCAAAACATGTACTTTCTCTGATTCACTCACTTAATGGTCATGAATTTTCCCCATACAACTAGTACACCAAATAAACCGTCTTATTTGTTCTGAAATTACAATGTCATCAAGTTCATATTACGTGCTCTGAATGAAGGGTAGTAGGGTGACGTTGGTTGTGAAAATCTTCGTATTACGATGAACGATACTACTGTGAACCTAGGATTGTGTGGTACTAGTGTCTCTATGGTATGGGATAATATAAATAGAAAAATATATTACACCATAAGTATTATTTATTTTTGTGGCTTCAAATTTTAATAAATTATGTGATATATCGTTGTGCAATAATTTTTTTATTACACTCAGACAATACTTATATTATTACTAAAATTACATTGGATAAACTTGATTTCTAAAACCTCTTGTCGTTAGTGTATGTTAATGAAAACGGTTTGTTTTTCTTTTCCGACTTGATAATTATCTCGTAATGTATAATAAACATTTCATTATCAGAGCGCAACCAATGTTTTGGACTATGCGTTTATGAGAGAAATGAATAGTTACATGAGCATCGGAAGAAAGACGCAAATGAACCGTCAATCAATTGTGGCATATCACATCAAGGGACGTTTGTCAAATAAGGCGTTGTCAATGAACCATGGGATCTCCCGATAGATTTTGAATAAGACGGGCCTGCTTTCAGCAGTTTAAGCGACTTTAGAAAAGTGTTTTCACATATATTATCGGGAAAACAAAACGGATATTTTCACAAAATTTACAGATACCTAAGGAAGGAATATGTTTTCAAATTGTATGCATGCGAATAACAATTATCTTTTGAAAATAACTAGTCCATTGTAATAGCGTTGAATAACTTTACTCTTCTTGACTCTTCGAAATATGTTCAAAAGAAGTTTTTTGTGGCTGCAGATGTGCGATATATATATAATATGTGTGTGTGTTTTCGTGGTATCCCTCGATCATCCAGACGACTGCTGGAATGGTTCTACAGAAAGGCCACGACCGCGAAAACCGGCGTCGTTTGCGGAATTCGTTAACTACGTGATGTCAAGAAGGTTAACCAAATTCGAGACATCGCGGATTCCAGTTTGGGTGACAGACAGGAACCCCCGGATATAATGGCGCCTAGGCTAATTGCGCTTTATGGAACATGCAATGGCTATAAAATTAAATTAATTAATTTTCCCAACTTTAGATATGTTTTCGTAAAGTTATGACTATTAACTCGCTTTGCCTGTTCAAAACATACTCGTTGGGAAAGGCCGTTTGTGTTTGATCTGCAGATGGCAGGGCAACGGCGGAAGCAGAGTGGGGCGCGTTTGGACCTAGGAAATGGGTGTAGAGGGCGCGCACAAGGGAGGAAGGGACACGCGTAGCACGCACTGACCGTGAGATATGGGCCATGTTTTATTCAGCTAAGCCTCCGAAACACTTTATGGATATCGCGAAGGCAGCTCCGCATAGGAGCCGGGGGCTATTTATGGATGCAATTCCGGCGTATTGATTCCCTCCGATTTCGGTTCAGAGCACGTCACAAGAACGACAGTTGAACTGCCTATCATGAAGTGCGGTTTGTGTTTATGTCTTCCAGAGATGATATTGCTTTGTGGATGTTTTCATATCTACTGTGTGAAGATATCATGCATGGTGAGCAATCGACATAGCGGTCACCAGATGAGACTGATAAGATTCTAATTGATTTCTACATTTTTTTGAACATTTGATACCTCTGCTCGAAATACTTCGTAGAAGAATAGGGTTTACTCAGAAAGCCCTCACCTTTCTTCATTTGAACAGCTACTGCTTCTCATTAGCCAAAAAGTGTAGTAATTCCTCCTTCAGTTCGACTTATACACGCTGAATAATGTGACACATATAGATTACTGGCAGTAATATCTGCCATGTATATGTGGTTAAAGTAATTAACCTTATGCAAATATAGCTTTGGAGCACTAATTGGTTTTTTCCCACATCGATTAAATATTGCTCCAAATTTGTATAATTAAGAAAATATACTGCTTGATTAAAATCAGTGTTTAGAGGGAAATTGAAACTTATCAACGCGGTGTTTGCAGTTGGATTTATTGTCGTGTGCCTTGACCGCGTTTACGATATATTGATGAGAAAATTAATTTATTCACCAGCAGAAATAATGAATGCACCTTCCGCAACTATTCTTATCATTTTCCATTTTCATTACATTCAATAGGTTTCTCGTCGTGGCCTCTGTTTCTGATTTTAATGCTTCAGTATTGAAGGAAGGAAGGAAGGAAGGAAGGAAGACAGTTTGCATCGCTTTTTCCCAAGACAAACATTTAACGCAGAAAATACGAACAACAACCATGTGGTGGCACGTATATCCGTGTGTGCATCTAATGCATTAATGACTGAAAGAAAACTGATATTTTAGAGAATATTTTCAAAAAGTTTAAAGATTTTTAAAATTATTCACAATTCCATAAAAAACACTAGTCTGCTTTATTATCATCCATCAACCCTGTTGTTAAATCTTTGATGCAAAATAGACCAAATTTTGCTTGTACGTAAGTGCATAAATTAGGTCATCCTAACCAGAGCACTTGTCGCTGTGGACTGAGCAAAAAACCAATTACCTTTCAAAACCGTACTCGTAAAAATTGGCATCCACCAGTTCAGCAGGTATTACAGTCGCGCACGCAGGTTTGTGGTAATTTCGAAATACTCGATGTCATCGTTATTAAATCGATACTCGTACACGAGGCAGCGGGAAGCACAGCAGCCGTTCGTGCTTTCCACCTCTAGGGACAGAAGTTCACATCACTGCACGTGCAATTTGTAATCAGCAAAATGAATGTTGGACAAGTTTTTGTGGGGCAGGATGAGCTGGTGTAGTTGGGGCCAAATCGAGCGGATCCATTCATTTTGAGAGAGGAGTAATGGATTTGGTTTTAATGTAATATTGTACAGTATTGCCTTAACGGTACATATTTCGTTACATTATTTGTAATGGTTACATAGTATTATAATTCTACTTCCTAATCCTCCTAAGCGTTTGCATCATGCAGACATTTTTGCTCATGCTGGGAACGTACATTTCGCAAACACTTCACTTATCCGCTACAGAAGACGAGTTATACGAACGTTCTTGCCACTTCAAAAGACGTTGAACATATGAAATTGTCGAAAATTCAGAGGTTTGAATGAAAATCGAACCCAATGATCTTATTTTGAAGAACCGATTTCAGTAAAATTATCGATATCTTCAAAAAGGTTTTTGTAAGAACATGCCGAAAAAATTGTAACTTTTGCAACTTTGCAGAATTTGCATCTTTGAAGAATTCGAGAATTTTGTAAAATTTGTGCCTGTTCCATTTTATGAGTGTACTTTGCTATATTCGAGAAAATGTAAAGAAACTAGTAGTGCTAAAATTGCACATATTAATATCGACCCTTAGTAACGGTTACGTAATAATAATATTACACCGCAATTTCTGTTTATATCGACTCATCTCAGTCAATGAGCGCTGCCAACAAAGTACGCATGCAGCGAGGGCGCTGCCAACATTGGGCACCTTGGGCGCCATTTTTGCCGCCATAAATGAAACTGTTTTTCAGTTTGCATTGTTGTGGTTTTATTGAAGTTCTCCTAAGGCGTTCTTTATGGAACACTGTTGCTTCTTTCGAATAAATACAATTATTTTTAGCCATGCCCCAAAGATATTTAAGTTCTTAAATTTTTCATTTATTTTTAAATAAGACAACACAGCGGGCATTTAATTTTGTCGCCAATTTTCACAAAAAATACACATCTTTTCAAAAAGTTGAACTTGCCTTTATTTGAAGATCTATTTTTGATAAACATTAAGGAAAAGAGGAAAAAAGGTATTTTTTACAAATGTACTTATAAGAAGATGAAGCGGAGTCAATTTGAGGAGGCTATTATATTTGTCGCGAAATCACACAAAAATATCAATACTTTTATTATGTCCTTATTTGAATATGTGCTTTTCTTCAACACATTTGATTAAAAAATGTATCTTTAGAATTATAATTTAGACGACGGAATTTTTTAATATATTTTCGCAAAATCACGCATAAACATGAGACCTGGGTTATTCAATTAAGCGTCAATTATGCTATCTAAGTTCCCAATTTAATGAAAAAACGTTGAGCTGTTTTTAAGAAAAAGTCGTTTAAAGAAAATAAAAATTGCAAAATTTCGCAAAAAATTCTCATGTTTTTTGAAAAATTGAAACTGACTTTATTTAAAGATCTATTATTGATGAACACATTTCACTCAGCAAAAATAGTATCTTAATATTGTAGTTGAAGAAAGTGGTTTTAATTTATGTGCCAGGGGACGTGTTACGAGACGGGGTTCGGTCTACCAATCAACGCACGGGTGCACTACGTGAAGCTCTCGTGAAGAATAAGAACTTATGCAAATATCTAATTGGAGTTTTGGTATCACAGGGAGTCCTTTTGAGTTTGAGAATCCATTTTTGAAATTGTTTGGATCAAATTCATGGTGTAAAATGTATGACTTCACTTTATTGTTTTCTTTGTTATATACTTCGCGAATATTGTCGGCTCTTGGTATTCAGAATGTTCGAGCCTCCATTGCAACATATTGCAAAACTATGCATTTTTATTGAATATTTAGATTATATACATTAGATTATTTTCGATACGTATTGGATATTAATCAATACAAAACGGATTCATAGATTTTTTTACATTTACATGTATAATAGAATATTGTGTTATATTTGAATATGTTAAATAAACATTATTTGCGTTTTCTTTATAATAATGTAATATAATACTTTAATATAACATTAATAATAAAACAATTATACAGTAATGATAAAAATAATAATGTACTACTTTTTATTTGTAATATTTGATTTTTTGTATCTTTTCAGGTAAGCTGATATGTTATATGCAAGAAAATGAAGTATCCAACCCAGAGTATGTAAGTTTATAGTTTTATCCTGTATTATTTTTGGTAACTTTTCCGAACAGTGTAATAGAGCACTGTAAATGGTACATTATTTGAACATTGCATTGTTTACATGAAATCAACGAAGTTTCTATCTTTTTACGTGATATATTTTAGTATTATCTCTTATTTAGAAATGCATTTTAAGGTCATCTAATTTCTTGCAACTCAAAAGAAACAACTGTGTGACAATGATAACACAACAGCAAAGTTTTATCTCATTAATCTTCCCTTCATCTCGCTTCCTGTTTCGCTCTCGAAGTTTACCCGCCATTTTGCTTTGCCCTGTGCCCTTTGATCCATGGCACTCCCATATTAGGGACCGAGACGGCAGGGTCAATTAAGGATTAATTAGATGTCCTCGGAACGAAGGTGAATTCATCTGAAGAGGGTTGCTCGTGGGGTTGAGGGAGGGTTTTACCTCCTCACGAAGAGTCTCAGGGCCTCTGGGCCTCATTAGGTCGCACCTGTCACTTGGAGGGCGCGTCGGGACTTCGAAATATGAAGAGGACTTGCAATGTCGACACGCCCCAGCCCGTGCACGAAAGTTTCAAGCTCCCATACGTAGAAGCAAATTAGCTAGTTGCATTATTATTTTTTATTATTATTATTATTATTATTATTATTATTATTATTATTATTATTATTATTATTACTTATTGTTTAGTTTGTTTGATGAAAATTTTGTTAAATTGACAAAATGTTTTGTAGTGAACTTACATTCATATCATTGTAATTAATATTTTATCTTCTTTATGATAATTTCATTATTGTATCGTTTAATATTAGCACCGTACAAATGTTATCTAACTACCTAATTTAAAGCTATAACCTTCCGTGGTGATAAAACCAATAGTCGCTATAAACATTCACACTTCAAAATTTTCTTACAAATTACGGATCATCAGTGCATCTCTTTAAGAATTTTCAGTTTGTTAAAAGCCATTCGTAAATGGTTGGATAACATCAGATAGAGATACTGTAAGGCCCTCGTAGACAGTATATTCTATACCTACTGAACTTATTTTTTCTTTCAATTTTTTCTATTTTTCATAATTGAAATTGAATTTATTTTCATTTCATATTTTTTTTTGAAATATTATTTTCCATTTCCCCAACCGATAAAATATACAAACCTAAAAAGTTATTAGCTGTATTAGTTACTTTTGATGTTATTTGATTTAAACAATTTTCAATTCCTCTTTGTGCATTTTCATCAGTTCACAAACTTTCTATCCTCATTGGTGATGAGTTAAAAATATAATTCTCTTTCTCCACTTCCTTGATAATGAGAATGCTTACAACATGAATAATAAAAACTATAAATATCCCATTAAAATATCAGCACTTAATTGAAGGTTTTGTAGTGTTCAACATGTAGTGTTTTGTAGTGTTCCTGGACAACAGTGAAAAAACACTCAGATTAAAAAGTAATAAACAGTTAGATTAAACACAGAATTGTCACATAAAATATATATTTCAATGTAATACTCAAATAAATGTTTGAATTCAGAAGAAGCAACAAAGGGTGCATTCGCCCCATGACTTTATACGTCTTTATTTTACGTCATTATTTATGTTAAAATGTCACCAAATTTTCCAAATAGAACAATTTGTGAAATAAATATATATTTTTTTAAAGTAGACGTTTTAATATCTCTCGACTATTTCTGTGACCCTTTATAGTTATTCTGTGGAATCGTTAGTATAACCAAGATCATGCAACGTGTAATACAATTAAGGTAATGAGACATGTTTTCACTCGCATTCTGCGCGCATGTCATTCATTTACTCTCTACAAACACTTCACTAGCTTTGAGCTTTGGTCGTAATGAGAGACCTCTGTTCGCACACGCTCACCATTTTGTGGTTAGACTGACGTTGTATCCACGCTTTCAAGATCCCAACGACGAAGATTAGAGAGCGTATTTCGGGTCTCGAGTGCTTTGAGGCGCCGAGCATTCGCGTCCGTCAAGCTCGGAAATGTTTGCTCTCGCGAACCTCGGTGTTGGATTCAGCGCGCCTCCTACGCGCTCGTCATTTTTTATGAAAGATGCTATTTTCATTTCTCCGGCGCACGGCGTGTTTTAGGTTCTTTGACGACTTCATGTTTCAGAGTGGGGAAAATGGAATCGTGTGTCATATTTTGTGGTGTGCTAAAGCTCTCCCTTTCTCGGAATGTTAATGCTGGACGTAAAAGTAAATTGAAATGACTCTCGAAATAACGGACCATGTTTACTCACAAATCAAAGTGAAAATATTCGATACACGAGGGTGGCTCGGGATACGACTGCTCGCAAAAGGCGGAAGTGAGCAATGGTTGCAAAAGTGTTCATCTGCACCGCTTAGTTTATATCTCTGTAGTTATGGCAAGGCACTGGATGAATAAATTTCGGGTGAACGTAAAAACGAGTAGGACCTATCGTCATAATATATTTTAAACAAAATAAATATAATATTCCATTCAGGATGGATGGATGTAGATGGATGTTTGTATATAATATACATATATATATATATATATATATATATATATATATATATATATATATATATGTATGTATATATGTATATTATATCTGCATATACATATTTATATGTATAATATATATATATTTGGCTCCTCGTCCGTTCGGCTGGACGTTTGAGGCAGAGCACGCCTGCGGCGCCGGCCGCGGGCGCATGACCTGCGGAGCGCGCTAATTTTCGTCGGCGCGTCGCCTTTCAAGGCGCGCGGCAGATGTGCCGTGGCCCGCGGCAGCCGCGACGCGTCGCGTCTCGCCCGAATTAACGTCAATTGCGCCTTTGAGCCCCGCGCCGCCGGTTGCCCCTCAGGCCGCCGTTTTCCCCATCATCAAACTGCTCTTCTCCCTCCTCTCTGTTGCCCGCCCTGCACCCCCCTGCCTCCCTCCCAGCCACCCTTCTTTTCTCTCTCCTTCTATCCTTGCCTCACACTCTTCTCTCCCTTCCTTCACTCACTCTCTCCTCTCCTTTCTGTGGCTCCCTCACTCACATTTTCCTTACCTCCCTTTCTCCTTTTCACGCTTTTCTCCATGCCTCCGTCCTTCTCTCTCTCTCTCTCTCTCTCTCTCTCTCTCTCTCTCTCTCTCATCCCTTTTTCTTTCCCCTCTCTCTCCCATTTGCATTCCTCTATCTCCCAATTTTCTTACCCACTTTCTCTCCATTAATTTCGGTATTCATGTGAATGTGTGCTGGCTAGCTGAACTTTCCGCACGGGGTTTTTTAAGTGGTTGTCGAGGTGTTTAAAGAAAAAAAAGATACAACTGATTTAGAGTTTGTATTAATATAAAACAATATTACATGATGTAAAAGTAGAATCAAGTAGAGACGTTCACCTTGAAACACGCGCAGGAGAAGCCATCTCAATCCAAAAATCCCCAGTTACACGAAAAGGAAAAAGCGAGGTTAAACGGCCATCCGAAAAAGGGATGAGAGAGAGAGAGAGAGAGAGAGAAGAGAGAGAGAGAGAGAGAAGGGACGGAGGCATGGGAGAAAAGCGTGAAAAGGAGAAAGGAGGTAAGGAAAATGTGAGTGAGGGGCCACAGAAAGGAGAGGAGAGAGTGAGTGAAGGAAGGAGAGAGAAGAGTGTAGGCAGGATAGAAGGAGAGAGAAAAGAAGTGGCTGGGAGGGAGGCAGGGGAGCGCAGGGCGGCAACGAGAGGAGGGGAAGAGCAGTTGATGATGGGGAAAAACGCGGCCTGAGGGGCAACCGGCGGCGCGGGGGCTTCAAAGGCGCATTGACGTTATTCGGGCGAGACGCGACGCGTCGCGGTTGCGCGGGCCACGGCACATCTGCGCGCGCCTTGAAAGCGACGCGCCGACGAAAATTAGCGCGCTCCGCAGGTCATGCGCCCGCGGCCGCGCCGCAGGCGTGCTCTGCCTCAAACGTCCGCCGAACGGAGGGAGCCAAATATATATATATCATTTACATATAAATATGTATATGCATATAATATACAATATACATACATATATATATATATATATATATATATATAATATATATATATGTATATTATCTACAAACATCCATCTACATCCATCCATCCTGAATGGAATATTATATTTATTTTGTTTTAAATATATTATGACGATAGTCCTACTCGTTTTTACCGTTCACCCGAAATTTATTCATCCAGTGCCTTGCATAACTACAGAGATATAAACTAAGCGGTGCAGATGAACCTTTTGCACCCATGCTCATCTTCGCCTTTTGCGAGCAGTCGTATCCCGAGCCACCCTTGTGTATCGAATATTTTCACTTTGATTTGTGAGTAAAATGGTCCGTTATTTCGAGAGTCATTTCAATTTACTTTTACGTCCAGGC
>BOPP01000022.1:10079337-10128862 GCA_017312745.1 Gryllus bimaculatus
CCAACAGGAGAGAGTCGAAAAAGGTACGTCGTGTGGTGCGATAGGAGAACGCTGAAGCGGGTGTAAGCAATGTAGGTGTGGTAGTGAGGCTCTGGTCTGAGGCAATGGAGCCTCAAAGTCTTCGCAAGACGGTGCTGTCGGAGCGGATTATACCGACGGCAAATCCCAGGCGCGGCGAACAGACAGCCGGCCACACGGCAACGGACCCGGCAGCCGGAGCGCCAGCTGTACTGCGCCTCCAGGGCACATAAGCTTTACAGCTCCGCGATCTGTATTCAAGTCCACCCTATCCAACACATTTCAGAAATAGTTCTAATGTCCATAAGGTAACATTCATGAGGTTTGTAATGTCCATAGCCAAAAAGGTACGTAAAGATATTTTTTTCAATAAATGTATAACTTAATTATTTTACTAAAAAAATACAATTTATTGCATTCAGTTCTTATCTATTATGTTATTTCTCCTCAATTCAAAAATTAATATCTAAATAAATATAAAATCCATTTTACATCTGGTCCCAATTTTTGAGCTGTTAAATCCACTTCGAATCCCTAAAGCACATATTTAAATTCTAATAAATCTTTTAGATATAGATTATACTTCCGTAAACCATTAACGTCATTAAACTCAGCAAAATCAAGATAGTTCCTCTAACAAACTTCAATAGTTCCTCACCTGTAGCAACTACGGAAGTTTGCAAAACACGTCAAAGCAGTTTCAAACTATCTGACAAGTACGGAGTGATTGCTTCATCATTACAAACAATTTTAAATATAAACATATCCCATTTCAACACAAAAATAGCCAAGATGAAACTACAGATCGTAACAAGGCAACTTCTGTAAGAATTTTTGTAAAATGTAAAATGTGAGTTTGTTAAAGAAAACACTTCAGTGCACATTGCTCTTCGATGGGGGTGTGATTTATCACTAACCTTTCCCCTTTGTATTTCTGAATCTCGCAAGTCAACACCAAATATTATAGTTGCAAACTCACGTGCCTGAATCAATAACCTTTCACTTACAGCTTACGGAGCGTTTTGGAGACATCGGAAACTGAGAAAGACCGCCCTTATTTAAACAAAGAATTACGTTTACAAAATAAAACTATAGGCTTCAACAGCACATGCTTTTTCGCATTATTTGTAACAGATACATAATATTATACCACCACATGAAACTACAAAAGTGTTCCATAAGCAAAAATTATTTTGCGCCGGCTTCGAAGTCAGTACTTTAGTACTGAACGAACTAGAGGTGTTACAACAGCACATTCATAATTTCAAAATTACCAACGAAAATTTAGAGGTGCCAAAACAGCACATTCATAATTTTAAATTTACAAAATTTCGAAAATTAGAGAGTTCAAATAATGAGACGTACCTACGTCATTCTTTAAACGTCTTTGTTCTACCCATGGGGAAAAAAATATAGAATACGTTTTGGATTTTTTTTTTAATGTTTAAAAGTTACCTGTTCACGCAAAATTACGCGAAAATCGCTCACATTTCGAAATATGTACTTGACAATTATTTCAAGATCCTAGAAAAGATTTCATTAAGGAAAAAATCTCTATTTTCAATACTGTAGTAGTAAAAAAGTCAAAGAGTCATTTTGAATTTATGCAATTTTCTAAAAATCAGGATTTCAACTAAAACGAGACCTGTACCATTCTGTTAGCATCATTTACTATATCCGAGTAAAAGTTTCATCCAACATTGGAGGGACTTTTGAGAAAAAGTGTAAAAAGTAGATTAGGTGCAGTGAAGTGACCCCGATACATTAAAAAACGTTTCAAAATCTCATGGCCTCGATTTCTTTAAATCAAGAAAATTGCGAAAGTTTTAGATCCTAGTTAGGCGCTAGAGCACAGACAGTCAGACTGACGGACGGACGTTCTTTTGATAATCGATTTTTCGGTATCGAGAACCCGCAAAACATATTTCTCGCCGCACTATGTGTTAGGCAAAGGAATTAATTACTATACGTAGGAAAAGATCTACACTCTTTTCGTTACCAGGGCCCGTCAATAAGAATTTTCTGTTGAACATTCGCCGCTTAGTGGCGCACGATTACAATATTTTCCCTTTTTAGGAAGTAAGCGCAAAGAAATAAAATGAGGGAAAGCTTGTTTCAAGAACGAATACGGGTAAACGAATATTTCGATGCTGCAAGAGAGTGGATTAACCGCTGATATAAATAACCAACTAAGTCTACCTTCTTATAGAGCAATTAAAAAATAATAAATATTTGTTTTGGTTAAGAGTACTTCCTACACCATCTTGAGTTACAACTTCATTGTTTGATTTTATTAACAGATCACAACGCACGGATTGTCTCGGGATCATATACAAAAACCAATGAAACATTTTAGAGAACGATGGCAATAATTAATTTCTTTTCAACTATAAACTTCTCTGTAATTCGTCAAAAAACTTGTATTTAATGAGCTCTATTGTAATAATGACTTTAATTATTGGGCGTGATGCAGACATCTTTTTTTAATTACTTCTGCATAATTACAATCTGTTCTTGTTAGAACAATAAGTATGGTGTCTAATAAATACATTTCTGACGTGAATTTTTGTGACATTAAAATTTCATTTAAGAAATCGTATGGCAAATCTAAAATATTCTCTTGTTTCAGTCATATTACATGTTCACTATTGTTCTAGCAGGTTTTTTGAAAGGTAATTTGGGTGCTCGTACTCTTCTGGTAAGCTTGGATCTTCGTGGTATAATTTCTTCTAGCGAATGATGGCGAGGTCTCTGTATAGCGTCTTGTTTGTCACGTACCATGGTGCGTTGCATAGTTTTCTTAATGTTTTAGCTTCGAATCTTTTTAGAATTTCTAGATTCGATTTACTGTAAGAGCCCACAATTCAATACCATAGGTCCATGTTGGGTTGATTATATTTTGTAAATGTGTACTTTGTTATGCAAGGACAGCTTTGATTATTATTAGCCATGGCAATTTGAGAACTTTAACTCTGCAGCCATCTATTCCATGAATTATAAATGGGAGAAAAAAAGCAATATTAGAAACACGTTTTGAAAAGTGTGTTCCATTTTGTTGTAGTGAGTGGCTCCTTAGTGCCGAAAGAAATTTTTCTCCTCAAAATGAGGTGTGTTCGATGAATGGCTTCCAAAGACTTACTCGCGATACATGTTGTATTGAGTAAAATTTATATTCATTGCAATACGCTACAGATACGGTTGCAAATAAGCCACTGTGTAACATGTTCGTATATGGGAGTTTGCAAAATGATTCCCTATGGATAATCTTAAATTCGTACATCCCTTTCTCAAAAATCGTGCAATGTCTCGAAAGTGGATTTGAGACTTATTAACAAACTTTTCCATTTTTAATAAAGTTGCAGAGCAAGTAATGTTACTCGTAAAGTGAAACAAAACCAAAGTTATATTTCATGCTATAATTCAATTTAGCAAAATATCTTGTAAGTTGTTGCAGAGGAAATAAACCGTCCCGCAAAGAACTAAAACACGTGAAGCAAGCAAATCACCAATGAGGAGGATATCACTTTAAGTATAGCACGTCACTGAAAACGGCTACTTACCAAAAGTGATATTCCAGACGATAAAATACCAACTGAAAAGAAATGAAAAAGTGCCCGAAAGAGGTCACTAATTAAGCAGTAAGTCAAAACAGCGGATCCCCTCGGCCATAGAGAACCCGTTATCCATTCATGGGGAAGGGTTCTTTGCTTGTGGATCTCACAATATTCCTTCCTGCGGATTTTTCTGTACTCACAAAGAACGGCCGTGCTCCCGAGGACGAGCTTCTCGCCCGAGAAACACACAACATTGGAAGGCGAGGATTTATTGTTCTCGAAGAGCGCGGGCGGGCTGTGTGTGGGCGGGGGAGGGGTGGCGGGAACTCGCAGAGGAGCTGCAAATTTTTAGCGCGCGCTCCTCCCGCCACGGCACCAACCACAACGGGCGACGCGGGCGGCTCAAGTTAAACGATGATTGATGCGGTGAGAGACTCGCTCCTTTCTCTTTCCCCTCTATCTCCCATTTGCATTCCTCTCTCTATCTCCCAATTTTCTTACCCCCTTTCTCTCCATTAATTTCGGTATTCTTGTGTATGTGTGCTGGCTAGCTGAACTTTCCGCACGAGTTTTTTTAAGTGGTTGTCGAGGTGTTTAAAGAAAACGGTTACAACTCATTTCGAGTTTTCATTAATATAAAACAATATTACATGATGTAAAACTAGAATCAAGTAGAGACGTTCACCTTGAAGCACCCGCAGGAGAAGCCATCTCAATCTAAAAATCCCCAGTTACACGAAAAGGAAAAAGTGAGGTTAAACGGCCATCCGTTTAAACTTGAGCCGCCCGCGTCGCCCGTTGTGTATTGGTAGTGGGGGAAAGGAGCGCGCTAAAAATTGCAGCTCCTGCGAGTTCCCGCCACCCCCGCCCACACACAGCCCTGCCCGCGCTCTTCGAGAACAATAAATCCTCGCGCTTCCAAGTTGTGTGTTTCTCGGCGGAGAAGCTCTTCTCGGGAGACGGCCCGTTCCTTTGTGATGTGCCGGAAGCCTCCGCAGGAAAGGAATATTGTGAGATCCACAAGCGAAGAACTCCCTTCCCCCATGAATGGATAACGGGTTCTCTATGGCCGAGGGGAATCCCGCTGTTTTGACTTTACTGCTTAATTACGTGACCTCTTTCGGGCACTTTTCATTTTCTTTTCTGTTGGTATTTTTATCGTCTGGTATATCACTTTTTGGTAAGTAGCCCGTTTTCAGTGACGTGCTTCATACTTAAAGTTGATATCCTCCTCATTGGTGATCTGCTTTGCTTAACGTGTTTTAGTTCTTTGCGGGACGGTTTATTTCCTCTGCAACAACTTACAAGATATTTTGCTAAATTGAATTACTAGCACGAAATTTAACTTTGGTTTTGTTTCACTTTACGAGTACATTACTTGCTCTGCAACTTTATTAAAAATGGAAAAGTTTGTTAATAAGTCTCAAAATCCACTTTCGAGACATTGCACCATTTTTGAGAAAGGGGTGCACGAAATTTAAGATCTATCCATAGGGAATCATTTTGCAAACTCACATGTAACGAAAACATGTTACACAGTGGCTTATTTGCAACCGTATCTGTAGCCCTATTGCAATGATATAAAATTTTTCTCAATTACACATGTATCGCGAGTATAGTCTTTGGAAGCCATTCATCGAACTCACTCATTTTGAGGAGAAAAATTTCTTTCGGTCACTAAGGGGCCACTCACTACAACAAAATGGAACAACATTTTCAGAAACGTGTTTCTAATATTGCTTTTTTTCTACTCCCATTTTATAATTCGTGGAATAGATGGCTGCAGCAGCTTAAAGTTCTCAAATTGCCATGGCTAATAAATAATCAAAGCTGTCCTTGCATAACAAAGTACAGATTTACAAAACTATAATCAACCCAACATGGACCTATGGTATTGAATTGTGGGGCTCTTACAGTAAATCGAATCTAGAAATTCTAAAAAGATTCGAAGCTAAAACATTAAGAAAACTATGCAACGCACCATGGTACGTGACAAACAAGACGCTATACAGAGACCTCGCCATCATTCCGCTAGAAGAAATTATCACCCCGAAGATCCAAGCTTACCAGAAGAGTACGAGCACCCAAATTACCTTTCAAAAAACCTGCTAGATAATAGTGAACATGTATATAGACTGAAACAAGAGAATATTTTAGATTTGCCATACCGATTTCTTAAATGAAAATTTTAATGTCACAAAAATTCACGTCAGAAATGTATTTATTAGACACCACTTACTTATTGTTCTAACAAGAACAGATTGTAAATTATGCAGAAGTAATTAAAAAAAGATGGCTGCAGCACGCCCAATAATTAAAGTCATTATTACAATAGAGCTTCATTACAATACAAGTGTTTGACGAATTACAGAGAAGTTTATAGTTGAAAAGAAATTAATTATTGCCATCGTTCTCTAAAATGTTTCATTGTTTTTTTGTATATGATGCCGAGACAATCCGTGCGTTGTGATCTGTTAATAAAATCAAACAATGAAGTTGTAACTCAAGATGGTGTAGGAGTACTCATCAACCAAAGCAAATATTTATTATTTATTTAATTGCTCCTATAAGAAGGTGGACTTAGTTGGTTATTTATATCAGCGGTTATACACTCTCTGCAGCAATCGCAATACTTTTCGTTTACCCGTATTCGTTCTTGAAACTAGCTTTCCTCAATTTTATTTTCTTGCGCTTACTTCCTAAGAAGGGAAAATATTGTAATCGTGCGCCACTAAGCGGCGAATGTTCAACAGAAAAATTCTTATTGACGGGCCCTGGTAACGAAAAAGAGTGTAGATCTTGTTCCTACGTATAGTAAATTAATTCCTTTGCCTAACACATAGTGCGGCGAGAAATCATGTTTTGCGGGTTCTCGATACCGAAAAATCGATTATCAAAGAAACGTCCGTCCGTCAGTCTGACTGTCTGTGCTCTAGCGCCTAACTAGGACCTAAAACTTTCGGCCAATTTTTCTTGATTTAAAGAAATCGAGGCCATGAGATTTTGAAACGTTTTTTTAATGTATCGGGGTCACTTCACCTGCAACCTAATGTACTTTTTTACACTTTTCTCAAAAGTGTCTCCAAATGTTGGATGAAACTTTTTACTCGGATATAGTAAATGATGCTTAACAGAATGGTACAGGTCTCGTTTTAGTTGAAATCCCTGATTTTTAGAAAATTGCATAAATTCAAAAATGACTCTTTGACTTTTTTCTACTACTACAGTATTGAAAATAGAGATTTTTTTCCTTAATGAAATCTTTTCTTAAGGGATCTTGAAATAATGTCAAGTACAATATTTCGAAAATGTGAGCGATTTTCGCGTAATTTTGCGTGAACAGGTAACTTTTAAACATTAAAAAAAACTCCAAACGTATTCTTATATTTTTCCCCATGGGTAGAACAAAGACGTTTAAAGAATGACGTAGGTACGTCTCATTTTCATTGAACTCTCTAATTTTCGAAATTTTGTAAATTTAAAAATTATGAATGTGCTGTTTTGGCACCTCTAAGTTTCGTTCGGTAATTTTGAAATTATGAATGTGCTGTTGTAACACCTCTAGTTTCGTTCAGTACTAAAGTACTGACTTCGAACGCCGGCGCAAAATAATTTTTGCTTATTGGAAACACTTTTGTAGTTTCATGTGGTGGTATAATATTATGTATCTGTTACAAATAATGCGAAAAAGCATGTGCTGTTGAAGCTCAACTAGTTTTATTTTGTAAACGTAATTCTTTGTTTAAATAAGGGCGGTCTTTCTCAGTTTCCGATGTCTCCAAAACGCTCCGTAAGCTGTAAGTGAAAAGGTTATTGATTCAGGCACGTGAGTTTGCAACTATAATATTTGGTGTCGACTTGCGAGATTCAGAAATACAAAGGGGAAAGGTTAGTGATAAATCACACCCCCATCGAAGAGCAATGTGCACTGAACGTGTTTCTTTTAACAAACTCACATTTTACATTTTACAAAAAATTCTTTCAGAAGTTGCCTTGTTACGATCTGTAGTTTCATCATGGCTATTTTTGTGTTGAAATGGGATATGTTTATATTTTAAGAATTGTATTGTAATGATGAAGCAATCACTCCGTACTTGTCAGATAGTTTTGAAACTGCTTTGACGTGTTTTGCAAACTTCCGTAGTTGCTACAGGTGAGGAAAACTATTGAAGTTTGTTAGAGGAACTATCTTGATTTTGCTGAGTTTAATGACGTTAATGGTTTACGGAAGGTACCGTAATAATGTATTTATAACTTGCGAAAAGTTGTTAGAACTTTAATATGCGTGTTTTGGATGTCGAGAGTGGTATTTATACAGCTCAAAATTGGCGACCGGATGTAAAATTGGATTTTATTTTATTTAGATATTAATTTTTTGAATTGGAGGGAATTAACCTGTAAAGAACTGAATGCAAATAAATTGTATTTTTTTAGTAAAATAATTAAGTTAATACATTTATTGAAAAAAATATCTTTACGTACCTTTTTGGCTATGGACATTACAAACCTCATGAATGTTACCTTATGGACATTAGAACTATCTTCTAAAATGTGTTGGATAGGGTGGACTACAGATCGCGGAGCTGTAACAGCTTATGTGCCCCTGGAGGCGCAGTACCAGCTGGCGCTCCGGCTGCCGGGTCCGTTGCCGTGTGGCCGGCTGTCTGTTCGCCGCGCCTGGGGATTTGCCGTCGGGTTAATTCCCGCTCCGACGCACCGTCTCTGCGAAGACTTTCGAGGCTCCATTGCCCTCAGACCCAGGGCCTCACTAACCCACCACTACATCGCTTACGCACCGCTTCAGCGTTCTCCTATCGCACCACCACAACGTACCTTTTCGACTCTCTCCTGTGTGCCCCGTTTCATTTCAATTCACCTTCCGAACCATTACCATCCTCCTGAATTCTACTATACACTTACCGCTCTTTTATCAAGGTAAGAACAAGTGTTGTAGAAAGGTTTTAAAAGGTAAGAAGAGGTGTTCTACTTTTCAATAATCGGTATAAATTGAGATGAAAAGTTATTTGCAGTATAAATCGTATTGTATTTCCAACTATTTTATTTCAGATAAGAATATGAAATATTCCAAAACATTAAGATGTAAAGAGTAAGACATAAAGCAAAGAGAGATATACAAAATTACAATATAAGACTTCTAAAATATCTGGATCAAAATTATTTTTCCCTAATTTTCCTCGCCATACATAACCAAAACCTCTTCGAAATTGTGAGACTGGAATCTGTGCCTTCTATCACTGAAAATATTTTAACAGCATTAAATGATATTCTCATGTCGACACTTGTGTTTGGTGCAAACTTGAATTTAGAGATAATTGGCAGTAATTATTGTGATGTTCTCGGAGGTTTGATCCGATAAACGTTTTAATGCATAGATAATTCACGAAAGTCTTGTAAGGTGTAAATAGGTCGAATGGCTCAGCAAATTTTCTGGCTCCAGTTTCGAGGTTAACATACATGAGTAATTAGGGAGCATTTTATCGAAGTAATCTAGTCAAGAACGCGTGATTGTAACTTGAGATGATCACGCAGAAGGGGCTTACAATGATGTTTCTGAAACAGAATACTCTCTCCTTAAGATGACTTGACTGCGAAACAAGCTTGCAAATTGTCAATATTTTTTTAAATTTAATGTAGTAATGAATGGACAAATAGGCTTTTTTAGGCTCTAACACTGAAATGGGCATTTTAGGCACTATATTCCTCTTATATCGAATGTGGTTTATATGTGGTCCCTCTTAATTCGAAAAGTAATGGAAGGAGTACAAAATAATTAATATCGTGTGCCTAACCTCCAAAGAGTAAAATATGCATTGACCTAAAGATCGACGTGTACTTACACCTACCGCACTGTGCCACAGGTTACCAACCTCACCGTAGATCACATCTGCTCCCCTATCGCTATACCTCTCAACTTCCCTCCTGCCACATTCCCATACCTCGGATCATCCGCGTCCCAAAACCAACCACACACTTCTCAACGCCAAGGGTTCATTGATGCCGAAGATAGATCGGTGAAGATGGTAGTGGATGTGGCAGTAGCGGAGGGGACGGAAGTGATGACGATTATTGCAGATGGAATGACGCTGAGTGAAAGGACAGCAGAAGGAAGTAAAGGGGTCAAGAAGAGAGAAATTACTATAAGAAGGGGACAGGTTGACAGCTACTGCTTGGCCACTCCTTGCAACATAACTGCAGGTTATGTCCATGAACTCCTTTGTTTCTGGTTTTGTTTACAATTAGCTCATTCGTAAACGCCTTCATCACTATATCTTACCATGTCCTCGCCGTACATGACGTTCACTCATTTTTAGACCTGTCAAAGTGGTCTCTTCCTTAGAGAAACTCCTCTGATATGTCGCGGAAACGAGGGATTTAAGGCCGTTCTTCCGCCATCAACACCATCGGCAGAAACGCGCTGGAGTGTGGAGGAGAATGACTGATCTGTCTAGAGCGGAGCGGACTGAAGCAAAGAAGACCTGGACTGTTGAAAAGGCCAGCAGTAGGAGATGACGAGGTTGTGGATGGATCGGGCTGTTGAGGGGCGGCAACGCTTAAAACGTGAGGCGTCGAGACTGTGGAAGGTGTGGTGGAGCGGAAGACCCAGGAAGGGCGGGGCGGGAGAGAGAGAGAGAGGACTGCTCGCGCCCAGGCAGCTGAGCTGACGGAGTCGCAGGCGGGCTAGATGGTCGGAGAGGCAGGCAGAAACGGGAGCGGGGCGGGCTCGCTCCCTGTGGGAGCGCTAGGTGGCGGCGCGGCGCAGCGCGGTGCGACCCGCATCCGGTCACCCCGCCCCCGCCCTCGCCGCCGCCCCCGCCACCACCAGTCCCCGGACCCGAGCGCTGGGGGACGCTCCCTCGGCCATCTCACGGTACAGTCCTCGCCAGTCAGACACTCGCGCGCTTCCGCGGCTGGCACTGCCCTGCCCTTTCCCATGTCCACAAGCCACACTCCTGCGTTGCATCCCCCCACACACTGGACTCTGGAATATAATCTTCATTTTTCCGTTGCATTGACAATATTATTATCTTTGTCTAAACAGTGGGATACATCATGGTCGACTACAATAATTCCTTACTGTCATCATCTTTCACCTTCTTTTCTGATATTATAGATAATTAACATATTTTCAACACTTATGTCATCGGAGTTGTATTTTGTATTACTGTAATGCCGTAGGTGGTGTGTATGTAGTAGATGATTTGCATTGGTGGTGCTTTCTAATAGGAACAGTTTTTTGTTTTTGCGTTTTGCTTACATAATAAGAATTTTGGTTCATCTATAAATAACATATTTTAAGAGCTTCTATTTGTACGTGAAGCATGTATAATCATGGTATAAATTCGTTTCACATTCCAAACATTCCTTTTGTTTCTGTTTTATTGTGTATATTACGCACCCTCAATGTTATCAACTGAATAACGAGATTGAGTGATTAACATATAAGATCAAAATGTGTGATTTCCTTTCTCTAGAGTACACTGCCAGTCAATAGTGCTTTCTTTGTAAACCATTGTACATGATAGTTGTTGATAAGAATGGAAGTAATTTATTGATCGTTTGCGCATCTCGTCTTGAGTAATTTATCTTTTTTCGATGTGTTATTTAAAGCCCTTTTTACTGTTTTTAGTGTGTGCTGCTTTCCTATGCGCACGATAAGGTGCAAGTATTTTTGAAGTATCCCTTAAATATATTTTTAATGTATTTTGAGTAAAATATACCTAGCAATATTTTAAGGTTTTTTCCAGTGATATCATTTTTTTAACATTTCAACGACTTCTCCATTAATTTGAAAGCATAGAGATAAAGCAATAAAAACCTTACTATTCGTAGAGTAATTAAAGTTTAATTATCTTACGAAAGTTAATTCAGAACCTCATTCAATTCGTACAACCCTCTGAGCGAAATTTTTTCTCTATTTCATACTTGCCGAACGAATTTCCATTCTTCTCTGCTCGCGGTCCTGTAGAAAGAGTAGGTTTCAGAGGTCGAATTTCTGCATTATCTGATAAGCAGAAAACTGGATAAGCGAATCACGAGCGCATTGTCCCTCCAGGACTGGAAAACAAACTTTGACCCCCCCCCTTGCTTTGCACTACGCATAAAGGCTGAGCCTATCGCTCCTACTCTCCCTCGCCTCGGATGGCCAACTCCCCTGTGGTCACTCCGCTGGTGCAGTGTTCTCTGGATAAGCACCAACGCCGAGGGCGCCGTTCCTTGCTCCCAGCGAATCTTGCCCCATCTTCCCTAGTAGATGTATTAGTATACGAAGGAAATCAAAACATCTGAAAAACCTCAAAAGTTCGAGAGGTAGTAGGAGTGGAGTAACGCTTCTTGGATTTTTCCATCAATGAAGAATATAAGCATAACCTAAATGGTTTTAGTATCCTTGGTTATAAATTATTGTGATAAGTGTAAAATAATCGGAGTTATAACAGCACGTACTTTCTCGCATTATTTCTAACGTTTGCAATTGTCGAAAATTCAGATACTTCAAAGAGAATGAAACCAGTTCTATTTTTAGAGTTTTTTGCTCCATCTGTGGAAAATATTTGAAGAAAACATTTGAAACCTTTTTGAGAAAATTCTTTTAAACATTTCATTAACTAAAGCAGAAATCATTACTAGTTTTTCAGAAAATTGTACATAACATTGTTTTAAACTCTTATTTTTAGAACATATTTTGTTGAAGACAAAGAATTCTACCATCAATATCTAACTTTTGTAAAAATGTTTTTAATTTTCAAAAATACAGAGTTCGACAAAACTGGGACTAGCACCAATTATTTTACCTTTCGAAGAAAGGAGGAAGAATAAATTAAAGAAACAAAAATTGGAGACGTCTTTAAGAAAATAGTTTAAAAACTGCCTACGTTTCTACGAAAACTCATATTTTTTGAAAAATTATACATAACTCTATTTCAAGATCTGTATTTAAACAGATATTATTAAGAAAACATCGATCTTAAATATTGTAGATGTTGGAAGACAACATTAAAGAAATTTTGAATTTTGCAATTTTCGAAAAAAGAGGCTTTTCAAAGAAAATGAGATCACGCCATATTAAAGACGGACGGGCGGACGGGCGGACGGGCGGACGGGCAAGATTTTTCGTTACTAGTGTCTAGCAGTAAGACCTTTCAATTGAGATCTTATTTTCTTTGCAATTTTCAAAAGATGAGATTTTTCAAAGTTCAAAATATTTTCAGTGTCTTCCAACATCTACAGCATTTAATAATCTGATAAATCGCCGATTTTCTGACCCACGATTTCTATACTTCCACTTATTGCGAAGTAAGGCGAAAAAGGTAAAATAATAAAAAAATAATCATCTCGTATTGGGAAGTCAGACAACAATAAAAATTAATAACAGTTAAAGGCAGGAAGACAACTTCATAGATAGCTAAAGAAGAAATTTGAAATATACATTTATTTACATACTTAATATACATTTTAAGATATTTTGCAGTAATGAAAATTATTATTTAATGAACCTAAAAATTTATGAAGGTCAGTGCAAATATATCACAACTTATAATTTCTGTGCATATTTATAGATGTGTTAAATTGATTTTGTTCATTGGTTTAACGAAAATGTTTTTGTCAGATACTCACAATTAAAAAGGTGATATTGTGATTCAACATCATACTATGAATAGTTCGTTAATACTATAAATTATTAGCATTGGTCTAATACTTTGGACCCCCAATACAAAAGTCGTAATATTTTACTTTAAAGCACCCACATCCGTAATTTTGTTAACATAAAGCATTCCTCGTACGAAAATACGACGGGAACGTACGCAACTTAGAATCCGATTAGCGAACACCTTGGAGAAGTTGCCAAACCTGCTTTCCCATGTTCAGGAGCGTACTGATATTGGATTCCGAAGAATCTTCGCCTTTGTTGCCGCCGTCGCCACCGTTGCCGGTGCCATTGCCTTTGGTGTTGTCCTTGGCCTTGGTGTCGGTGTCGCTGCCGAAGCTGACAGCGTTGGCGATCGTGAGCAGCAGCCCGTGCGGCTTGACCGGTTCCACGTCCGAGGCGGCGGCGTAGAGCTCGAGGGCGGCGCGCCCGGCGTCGAGGGCGGCGCGCAGGCCGTTGACGGTGGCGGCTTCGTTCTGGTGGCTGGTGCCCTCCTCCATCGCCGCCATGGCCTCCGCCGCCGCGTGCAGCCCCAGCGACGTCACCACCTGCTGCGGACTCGCGCCCCGCACGCCCCGCGCCACCAGCACCTGCCATTCGATTCATTGATTCATTGATTCATTGATTCATTGATTCATTGATTCATTGATTCATTGATTCATTGATTCATTGAATGAGCAGTGTTTCCCAGCGCTATGGTCGTATACCTCGATCAAAACACTTCTTCGCCAGCAGTGACGCTGTGATCCTATCGGGAGATTGAACGGCTCTGTAATGAGTTCAAGCTCCCGATTGGATGACACCGTCACAGATAACGAAGTACCAACGGACTTCATGTTTTAATCGAAGTACAAGTCCCATATAGGGACCGGCACAAAATAATATCCCTGGCGATTGGGCGCGAAATATGAATCGACTTCCACTAACCAACAAACTGAAAACGCTGCCCGTCACATTGTCTCGTTTTCCTGCCGTCCAAATGTTGGCACATTACTTGTCACAATATGTATGACTCCCTGATCTTGCCGAACCGCGACGCGTAGACAGCAAACGACACGGAGACCCTACGTGATGACAGCGAAATATGAGAGAGATGTTTTTAGTTAAGGAATATACCGGCTGCGCGTGCGCAGAACACGACGCCGGATGCCCAGCGATGAGTCAGAGGGCCATCCTCTAGCATCGATCTCTAAACATGTTGGACATGTTGTATCCCGGGAGGTGGAGGTGTTCCTTCCCCGCTGGAAGAAGCTTAATGGGCTTCCAATATATGCCGAAAACAATTTCTTAAATATGGTTCATTAATTACACACGGAAACCATTTGAAAATAATTATGTGACAAAGACCATTCTTTTTTCGGGGCCGATAGGTTTAAATGAGACGTCCAAGTTATTACGAATTTTCCATGTTTACCAAATAACTCTACATGCATTCAGTATAACGGTTTTGAAGTGTTAGAACGCAATATCTGTATTCTCGAGGGTACCAAATTCGTAAGGAAGCTATACCCGTACGAGTCTCGTTTCGAGGGTGTCTAATATTTCTGGTCTTACATTTTAAAATTTAAATTTAAGTTTGGTGTTTATGGATGTCTCATCTGCAAATATTAACAGACAATTAAAAAGCTCGTGAAATTCTTAATGAAAGCCAGTCCCATAATCTAGTAGAATGTGTTATCGGGTACCGAAAAATTAATGAACTTTTCATCAAAATACTGCCAATTACATTCACAAAATAGCATAATTCAGTTGTCACCTTTAAAAAGATTTGTTCTCTCACTTTCATTAGAGATATGAATGAATATATATCTGGAGATGCGAATGTAACAATTCATTATACTTATCACCTACAAATACAAATATGTGCTACCATCTCTTGCAATGTTACATTAATAATTATTAAATGTGAATAATGTTGAAATGATATTCATACTGAAATTAGATTTCCTTTTCACCTTAAGTGAATTTCAAAAAATATTTTTGACGTCAGTAACTTCATTTTCACGTACACTTCCATGTAATTAAAATATTCCGAGTCGAATAAAGAAATCGTAGCCTACCAACAGCGTGAGGGCAGCGAGCTTCGTTGATGGATGTGTGGGCGCCATTTCCGTCTCTGATGTGCACTACTGCTGAAACCGTGCCCGGTCGCTACCTATCCTGACAATTATTGAGCAATGCAACGATACTATATCAGCACGACTTTCGTACAATACGTTCTTCATAGACAATGACATGCAAAATAATATACGCCTTCAATGCTCGACCTTCCTACTATCGCGAGTTGCCTTTATCGCGATTTTTGCAACAAGGTGAGACCCGAAACGGTTTTTTTTTTTCTGGCGTTTGGGGGGATCGCGTGAATACATGAAGTTACTTGCCTTTTTCAGCAAAACATATAGTTTAGTTTTTTTAAGAGAGTGTTCGTTCCAGTAAAATAATGATTTAACTGATATTTTTCAAGAATCAAATAGATCTCTGGTCTGTTAAGTAGTAATTGAAATTTCACCAAGGACCTAAACAAAAATGGATTATAAATATTAAATTCTAGAACAATGAATAAAATATTTGTATTTTCGCTCATGAATTTGGTGTTTCCTTCTTGATGAAACTAAAATTCGATCAACGAAATAAGAAAAAAAGGATTACTATATCCCGCCTTCAGATATCTCTCCGGCATGGTACTGCAACCTTGCCGGAAAAGCTCGAAGCTCGAGAAAAGCGGTACTGATGACCGGAGAAACATGGAATAATACCAATTAACGGCTGTCGGCCGCTAGAGTTCCCTACCGACAGCAGACGAATATCAAGCTGTTATAGCCTGTGTCGAAAATCGATCACAGTCAGGTCTCAGCTCTAAGACTACCAGTCAGAATCGATGTAAGTCCGGCAGGATGGCTCGATCTAAACTCAGCGCCGTAATCCAATATTGCTCGACGCTGGATCTCAGCATGAGAAAAGGAAAAACACCGCCACCTTCCGCGGATAAAAAATTCACACACTACCAGACCAATGACCGCAGCAGTACTTCAGACACGATCAATCAATAAATTCATCAATATTACTTTTTAAATAGTATACTATTATATATTATTAATTTACATTAAATCTTGAATTTCATCCGTTGTTGATAAATAACCTTTTGACACGCTGTTAGTCCTCCTTTTTACATTAATATTCAAAACTAATATCCAATCGAATGAGTAATGCCAAAGAACTAAATAATTTCATAATTGTGTTCATTGAATTTAAAATGTCCTTAGACCAGTTTTAAAGTAAGAATACATTCACCCCGCGTGAAGAACTTTCAAATCCAAGCAGTTTTTAAATTAAAAAACATGTGGCAATGAGAACATTTAATTATTTTAAAAATGCCAAAGAGATATCCCACACACAAACTATACCAAGCAGTTTTGCTAATCTACTAGCACCTCGCCGCACCTTGCACTGTCCCACCATCAAGTGGAATTGTGCTCTTCCGGAACCTGTTGTCAAGAGCCTAATTTTTTATCATTATAAACATTTTCAGATTTTACAAAGTTCAATTCACACCCTACATGTGTATTGTTGGCTTAATATAAACGTAATGCTAATAACTTAATTATAAAAATTACATTTTTGGGGGAGGAATCCTTGAGGGGACGACCCTAGGGAAGTTTCATTTCGAAAAACTTTTGTAAGGAAGGTATAGAAGAGAAATATGTTTATAACCTCGTATCGGCTAGTGCCAGCTGCCTCGTAATCACGAAATGATAATTCGCGATGTCAACAACGCTTTTATTTGAGGGAGGGAGAATGGGAGAAGCTACAGAACGGGGAAGCAGAGATTACGCACGCCGCCTGTGACCCAATGTTTTATGTACTCCTATGGCCTTCTTTGGAATTAATCGGAGGAAACAACAGAAACGACCAATTATCATCCGACCTCTAGATTTGTCTTTCGGGCAGTCGTAGCAAGCAACCTAGAGATGCGATATCGCTAGCAAAACATGGATGTTCAAAATGAAAACATTGTTAATAATTCACTCCAAAACCATCGACGTTTTTCAACATCTATGTTTTAAAACTACATTCATGACTTCCAACATTTATGTTCAGGGATGGGATGGGATAATATGTCGACGGTCGTGTTTCTTAATTTATAATTTAGGTTTTATTGACACAACAAAATTCAAAAAAATCCGAACAACCTTTTTTTATTGGATTAGATGAAAAAATACAGGATACTTTTATTGACGAACGCGTGGCCATCTTTTTTTCACTCTTAGTCGCCTAGAGCTGATGTGTGCTCAACTTAAAGATATCTGAAAATAAATTATAGTATTTTGTTATTATGATATATTATAAATTTAAAAATAAAATACCGATTAGAGAAAATATCAATCAGAAATTATCGATAGCCACAAATCATCGGCTTTAATAAACAGGTATTAAATAAACTGATGTTTTATACTGTTTTATTATTTTTAAAAATCGACAATCATTCCACATCTATAATTTGAGCCAGATATTTGACTTCAATCATAAATCCGCTACTATTCGAACTGGATCGTAGCTCCTTCCGGTCTGTGAAGAGTTTTCTTGCAGGCTCGCTACCACATTCGGCCACCAAGAAATGCCATCGTAAAAATCTCCTCCGCCTTTCGCAGAGTTACTGTAGCGCAATGTATATACGAGTATCACACTATTACAAATATTAATATTTGCATCAATCACAATGTCTCAACTAAACATGAAAATAATAAGCTTCCTTTTACAGGTTACGACCTTCTTTTGATTATTCTCTAGTGAATTTGGTTCATTACATACATTTTTTTTAAATTCAAAAAAAGTATTTGAACTTGAACTCCAGTATACAGTGCGGATCGGTGACATGACTTCATTAAGTGAGAGTTGCGCAGCTGTGAAAGTATTTTAATGTGAATATGTTTGGAATTAATAAAGTAAATGTTAATATGAGTGTACGATCGGGGGATCTCTTTGCCCGTTAGAGTTGTACTGAACCTACGATTCTAAAAGGAAAAAGTATGTTGTTTACGGACAAAAGGGATCTTGACGTTTCACATAGACACGCGCGCGTCCAAAAAAATCATGAATATAGTACAAAATTTGGCTGAATGACGTTTTTGTCACGCTATTCCTTGCACTTCAAGGAGTGTGGTTGACCTCATGCCACGGAGTGTGGTATTATAAACGTTTCTGAGGGAGTAGCAGTTATAATACTGGGTGAGTGGAACCACGCCTCAACGGGGCAGCTATAGGTAAAACCCTGCCTCCTCACCTCGCCAGTAGCCGGCAGAGCGCGACGCCTCAGCGGCCGAACAGCGACGCCAGCAGTCCGCCCCCGCCCCCGTGAGGCGGGGTGGTGGCGGGCGGGGGCGCGTAGACGTACACGGGCTGCGGGTCGGGGGGCGGGTCGCGCTGCCCCAGAGCGACCGGGGGCACTTGGAGGAGCTGCGCGGCCACCTCGACTGCGGTGCGTAGGGCGTCGCTGGCGGCGCGCGACCCGTCCACCACGGCCGCCACCACGCCGTTCGCCGCCCCCGCCGCGTCCGCCACCGACGTGATGCCCGCCGCCGCCGCCTGCAGCGCCGTCTCCGAGGGCCCCGCCGCCCGCGCCGCCGACGCTGACGCCCATAGCAGCACCGCGCACGCCACCCCCCAGCGGGCACGTGGCCGGCACACCTGCGCACACGCCGACGCGTTCGCCTATTGATTGATTGATTGATTGGTAATTTTTGGGCGCGTCATCTGCTAAGGTCAATATCCCCGTAAGTGTAGTGCATGTCAAAACCTCTCATAAAACAGAGCAAATCGAATCGATTTGTAATGTAGATCTAAGAGTACATTGCAACAGACATTACAGTATTACAGATCTACATTACCGTTAAGTTTTGCGGTAATTTTACTTTTCGAATGCAAATTTTTAATTTCATCCGAAGTTTCTTGTGTAGTTTAGTTGCCAGTTACTGAACTTTTTATTCCGGTTTAGTTGAATTAGTGAAATATTTCTGGAACGTACTACTGTGATTAAGAAAGTGGAATACATTTTATCCCTAATTTTCTATTATTATTTGAACCAATCGAATCTATTTGTAATATAGATAACCAATCAACATTACATTTAAATTTTGTGGTAATTTTACTTTTCTAATGTAGTTTTTTTAAATTTCAAAGCAAAAATGTTCCCGGCTACTATTTTAAAATCCAGGAACAAACGTGTACGAGTATGTGATTGTCAACATAAAATCAATCAAGCGTTTGAATCTCATATCAAATTTCTCATTACAATAAATCGTGATTAAATTAATGTTGAGGGAAAATACGGTATCAGTTCTAATTATATTTTTATTGAATATTGTTACTAAATGCGAATGCCATACCTAATACAAATGAAATAACCCTTATTCTTTAGAAATAAGTAGGGCATACTCATTACACAATCTGTATTTTTAATGTGTGATTCATAAAATATACACTTACTTTTATAAATGTAACCAAAATTTGAATAGTAGCACTTAATTACACCCAACAATAAGTTAAAACTTGTATTCATAAATGTATATAACTCGTGAGTCAGTTTTAAACAATTCTTCGACTTACAGAACCGCTGGAGCAGATTCGATAAGATTTTTGGGATGTCCACCACATTAAACAACGATCTACGAGCATTGGAGTACACTGAACCTTTGAACGGTAATCCTATATTCACTCGGCATGAGAGCTCTGCATGCGATGTCACCTTAAAGCAGGTGCCACTGAGAAGGAAATTCGCCCATTCGTCCTTCGTTTGTTTCCATAGAAACGATACCTTATCTCTAGGAACTGACCTCATTTAGACCTCATTGTGACATCTCCGTACGTCGGCTGATAAGCATGCGAGACATAGCCTAATAGGTTACCATTAATAGGGGTGAATGTAAATTGTTACATTTAAAAAAAATAATATATACCATAAGAATAATATATACAATGATTACAGTATCTTGTAGGAATGTCGTGCACACTTAATTTAACAATATCCTTTCACGTAGTAGTAGCATAAATAAAATCTTTGTACAGTCGTCAAAACATAAGATTGTCCCAACACATTTAATGTGGGAAAATCAACTGATAACTCTCAGGCTAGTGACACAGTTGCTAATAGTCGGCTTAGAAATCCTTCGATTTATGAATAATTATAGAATTATTCATAATTAATTCTGTCATTTTTATTTATTTCACGTAAAAGGCAATGAAACTTGTATGTAACAATGGGAGCTGCGGGTGGTTAAAGAAGAAAATACCTTCAAACAATTTGTAAATAGACGCAAAGCAGGGCCCACTTCAGCATTTGCTCATTGCTCCTGATAAAATACGAAGCACTCAGATGTGTCCACGCGCACAAGAACTTAACAATACTACATGCGCGAATCATAGAAAGGAATAGTAGATTATAACATAAAATTGCTTAGTTTTCTAAATCAAATATAGAAATAATCAAAAACAAAATTTAGAATTCTTCAATTCAAAATTCTCTGGATTTAATTTGAATTAATGTAATTATTCTGAATTGATATTTTTTTTTCGATTTTGTTACTCAATATAAATATATAGTATAAAAACCTGTTGTAGTAAAATATAATTTATTTGACATTGAATGTTTAGTCACAAACATTTCTGTCGTTTGTAACCTTTTCAAAGTCATTTTAAAGTCTTCATCGCAAGTTTCTCGCGTGGGCGGTTGCTGAATTTTTTTACTCCGGTTTAGAGAGATATTTGTGAAACTATCTACTGTGTTTACGAATATAGAATACATTTCCCCTAATGTTTATTATTTATAATGTGAGCATATATGAATTCAAAATCTTTTCATTCATTCGAGATAATACAAAATGCTAAACGTTTTCGCGGATACGTTTTGGACTACTTCGGAATAATACCGGGTGTGTTATGTTCAGCACCTTCTGAGGTTTGGTGGGCAATTACTGAAATAAACAAAATTTTTAAACCGGCATTAGTAAAAGCGGTTGTTTGTATGGGATGCACAGCGTGCTAAAAGTTAAATTTGTAGCACTATTGTGGGACAGTGCTCAAATACGGAGGTGTTCCCAGAAGTACCCGGCCTGACCTAGAGATCGCGGTAGTGTTTCGAAAAATACCACTGTATTAGAAAGTAGACAATCTATAAAGCATATGTTTCAAGTTTGAAGACGCTACATTGTTTAGTATTTGTTTGGCAACAATCAATAGTGAACGTTGTGAGTGAATTTGTAAAAATGGAGACAATTGGTCATCGTTATGTGATCCAATACTTTCATTTGAATGGCCTCATCCCAACCAGTATAAAAACTGAACT
Source organism: Gryllus bimaculatus (assembly GCA_017312745.1). Taxonomy (NCBI): domain Eukaryota; kingdom Metazoa; phylum Arthropoda; class Insecta; order Orthoptera; family Gryllidae; genus Gryllus; species Gryllus bimaculatus. Next base: position 10,100,912 of record BOPP01000022.1, read on the forward strand.
AGATTCTACTCTGGGTGAGTCTGCGCCTTCGTTTACTACAGTAAAATATTGGGTAGCAGAGTTTAAACAAGGCCGTACGAGCTGCCAAGACGAGCATCGCAGTGGTCGACCAAATGAGGTGACAACTCCAGAAATGGTAAAGAAATTCCACAAAGCGGTACTGGGTGATCGTCGACTGAAAGTGCGTGAGCTAGCAGACATAGTACGCATTTCGAAAAGTGCGGTACATCGCATATTATCTGAAAATTTAAACATGAGAAAGCTATGTGCAAGATGGATGCCGCGTTTGCTCACACTCGAGCAAAAACAGTGTCGTGAAGATGTTTCAATTGAGTGTTAGCGAAGTTTCATTGCAACAAAGAAGAATTTTTACGCCGTTTCATAACCATGGATGAAACATGGGTCCACCACTTCACCCCAGAGAGAAAACAACAATCAAAACAATGGACTGAAAAGGGAGAACGCGCACCAAAGAAGGCGAAGACTGTTCCATCTGCATCCAATGTATGGAACAAACAATACAAAATATATTCGCCTGACCTCATTGTATAATCACATTTATATTATATAATATTTCGTATTATGGTATGTAGTATGTACATTGCATGTTATACGCGCTCGTTTATACTTGATTCCCAGAATACCTTCCCCCACTCCTTTACTAACATTACAAAAAACTTATTTTGCGACGAAAAACGAGCTACAGATTTGATATAAAACTACTGTCTTCGAAATGACCCTCCTCAACTCCTCCCACATCTAGTAAGAAAATGTGTGAGGATAATGCCATAATGTACCATAGCACCCAATAAAATGATTTGTCAACTTGAATATGAAATCCTGTAAGCCTGTTAAATAAATAGGGTATGACACACGTGGTAAAAATAATTAACTCTGTTCATTTTTTAAACTATAATTGCTATGTTTGTACTGTTGTATACTGATAGTGGTCGCTGATCTAGTTGTTGTAGAGCCACATTAAAAAAATACACTTTTTAGAGATTATTTTGCTCGCAGGATTGCGCCATTTGGCCTTGTCGCAACATTGTCTACTCTCAAAATAAAAGGTCACTTTTACCATTCGTATTATATATGTAACCGTTTCATCCACCTGGCGTGTAGGGGAAGTATGTTGAGGTTCGAATCCCTGGTTTTTATGTTTGAATAACTTAAGTAAATGAATCCTTTGGAAAATTAGTGTTCCGTGTTTAATGTCTTTGTGACCTCTCACTTCTACTAGTTTTTATTACGTCTTGTGTTTGACCTTTGTTTTCCTCTTGAGATCGGATACGGTTAGTTTGAATGGATTCTTGTTTCCGAGAAGGAATCTCTTGGCAAGGATATCTGATGATAATAGCCGCTAATTACAAAATTGAAGATCACAAATGTTCGTATAAAAAGTATATATTATATTTATTTTGTGTTGTTGATATTTTAACTTAAATTTAATTTTAATTTTGTGAAAAAATGCTTTAGCGCTAGCGCGTGTTGAAAAACGACTTTTTGGCCGTCTGGACAAAACAGGAGAATAGCTAATCTCCTAGACTTGTCTATCACGGCATCGCTCTAGTTTCACTGTATCATAATTGAAAACAACTATTCGCATTATTCAGTAATTACTTTACGACACTCGCGGTATCAGTAGGGACTTTTTTATTTGGCGAAATATCTGTAAAACAGATCATTATGTAATCAAAATATGACAAAAGAAACTAGAGAGACAATACGTACGATATGCACTGAGAAATAATTAACTACCACTAATTAAAAATTTATTTTATTCTGCCCCTCTCTGGGCAGCCATTGGAGAAATTTCACCTTTTCTACTAATGTTATAATTATATTCTTGTTCCACATTGAACAATTATTTAATGTATTCCGCGATTTTACTAAATTCATTATTTTTGTTAATATTTCATTTATTAAAATATTTATTACTTTGCTATTTCAGTCTGCATAAAAACATTTCCATTGACTTTACAAACCTGAGTTTCACGTACAAGACTTTACCTTCTTATGGTACTATTATATGTGTAAGTGCAACTCTTTGTAGAGCCGCGTTTCCTTGACTTTTTGCTGTATTATCCTGTTATTAAAAATCTAATGGCACTTTCTACATATTCTCCGCCTTTTTCTTTGATAACAAAAAGTTAACATTTATTCTGACATATTTACAGTTTTGCCTTTGAGTTCATTAATGACTTGGATTATCTTTACTTTGTACATTCACAAATCCCGGACAGTATTTATTTTGCATAATGTTCGTAAGCTTACAGAAATATATTTTACGCTGCTCTTCAAGATGTCTTCCGGCCGGATGCCGTCCATGGGACGTGCTCGTGGAGCTCCTGCTGTCGTCGTAAATTTTGGCAGCGGGAAAATCCAAACTGTTTGATAATAATATTTTATAATCCAATCTGTTCAATAACTATGGACCGCGAAGGCGATTATCCCTTTCTGCGCCTCGGATGAACCTGTTTGAGATTGTTTGAGATTTTAACTTACAACAATATATAAAGTCCAGTTAGGAATCTATTATACATTACTTCCCCACGTAACAAGTCTATTTTATATGAATTCTCAAAATCATAAATAACGGCACAATCTAAAAATGACACCCACAAATTACAAATTATATACTACACATAAAACAAATCGCTCAATTAACGTAATCTTCCCGTTTCCTTATCAAATTGTAACCCAGCCTAAGTCTGAAAAATATTCCTACCATTCTAGACGGTCGCTGGTCAGAGAGAAATTTCTTCTAACAAATTCTAGTATTACTCGCGCAACTTTTCTTGAACGATGACCTTGCTTCCCCGTATCTGGCACAATAAACAGATGAAGGCAAAAGCTCGCAGCGAGCACTGATGACTACATTCCAAATAAATATTAACTGGTGCGAAATACAAACAATTTTCTTTTGAAGACAACTTCTATCCGTTATTTTCTCCAAAAATCTAAAGAAATGACCCAAGCAGGTAAAGATCTATCACAGGAGACCTCGAACTCCTGAGAACTCCTGAGAAAGTTAGAACGCAAATTATTGAGAACGTTGCGAAAGCATGTCTGATTCTCCAGAGATTGGCATTGCTTGATAAAATCTAGTGGCTGATTTCGTAACTAATACCACCACTCTATCCGGATTTCATCAATCCATTGTTCAAGAAAAGTTGCACGAGTAATATTACCATTTCGACTGCCCACTCTACATTTGTTGAAGTCATGTTCCCGGGGCCTTGCTTCCCGAAAGAATATCACGTCCAGACCCTCAAGAATGGAACACTAAGTTTGTTGACACCTTGTCCTGATGACATGAATTCTTTGGTCTAGACTATCTTAAATACATCTAATTCTTTTAGAATCGTACATTTTATCCTTTTATTAAATGCATGGGGGAGTTCTGATATCTCACAGAATAATACAATTAGTACATCGAATATTTTTACCATTAATATATTTTATCAATATGTACGAAATTATGTCCTTCATGAATATTACTAAAAAAGAAATATTAGGTAGGAAACAAAAGATTAAATCAGATAATTTCAAAAATACAATTTCGAATTAAATTTTAGGTTAATATGAAATTGAGCATCATTATCCAATAACACGGCGGTAAGGAATAGCCGAACATCAGTGTCCATCCAAGAATGTGACCTGCTTTTGTCTTCTGTATAATTAGTTATGTGATATTTAGCAGACCCCTGAGGTGGAAATATTATATCAGCAGCAGTAATTAACCGATAATGATATAATTGGCCACAAGAAAACCAATGGCAAATCATATTTTTTCAGTATATTATAATAGTGTTTGTAGACTTCGGTTACGTTGCCAGATGTGTATGGTGTCTGGCTCTACTAGATGTAAGAAAGCAATGGAGAAGTACATCAGATCGGAGCGAGAATTATATTTACTGAAATGCGATGCATACGAAATTGCTTACAAGCAAGCAAGCAAACGAAGATGCAGATACGCTCGTATTCCGAATTGGAATTGTGTTGGTTGGAGGAAATCTTCTGTTCAAAATAACGCGTTTTCAAAATTTCTACCAAACTGTTTTCTAAAACCAAGGAAAGAGAAAATTTCTCAATCCCTGTACCATCCTGAAAGTGGTATAGAGAAGAGCCTTCCCTACTATGTACGTTTTCAATGCGCTCTAGCGCCTAAACGGGTTTTCACAAACTTGAAGTTAATATACGAGTTTTGTATGGTTTGTTGCCAACTTCAAATTATAAATAGTGGCCAATTCGATAAACCGTAGTTTTCTAGTGATAAGCGAAAAACTGAAAAAAGTGCGAAATTTTTAGTTTTTTTTTTTTTCAATTTTCTTTGTAAAGCCGACCTTTTTCTAGGAGGCAAACATAAAATTTTAATTCAACACTCCCAAAAAATACCCAGAACCATTGAGGAATAAACTTCCAGTATTTCGTTTTCTGGATTGGACCCTTTTTGTGAGCCATGTATCTGGTCTCCACGCGGTAAATGTGAATTTATTTTGCTCGTAGGATTGCACCACTCGGTCTATATGCCTCTTATCGCAACCTTTTTCGCCCGCGAAATGAAATGTCACTTTTACCACTCGTATTCCAAAGAACTATTTCAGATACTTCGAATTCTGCTAGTTTGAGCTAGTTTAGATGGTTTATACTGTTATAATTTTACAAAATGGTAAGAAAATTTTGCATGTAATCAGTACTTTAGGAAGTTTTACAAATTTAAGAAAATTTGAAATAGTCGAGCGGAGTCATTTTTATGTCTTCTTGGATTGCTATACATAATGATTACAATAATTTATTTTTTACTTTCTTGCCTTTTCGAAGGTACTTCGTGAGAAGAGAACGTTATATAATAGGGCGCTGGAAACCGGCAAATTTTTCGGAGAAAAACTCTCATTGCCGGGGCCTGTATTTCTTTCTGTAGTACATATACGCTCATTTGTCGAATGAGGCGAGCAGAGACGTATAACATGAACTCTACCCAACATCACACTACTGATCTACTAACGATATTCACTGTTTGACTTTCAACACGGCTATCTTGAAATTTATTACACTGAATATCTCCCTATTGTAAAAATAGCAGACTTTCATTTGAGAGCTCATGAAAGAGCAAATAGCGATTAACTCGTGTAGGGTATGGCGAAATAAATAATTAAAGCATTACACATTTGATTTAATTGTAAGGTAAAGTTGAATTTATTACTTTGTGATTCCTCTATTCCTCTAGAGCTAACTTTGATTTACTGACAGGCAAGTTGGGCTCGCTGCCCAGAAGTGGCAGCCACTGACAGCGTTTCGACCGATGTGCACAAGTGTTATCGCCCATCCTCCTTATCGCTGTATTGGGGAACTAGCCATGTTCAGAGTAAACATGATGAGACTTTGGGGTTTGTTTTTGTGAGGGCACTTCCTGAGAGAAGAATTTGTGAAGGGCCACACAAAAGACCTCCAATGTCTATGTCTTCAAACTATTCACGTATGATGGAAGGTATATGTTAACAAATGAAGGTTCTGAGAGTCTTGGGTATTGATTCTGCATATTATATGCACGACACATTCCATGTGACAAATTAAATACATTTTTATTAAAACAATAAGTAAGCAATAAGCACAGTAATAACCTGCATTATATTCTACATTCGCCGATTTAAAAAAATAACTTTTTTTATCGAATCAGTAAGAACTGTCTAGAATGTGTTCACTCCTAAAAAGCCCTTTCTTCTCAACTTTATACTAGCTCTACATTCTCACTACTATTAATGTATTCCTCACTGTCAATAATGTACATTGACTACGAATTTCTGAGATCGTTTTAGAACTATCTTCTTCTACGGAACCTTCTATGATTTTAATGAAATTTTAATGAAACTCTTAACAGTTGCTTAATCATAAGCGACAAGGTAAAAAAAGTAACCTATCAAAGGAATGAGGTATTTTGAGAAAGGTGAAATATTTTACATAAATTTAAAAATGCATATATTTTTAATTACTCTATTGCTATTATTTATACATGTGAAAATGATTATGTTTCCTACGCATATACGAGTACGTAATGTTCAGTTCCGTGATCTTCCTTTCTTGTTTGAGATTTTTTATAGAATGATAATGTGCTGGAAAATGACAGTAAGTCATTTAATCGTAACGATCTCGGAGTCATTTTCTTCATTCTTGGTAATAAATAACACTGTAACAGAGAAATATGCATTAATAAACGTGCATATTTAATGTTCATGTGACGTAGTAGACAATTCACTTCGAGAACTGAATTAGAGATATTGCGGAATGCCAACTAACATTGACTTTAGAGTAATGTGATAGTTTCATTACTTCAAGAAAAAACTTTTCTTCGGCAAATTGCTATTCATAATGGGTATCCAGATGAACTCTACTTAAAATAAACAATTTAAATAGTAAAAATGGCACAATTGAGCATGAACTATTTAAATTGCAGAGCTAGTCTCTTGATAGTATGTCATATTTTCGACAAAAATAAGATAATACCACAAACATACTTCCTATATCAATTAATACATTTTGCGCGAGTATTGTGGTGCTGGTGTAACAAAGCTCTACTAGGAAGACATTTTCTCTTACTTTGTGACAAATATCGGATTGAAACCTTTTTCTTATTTCTCTAAACGGGTTCGTTATGGTATCTCGTGCCAAGTCCTTCAATTCTATAAGAATAATCTTCCTATTTCTTTAAAAACTTCAGTGGCCGCAGTAATGAGTTACATAAATGTTGCTTCATATTCTTAAACTATTACATTTTTTATGCTACAGAGCAGATCCAACTTTTTTTAAAGATAGTCTCATGCACATATTGTTTGGATGATCTGGAACGCGTCCAAATAATCATGTTTTTGACATTACCCTTACGTAATTAATACTGCAAGGGGTCATTGTACTGCTATCCTTCTGAATGCGGTTGCAGCAGAAGAGGTCAAAGAGCAAGACGAAGATCGACGCGGAAATGTACCCGCAACAGCCTTGTGCTTTTGAGAGCTGTCACCATGAACCGCGGGTTCTTTGATTGAAATAATTTTTTGTTGTTGTAGGAAATGGCATGGTGTAATGATGTTTTCATCAGTTCAAGAAAACGTAGTGTCATCATAAAATGTATTTGTGGGAGAAAAGCTGTTTCAATCTTATAGTAATTATCCTTAGTGTATTTGATGACTGGAAATAGGTATACATGTGAACTATCGAAAATGCTTCATACGCTAATTCATACAACTGATGAGCTTGATTAGATATTCCTTTGGCATATGCGGTTCATTTTGAGAAATAAGATATTTTTCAATTCGATGTCTCTCGCTACTGAGTAAAGAAGAAATGATTTAGTGCAGCGTCTTTGTTACACTTGCATCACAAATCTCGCTAAAAATTTAACAATCGATTTGGGGACTGTATTTAAATTATTTTAATTTTGACAAATTTGTGGCATACACTTACCCAGAGCCGAACCCTTGAATTCTGATGGAACTGAGACTGACTGCAAAAGTTTTAGTGACATTTGCCACGACTGGTATGACCTTGCAATAGGACGATGTCACGAGACTTTATTTCTCATTGTTCCGGACTTTCAAGTAAATGTTTTCCGATATTGTTATTGTCACTACTTCGCGTGGTATATAGTCGCCATATGGAAATGAAATGAGCCGAAGACAAATCCGGTGGCAGGCCAGACCCACCTCTTCTGTAATATTACTCCGTCTCAGATATATTTTTTATTTCAGTATCACGTCAATAAGGCATATGAATAACAACACAGGCTGTAGAGACAGTATTTTGTTTATAGGAGTTCGAAGCTCTGAGAACTGTAATTACTGGAAGTTTAAGAATATACGAACTAATCCTACGACCTAAGTTTGTTGAGAAAAAATGAGAAATAGAGCCGTGTTGCAAGTTAAAAGAAATATATTATTCATACGTTACTTACTACAATACTTTTGTCAAATATGGATTATTTTGAAATAAATATTTCTTATGACATTCCAGTTCTTGAAAGTAGATATGAAAATAATGTATATACATTTGACTCGTCTTTAGTAAATCGCCTTTTTGGCTTTCTCTAAATAATTGAAAACTAAAAAGTCACAAGTGTTAAGTCTCAAATTACCTACTACAAGTACCCTAAAGGGTAAAGGCATTACGTCTCGTTAATATAGAAATATCCAATAAATTTTCGTCTTAATACTTATAATATAGAGATATTGCTATTAGAAGGGACCGCTTTCACAGCCACTGCTTGGCTACTGGTGGCAATACAACTGCAAGTTACATCTATGCACTCATTTCGTCAGTGCCTTCGTTCGCACTTAGCCCATTTGTAAATGGCTTCATAACTGTCTTGCAGTGACATCGCCCTGCATGACGTTCATGTGTTTCCCGACCTGCCCAAGTGGTACCTTCTTAGATTAACTCCTCTATCCCTCCCGTGCCAAAACTCACCGCCAGTGCTCACGCGTCAGCCGCTGCGACCTGGCACGTGCGTCCGCACGTGGGCACCAGGCAGCACAGCTGCCCCGCGGGGCACTGCGCGTCGCCCTCGCAGCTGTCGAAGTAGGTGATGCAGCGCACGAGCGGGTTGGGCTCCGGGCAGCGCAGGTGCGGGTGGAGGAGGTGCTCCTCGTCCTGCACGGCCGCCGCCACCTTCACCCCCGCGCCCGGACCCGCCTCCGCCGCTGGACGTCGCCGCCGACGGCCGCCGCCACGAGCGCCGCAGCGCGAACGGAGCTGGAGCAGGCTCGGAGGCGGACGCTACGCATCCTCGCGGGCGCCGCCACGGTCAAGTGGACTGCAGCTGACATCCCTGACGCCGCTCGGGCCCCTCCCACCCTTGCTTCCGCTCCGTCTTCAAGGGGTCTTGGGACTCATCATTCTCCGATCCCGCGCGCCTAGGGTTGCCAACTTGCAGAGCCGAAGTGCGCTCAGGATTGAATGAATGAAATGCATGAATGGCAGATGCATGCATGAATGAATTTGATGGAGTGTTGCTTAAATTTTACATGGAGATCTCGGACTATCAGGCCGCTCTTACGTCTGCCACGGCAAATTTTGCTAATATTAGAATATACCTATACTAATACTATTGCGAGAAATGTAAATTAAGCAAAGGAAGTAAACGAGAGTGGGAGATCGATTAAAAAATATCGTTTCAGCGATTCATGATTGGCTAGTAAGACTAATATATAGAGCTAGTGTATGAATTCTCTCTAATATGAAACCAAGGAAGAGTTGTGTCGTGTGTGGATGTGAGTGAGAGCTATGTGGTTCATGAATTGGAATGTATTGCGGTATTATATAGTGAATTTTATTTTTTTCCCGAGCAGTGTGCATGCTCCTTTGGGGAAAACGTGTTTTTTTAAGTTCAGCAACGTATTTTTGGTTTTCGCAGATCACTAGTTTACATTTAATATATGTAACTAAGTGGTGTTAATATTACGTTGTCATTCGAAATCATTTACCTAACTGTTCATAAGAATGGGTTTTCACACGTGAAACATATAGTTTCTGCGATTAAGAGATAATTTAGAAATGAAACATTTATTTTTGACATAATAGATTGTGATTCGATGAGATAATAGGAAATTTTGGAATATCCAACTGATGGCTTAGACACAAGGCAGAATGACAAGATATCACTGTGTTTTTGATATATTTTATTTCTAATTGTGATGTTCCTCGAACTTTTTTAATACCGCTTGGAAATCGAATCTTGTGGGTCCATTCTGTAAACGAAAAGCGAAAAAATTATTGGCACAACAACAATATTTTATATCGCATCTGGGCAACAAAATGGATGTCTCTGCGTGTGACGTTTGAGGAAGTCGTGAAATTGGAATTTCTTTTTCAGAAGCAACAAATCAACACTGATAAGCGCTCGCTCAAGGATTGTTAGAATGGGGCGCAAAATAAGATCGAGAATTCACCTACACACAGGTTATAGGTAATTACGTGAAATGTTAATTGAAAAATACATATTTAATCAATGACAAAAAATTTCAGGATGAAATCCTTTAAAATTTTAGTCGGACATCGAACAAAATTATCAACTTCAAATAAACAGAGTAATGTGCGTTATTAATATATTTTATATAAGTTTATAAATACTATATATTAAGAATTATGTCTAGTAAATTTAAATAAAACCAATATGATTTAATATCTTCAGAAATAAAAGTATTACAATTAATAATATACCGCGGAATATTCATTATTTTGTGATTCAGATTATTGAGTCGAAAACTGCATTTTGATACTCTGAACATTAGAAGTTCACAATATTATCCATTTTGACTTTTGTTACAGAATATAATGTTCATTATTTTCAATTTTCACTTCTTGATAAGCGCAGTACGTGTTTCACAAAATTCGTAATATGTACTTTTGTCTTCACTGAAATGAATGTACAAATAATGCCTTAATTTATACGCTTAAATCCCGAAACAATGCCTTTTTCTTATCGACGTTTAACTTTCTACATCAATGCACATACTCGTTTATGACGTGAATGTATAATAGGGCTGCTGCAATGTCTCGTTAACAGTTGAATAGCGAACTTCCGGCGCCTTCCAGGAATCAGGAGGTATTTACATTTTTCGATATCTTTCCTGATCTGGTCGTTCATCCTGGTCTTGGTCTGCCATTTTTCTCCTTTCACTTGGTTGGCCATTCTATCGGATCCTTCTGGGAGTCTTCTCTCGTCCTCTCGCTGTTCATGTCCCGAACACCAAGTGAGTTGTTTCTTTTTATTTTCCTTTATATTGTATGCTTTCCAGATTCATTATTTCTTAACCTGTTCATAATCTTATTATTTCCCTTCTGATTATTGCTGGCAGCCTCTGAGGAATCATTTCTAAAGCTCTCAATTTTATTTTCTGTTGTTCTTGAAGCTTGCCATAATTTCTGCTCATACAATGTAACATTTCAATCTCATTTATATTTACTAATTTTTCGTCTTTTCTTCTTATATTGGATTCCCGAATAATCTGAATTCAGGGCTCCTAAATTTTTCTTTCTTCAATGAGTCGGGTTTCACTTTCCTCTCCATAAAAAACCCTGTATTTCCTATTGTTGTTTTGTTGTGTATATTTAAAGACAGTAGGTGACAACAGCACCTTTGCCGTAGTTCTTTTGATGGAATGTTTGGAAATGTTTGGTCATTGTTTTCCACTTTCACTTTTCCTTATGGTCTGTAATAAATTTTTCACACGCATTTATTTCAAGATTTTTTTTACATTAATTTTTATTCATAACCTCCATAACTTTATTACGGGCACTCTATATAGGCTTTGCTATCATCAACGAAACTATTTGAGTTCTATCTCCTGTGTTGTCATTTTTTTGCATACCGTGGGACAGACAAAAACAGGGTTATTAAGCAAGATGCCCGCCTGAAACCACTTTCTCTTTCTCTTTCTTCTTCTTCTTCTTCTTCTTCTTCTTCTTCTTCTTCTTTCTTCTACTCTTGTATCACATCTTTCTACTTTAATTGTCTTAATATTCTTCCATATACCATTTACTGACTTGTTTGTTCTGCTATCTCTATAGATTTTCACATATGTCTTTCATCTTATATTTCAGTGTATATAAAAGCCATTGATGGGATTTTTAATATTAATTGCTGAACCAAACCCTAACGAATTATTCCACATTTGAACTGTTACAGGGTGCGGATAGCTCCCGATTCAAAAGTTCCTCAACAGATTCCGTGATTCATTTCATGACTCATGCAGGGCCCTCCATAGAATAATTAGTGTACATCAACGAACCCACTTATCGATTTCAAATCTCCGATGTAGTGATTTTGACTTTTTGGGACATTTTCAAGAGGCATATTGTCGATGGAGATACTTCCTAAGAAGTTATCAGTCACTGCCAGCGAAACAATACAGGTCTGAAAACTCCGTTACAGCAAATAACCGGAGATTTGTGTGAGGAGTTGTCATGAAGAATGGCTAGGTCCAGTTTTCAAGAAAAAAAATTGTCTTTTGAGGAAATTGGGTTTAAAAGTAGCGAAATTCCAACAGACCTACGCGAACAAGAACCACGGCTGAACTCTATGGCGCGGCGTTCTCATTTCGTCTCGTTTCTTGTTGTATGAACTTGACTAATTGTGTGGAGACTGTCAACGAGCCCGCTCACTAAAGGCGGTTTAAATGTAATTCAAGTGTTTTAATTTTCTATTCAATTAATGTGTAAATAATGTAGTAGTACCTTAAAACGTATCATTCAAAATAATTACTATGCTACACATCGAGTGGCGTAAAAATTAACCTTAATCGAACCAAGTTTGGAAAATAACAAAATCTTCAGAAGGTTAATGAAAACTAATAATTTGATCATTTCAATGCTGAATTTTTTTGTTTTTACTTCAGTATGCAACTAATATCCTATTACTTTAAGTACATATTAAAATGATTAGTGTCCTCACAGTTTATTCTTAATATCATGAATAGAAATAAGCGATTTGCTGATGAATGTTCGTTCTGAAAACATTTAGGTTTATTTGTTAACATCTGGGCGTGGAAGTTACAAGCTAATTGCTTGTCTGATTTTCAAGCTAGGCAACTATGCTAGTTTTATTTTATGCTGTCCGGGCCCAACGACAATGACGTACTTCTAACTAAGTAATAATTGATTGCTCATTTTGTTAGATTGATTTATTACAAAATCGAGCAATCATTTAATACATTCGGCCTTCTGGATGAAGGTTTGCCTTCTCTTTCAGAAAATTGGAAAACAGGATCAATTAATCTGAAATCACATATGCAATTATTCTCTAATTAGGGTGATCATGTGGACAGATATGATGCTTTCCAAGCATACTGATACATTTTAAAGTGTTTTTTTTTAACTCGTGTATCAATACACGTGGGATTGGGATTTGCGCACAACCCTGGGCTGCTCGGCTCTCAAACTCCTACAAACGTTACTACAATTTACTTGTTTCCATTTTAATTGTAATTTTACCTGACCGTTCCTAATCTTTTGTTGTACTCTACTGGCGGTGAAGACATTGACTAACTAGGTTGGGGGTGGGGAAGGATGACGTGTGTAGCCATGATGGCACTCCGACCGACATTACGCCTCTTAAGTTGCGCGGAGGCAGCAACGGACCGACTGTAGGCCCCTTGGCAACAGTGGCTGCATTCAAATGTCTGTTCACGACACAGCCATGAACGTGAAGCGGGCTCACCAATAGCCAAATTGTTCATAATACTGGCTATAATTGCAAAGAGTCATGCTAATCCTCTGTGATCGACACGAGTGCTTGTCTGCGCACAAAACGTAAGTCTTTTGAAAGTGTGGTGTAACGGAACAGGGAAAGAAACATTTTCTTGTTTTTTACTCTTTCGCCCAAACACCATTTCTTCGTACTTATTGGATGCTTCTCGTACATACCGCAACACAATTATGCCATTTACATCGGTGAATTTTCCGAACACTGTATAAGACTGGTGGGGCTGCCTCAAGATTTTTCTAATAGCGCTAGTCGGGCTGCAGATAAAATGACTTCTGAAAGTAGTGCTAATTCTGCGCCAGATGCAAAGTTTTTATGAAGTTTTATGAATTTTTATGAGATTTTAGCTAGAAAATGGTTTTTTGTGTTATACTTAAAATCTAAAAGACTAAAAGGTCTCCGGATTCAACCTTCAATGTAGCACTCTAAATCTCATGACAAAAGTTCATACTGAAGAAGTACAATATAAGAGCAATGCGCATTGGGCAGGAAGATTTGTATTTCTAATTCTTTGGATATTTCAGTGTTAAGTTTGCGCCGCGAATATCGTAGGTCATTATTTGAATTAACTGCATTTTATCACGCACTAAATGTAATAGATTTGCTTAAATACTAACTCATCAATACACAAACATTAAAAGCACTTTAATGTGCTGCTCGATATACTGTTTTCCCACACAATAAGTTTCTAGAAACGAGAGAATGAGGTTTCTCCAAGAAACGAAGAGGAATACTATCAAATAAATTTGGGAATCACTTAATTGAATATATGCACACATCAAATAATATAAAACAAAATATTGTAGAGCACTAGTAGAAAAATCTACGTTTTTAAGAAAAAATGTGTTTACATTCCTGAGAAATTCTCAATGTCATAAAAATTTACCCCAAAACTACTTGTATTTTAAAGAAACTTGTATAATCGACGTTATTTAAATGGACATACACGGGAATTCACCATCATCTTGTTTGTTCGAAAATAAATATTGTGGTACTGAATGACATGAATAGTCAGACACCCTGAGCAGAACGCCTTTAGGGTAAACGTGTCCGTCAACATTAACCCGTTTAACGGAAAACGTTTTAGTTCGTCACACTCTAGAAATCATTTTTAAAATATATTTTTTAAAATATTAATTTACATACTACAATAAATAACATTCCAGCAAGATTCTTATTATCATATTCAGATTTAGTTTTCTCGAGTTATTGTTAGAAAGACGAATTTGTATCCTTACCTCTGAGAATAATGCCGTTCAGTGGTGAATCTATATAGGCTGCATTTTTTAGTAAAGAAATTCCGCCACAGTGAACCCGGGCAACACGGTTGACGATTTTCGCAGCGGCTGCGTGCTGTTGCAATTGTCGTGTCACATAACAGTAAATCGTGAATTGAACGGTGGGGTGGGGCAATTCGTAATGTTTTGCGTTGATCGTCTGTCCCAAAATACAAAATGCCAGGCACAGCGGTCAGAGGCGAGAAACGGCTATTTCGACACCATGTTAGTCTACTGTCCTCTTGACGAAGTGTTAAAAAGAGTATCAACGCCTGCATTATAAGGCTGATAGTTACCCATGGTGGGGATTGTTTCATTCATGGTCTTCCGATATAATGCTCTTGATGATGGAAAGTATACATGGAATGTTGATATAGCCACACGATAAAATAAACGTCGAAACTTTGTTTCCTCCGTAGTCAATTAATTTCAGTATTTGAAAAGCAATGATTATTCATAAGTACAATGGTATAAAAATGTCCTCATGAATAGTAGGAGAAACATTCCTGCGTTTGGCTGTCCACTACCTTGGGGATCACAACGAGCCTACGAAATTAAATTTGTATCATGGCTGCGAACATCTGCTGAAACATTTTTGTAATAAGTGCAATGCCCAATTTCCTGACTTGCAACATAGCTTTAAAAACGAAATACCTTCATACTAAACGTCTCAACTTTAGACGGCGAACTACCCTGAACTACATTTAAAGCATTACAGGCACGTCTTGACGGGCTTATTAATTCGGCAATTTCATTTTATCAATTTCTAGTTGTTACCTCTTTCTATCCATTATGAGAGGGAGTTCCTAGACGGGCTGAATCTCCCATTTTTAAACAGACGCATCAACTAGGTCATTTTCTATGATACTGCTGAGAAACGTATCTGGGCTCACTCCCGCAATTTTCTACACATTTTCTTGCCGTATACGACATTTAGAGACATTAAAATCAAAAATTGAAATTTAATTGCTCTTTTAATACTATTTTTAATTAGAGTTTCGGTCGGAAAGTAGTTATATCGTGGTTTCCTATGCGAAATGAAACTTAATAGTTTTGTGTAAGCTACTAATTCAAAGATGAAGCAAATTTCTTCAAAACAGTACAGAAGTTTCCTAAAGAGTTTTCTCGTCCGGACAGCGCAAGTTGGCGGGTGGAAAGGTGCTCTCGTCTGCAATAGGCCGCGCCACCTTACCCCCGCGCGCCCGGACACCCCAGTGACGTCACCCCAGCAGCTGCAGCCGCCACGTAACGTATATGAGAACATCGATAACAAAACCATTCGATTGTTTAGGAACTCGTGTTCAAATTAAAACACGAGGTCTAAAATATATCAATTAAACCCATCGATTTTTTTCGTGACATTGATGTTTGGGAATGCGCAAGCGCCAGTAGGTTGTGCGACGTGAGGACCTCAAAGTACAAGACTGGTTAGCTTAGCTTTTAACATTGAATTTCGTGTGCATGAAAATTTAATTAACAATACCGCTGTTTATGATTGCCGAATAAGTTGGTCGAGAAGAAATTGGCAACCTCGCCACAGCGCGTTTGGAGACATCTCAATGTGCGAAAATTAATATGAAGAAAAAGGAAATTCAAGGGAATTGGAGGTCTTCTCGAGTTTGCTGCGAGTAAAGTAGTACTAACAAACAGCATTCCCTTTGGGTCCAACCTGAAATAACACTGTTTACCATTATCAGTTATTATTTCTTATTTAAGCTTTTACTGTATTGCGATATTGGAATTTTTCATTCAAAAAACTGAACATGTTTCTACAAAACATCGGATATTTTTGAAAATATTACATCGATGTCGCATTTGTGCATGAGCAGCCGCAGAGCGACGCCGCTTGTGGCAGGCGCTGGGAGCAGACGCTCCACATCCTCGCCGCGCTACCATTCTCGGCGGATGCCCCGCACGTTAGTGACTGCCGCTGATTGTCCGACGCTGGCCCGCGCCCCCTCGGCCCTTTACGCTCCATCTTGGAGGAACTTGGGGACTCATCACGGACATATTTGCACCCTCGAACGTTTAAAACAACTGGAATCACTATATCTTGTTCTTGTGTCAATTCAAGAGTTCATCACTTAGATGATCTGACCATGCGGAAGATCGAGGTGAGGTTCCATAAGGCATTACAAAAACTCCTTAGGTGATAGGCAATTGTCATTGAAGTCCGCACTGTTTAGGATGTGATAAACTAACGTCAAGATTTTGCAACTGGAAATTGCTTTAAGCCTGGTCGGCCTGGAAATAAAACGACTTCCGAAAAGAAGTAGTGAAACTCCGCCCGAGATGCTTATCACATACTTCAAAGATTTTTATTAAGCTTTTTATGATTCCTTATGAAAATTTATCCAAAAAAATGCTTTTGTTTATGTCAAGATGACAAATAAAGACTACAAGATTGAATATTTTAAATGTGGCTAGTCTAAATCACGAACACATTCTTTTCTTCCTGAAGAAATACAAATAATAAACAAATCCCCATTCAAGAGCTTTGTTTTTTCTATCTTGAATCTTGTCCATTTTTATTTTTATGCCACTGAATATGGTAGTCATTATTTTAAATAACTGATTTAAGTACGCTCTATTTATAGATTTCTAGAATATAAGTCATATATCATTTAATGTTAAGCATTTAGTGTGCGATAAAGAGGTAAAACCAAAAACTTTGTAAGGTTCGAATGGAAAAGCTCTGTATTTAAGAAAAATATTGTTTTACATATTCGTGGGAAAGTGTTTATTTAATTTCCAATAAAAATATTCCTGCGAACATTCTTGTATTTGTTTATAAAATATGACGCTATTTAAAGAGCATGATACGGAATTTTCCCCACAAAACTTAATTTGTTTCGGAAGTAGATGGTTTACAGAAAATGAACGAGCCAGTCAGACGCTTGAAAGCAGAAGCAGCCATTAAAGTATAGTGATTCTGAAAACATGTAGTGCGCAAATCTTGATTAAACTTTTCCTATACTACATAACTTATTGAAATATTTATGTACAAGTAATAAAACAGACATGATTCGTAATCTTTTTTAGATTTTAGTTCTCCACATATTATTAGAAAACGCATTTGTATCCTTACTTCCTATAAATGTTTCGTAAGTGGAAATCTTATAAGGCTTCATTCTTGTATAACAGAATTCCCACATGAACTCGGGCAACACGATTGTCCATTTGCGCACGGATGCGTGCTATTGTGCAATTGTCCGTAGTCACAAATACAGTTAATTGGAACGTCGGCGGGGGTGGGCAATCGTAAATGTTTCGCGTTGATCCTCTGTGCCTAAAATTAGCAATGCCGCACATCAATGCGTCATGCGAACTACTCCCCGACATTTCGAAGCCTGTTGTGTCTCAGTGTTTTTTGTTGACGGAATGTCCTTATACGAGTTATCAACGTCTGCAGTTTACAGGCTGATTGGTGAGGCCCGCCTTGGTGGGATGTTTTCATCGTGGTCTTCGATATAATTGCTTTCTTGATAATGGAAAAGAAGACATGGAATTGATATATCCACAACGATAAATATAAACGTGCCGAAACTTTGTTTCTCGTAGGTCAATTTATACTTTCAGTATTTGTAAAGCAATGATTATTCATGAAGTACTAATGCATACACGATTTTCCTCATTGAATGTCCAGAAACATTCCTTGCTATTCTCGTACTACGCAGTGTTCACCACGTTATGAAGTATCCAACCTAGGGGCTCAAACACCGTGAACTACATTTAAAGCATTACAGGGAGTTCTTGAACGAGCTTATTGCAAAGTCAATTATATTTTACAATCAATTTCTAGTTTTTGCTTCTTTCTATCCACTCCATTGTAATGCTCTGAAGTGTGGATACCGTAGACGAGCTGACTCACCCTAATTTAACAGACGCATCAAATAGGTTTCATTTTCTATATATACGCGTCTTAGAAATGTATATCGGTCACGTTAGCAATCTCAAGCTCAATGGCCGAATAATCATCTCATAAAGTTATAGAGTGTCCAATAAGAGTTTTCACAAAGAATTTTGCTCGGGCACCGCGCCCACTGTCCGGCCACCGCCACCGCAACGATGTATCGCAGCTCGCATGTATAGTCAAAGAATAGACTACAGGATAATATCTTTATGTGGCTGTCTAAATCAACCCGACAAATAGTTAAATCTGAAGAAATGACAAATATTAAGAATAGCACGTTCTATAGATTTTTGTCTTTTCCAACTCTTGATCTTGTCCAGGCTTAATTTTAACCCCTGAATTCGTCGTAATTATTTTGAAATGTTCGAACTATTTTGAATAAAAGTATATGACCTATTTAAATCATATACGAGAATTTCCGCACAATTTATTTGGCTTCGAAAGGTAGTATGTTAAGGTGGATCGGGCAGCGACCTTGAAGCTCAAGCCTTTGGGTTGTTAGTGGATCTTGTAAAACTAGTTAGTTCGTCAATCGTGACTCAACGTTTTTTTGTTTTTTTTATGTTATTTCTCAATTGTGTAATGTATTACTAAATAACATCCAGACAAGTATTCGTATTCAACTTGTTCAATTTATTTCCACACATATTCTAGAAAACGATTTTGTATCCTTACTGTGAATTTCATCAGAGTGGGAATTTATATTAAGGTATTTTTTATTCAAAAATATCATATGGACTACGTCACCACAATTCTCCCATTCTCTGCAACTGATGCCGGCTGTAGCATTATCTAGTACGCGAATGCAATATGTGGATCTGTCCATGGGGGGTGGGCAAACCATCATCTTCTGCGTTGATGTCTGTCTTAAAATTAATAATACCTGCGCTAGGTCAGAGGACGAAGGACTCCGCATATCGCGCATGTTGATTCCTCGCTGTACACCTAACGAGTGTCTAACGAAGTATGTCAGCAATTACAGTCTGACTGTGAGGCGCATTGGTGGGATGTTTTCCTTAAGTCTTCGATATACTGCTTATTTATGTGGAAGAAGACATGGAACTTCGATATGCCATGCGATAAACAAGGAAATGTCGACTGTCGTTTCCTTGAAGTGTCAATTGTAACTTTCAGTACTGCAAGGCAGTGGAATTTTCCCTCATGACAGTACGACAAACATTAATTGCAGTCGTGTTACTATGTTTAGTTGTTCACAAAGAGCCTGCGAAAGATTACATAATCTTAATAATGTCTGGCACATTCCTCCTGCGACATTTTTGTTCTATAAATGCTCTGAGCATTCTGATTTTTGCAAATCATATCTTTAAAAGTGAAATAGCTTTGACTCTGTCTCACCTTCAGACGGCTGGGCCCTGACTATGCGTTAAAACATACGTGTACGGGCATGACGGTATTCCTGTGCGAAAAATTCTGTACTTTGTTGAATTCATAGTTATAATAAGAAAATGCCTTCAATATAGGTGTCTCAGCTTTAGTGCGAGAACCTAACATTCAGAACTAATTTTTAAAGAATTAACTTTAATTTTAAACAACATTTTTTTTGTTCCTTTCCATAGTATGCTACGGAGTGGGTAGTAGACTGAGCTGAATCTTCTAAAAACTTAACAGAAGGGTCAAATAGGTTTCATTATCTGGATAAACTGAAAAAAAAGAGTACTCAGATTTCCATCCCCGCTACTTTCTCCATTGTCCTCGCATGTCATATGAAAATTAGACTCATAAATTCAAAGTTGAATTTATGCTCTCTTTATAACTATTTTTATAAAGTAACTGTGGAGTTTAGTGGTTACGCAGGCCGAAGAAACTTGAAGTTCTGATTAAATCCAGAACTCAGATTCAATCGATATCTTCTCTCAAAAATTCTATGAAGTGACCAAAATAGTTTCACAAAGAATTGCAATCTCTGAAAAACAGTACTTAAAAAAATTGTTATATCATATAAATATTTTCACCTGGAATGTATCTTTCCTGCGTTGCTGCAAGAAGTGCGTGGGGTAGGTAACCATTCAAAAAATATTATAGAAGTCAAAAAGATGCAAATGATTTCCATCTATGCAAATCTAACGTTTCTCTTGTCTCCAGTCTTTATGCGGAATGAGGAGAAACTTCTTATCTGCAATAGCATACTTCGTGATTTTGTACTCATGGTTCTAATGTAAATGATCCATTGGCCATTTCTTAGCACGTTATGGTACAGAGATAGAATTTGTACATTATTTTTCAAAATTAAGTTTATTTTTTTCCAAAAATTCTCGAATGTGAAATAAAGCTAACATAAGGTTACAATGACATCCTTATTCATTCATACTTAACCGATATTAGACAAGCCATTTTCTAAATTTTTCTTGATTAATGTAGACGAGAATTCGACTTTTTTATCTCATTAAAAATAAGGATGGTGAGCTGCTTTTTGTGAGTTTATAACAGTTCCAGTTTGATTAAAAACTGGTGCGTCATTAACAATTTCTTATGGTGTGTAAATAACTCGGGGGTATTAATTTAGATAGACATTTTGGCGTCAGCAATTTTCAAACTAATTCTTTAGCATCTTAATATTAGGCATTAGAAAATAACGGAGAAACTTTACAGGTGAATTTATGTTCATCTTAGAAGAACAAACGGAGGCAGTAAGGTCAGACTAAAAAATTTAGGCTGTGCTAAATTCATCTATTGCACTCATTCATATCCAATCATTCTTTAAGGCGTTATCATTTTGAAATGCAATATTATCGCTCATATACCTGTATGGAGGTAACATGACAAGGTCATTTGGTGTTGGAATGTTTGAACGGGAGTATAATTAACAGCAGTAAGCTCCAATGCAGATACCGTGAGTGTAATATTTGAACAATACAAGGCCATGAAAGCAAGGAAATATTAAAGAAACTTTCACAACACATGAAAGATACTTTTAAAAACTTCTTACATGTCGGCGCGCCAATCTAATACTGAGTAATGTTTAATCTTATGATTGTGTAAGAAAGAACGTCTAAGAAGTTAAACAATAGACTTATTTCTCTGCCTCTGGTTCTGAGCTATGATACATTAATGCTATTATACGCATCTATACAAGATGTCATTTCCCATGTTCAAATTTTTATGTAGTTAGTAAACTTACGAAGTAAACCCTCGTGAACCAATCCCAAAGACCGAAAAATCAAAGAGTTGTACTACATAAAAAATTCGTACTAAGAAGGGTGTCAAAGTTCATTTTTGGGAAACAAATTTTTTTCTAACATTAATGTTTTACAGGTATAATCAGGGACATATCTAATGTAATAAAATTATGTCATGCGATTGTGGAAACATATAGTGTATGGCATTGCTCCTACATAGGCGGTGTTTTCACGTACAGTACATCAATCTTAATAAGTTTTTTTAGAAAACAAACAATGCTTATGAGAAGGGAATTTACTGTATTGTTCATGAAAAAAAATTAGTAAGATGCTTCTTGGTGAAACATTCCTGTGTTTGCGCGCAAACAGACGAGAACAAAAATATCTGATCTCACAGTCAGTGTACCATTGATTCCTAAAATTATCGGTGAAGTAGTACGGGTTGTGGCAGCAAACCGTCTAAGTCGTGTACACTCCTTATGAGTAAGCGATAAGGTTTTGTACTCTCCACGTCTAATGACATTTCCTACATCTGTCAACAACTGCTGAACATCAGATTTGGAAGGCACACGGAAACATCTCCATTTACATACAAACTTCTCATAACTAACTTCCCAGGGTTCGAAGCGTCTTATAGAATATTCATCGTCAGGTGAAGTATCGTTGTCATTCCAACTTGATCACAGGATGTAATGTGTAATGTTTTCCAGGCTCTTCCTAAAACATTATGTTGTGTTTTCGAGACAATTAGATTCCCCCCAAGGATGCGCGATAGCTGGGTACACTGCAAGATGGCATCATCTCCTTTTCAGCAACGCGAATTGTAGCATTCACAAGTCGCTTACGGAGAGACTACTCCATAAGAGAATAATGCCTTGATCCAAAGGCTGAAGGCGTCTTGTTGCATTTGGAGGGAAAAGTGAACTTTTAATTAGTTAAGTTCAGATCATGTTATGTGTGTGGGGTTGCACACGTTGTCAATGTTAGACGAACATGTCTATTCTGAGAACCATTGCTGTTAACCACAGTGATGCTGACAAATGAGATGTTCGATCCAAACTTTCTTATGGGAAGAAGTAGATGTAAGATATAAGAATCAACATTTTGCTCTTAAAACACCGCTGGAACTTACTAGTCACCTCAAGCACCGAATTGTTTCACTATAACGTCTAACATTAATATAAGAATTAAACGTTGTTTTTGCTACGTGCTCCAACATGAACACTTGTCTCATTTAATTACGAGAGGGCCTGAATTTAGGAAAAGATGTGTCGGGTGTGGTCGGTCATGCTATTCCCATCTATTATTCAGATTATTCTCCGAACCCCGGTCGTAGCTATTCCGCCATCAAGATTATTCTCATCACTCTAACTTTCACATCACACAACAATAATTTGCATAAAGCAACGTAAGACAGATTCATCACTTGTTCCATGTCTTCACTAAATAATATTTTATCGTTCAAGCCCTTGTTTGATTTTTTCCCAGTTTAAAATTTTTTTTTTTTTTTTGGGTTTTCTTTTTTCGCCAAAAACAACTTCTCGTAATGATACTCCCCCAACGCAAAAATTCTTTCCTTTTTTATTTCCCCGTTTTGAATATCAATGTATCCGACGTCAACACAAGATAAATACAATATTTAAACCACTTCTAAATACACTATATACAGCGAATTTAACAAATTTTAAAAAAAAAATTAAAAAAGTTTCGAAAGACATGGAGAACATTGTGTTGGATTATAAATAGTCTCATTAGTAACGTTTATTCTGATTCAATGTTCTATTTATTACTGAGCTATATACTTCTGCAAATATATAAAAAATGTTCTATTTTAATAGAGTGATGAGTCGTTACGTTATCAAATAGAAAACATTAACTTAAATAAAAGCTTGAATTGTTTAGTGTTTTAACTTGCCAAGAAAGTATACAAATATAGAAGAGTTCTTCTTATTACAATGAAGAGGAGACGTATATCAAACTCTTTAATCTTAGACTATTTGTTCACTTAGATCCAAACATGAAATTTATTCTATGAACATATTTATTTATTTGTGTAATTTTAAATTGTATAATGTTTATACTCAACGAAAATTGCGTACCATTCAGCCTAAACCACTCTGTTGCTTGGTTGGTTTATCAATAGCCTGGTGATGTCTTTTATTGTTAACTTCAAACATTTGAAAATAAAATTGATAATAGGACAATATTGTTAAAAGTGTGGTAAAAAAATATTCTCATTTATAAAATATGATAGTAATTTCTCATTTTACACTGTACCGCAACTGAAATTAGGGTTATTATTTTCCCTGTCCAAAGAAATGTTTAAAGAAACTAGGAGAAAGTGGAAGCTATTTCGCACTTAACTCTATTTCAGTAATGTTTCAACATATTTGGCCTACCATGATCGTTGCTAAGCGTTCACAGGTCTGCTAGGGCCTGTGCTCTTACATTGTTATATTGCTACAGCGTCCAGAGGTCTGGCCAAGGGCCTCTGCTCTTACCACGTAATCATTGCTAGCGTCGCCGCGGTCTGCCAGCCCGCCTGTGCTCTTCACCAGTATCATTGCTAGCGTCAGAGCTCTGCCAGGGCTGTGCTCTAACCAATGTATATTGCTACGTCCAGAGTCTGCCAGGGCTGTGCTCTCGACCGCCGATAACAAGCGGTTTCCTGCACATGGTCACGGCAGCCCTCGTTGCTTTCAGACCACCAGTGCACGGATTCGTGCTGTTGCATTTGTCCATGGCTTTCTTTCTTTTACACCTCCAAAGCACTTATGGGCGGGCACTTGCTGTCCGCTGGTAATAACATAATCATGATTTCCAACATATACCGTTACTAGAACGTTTAGGAAACATTTTGGGTTGTTGCTGCAACTCTGCTTCTGGATATGGTAAACTTTATACCTGTCTAACTTGCTAATACTCGATGTTATTGGAATGACATGCTGACATGAGTCAAGAAACCTGATAGATTATCATTTGGGTAAAATTAATTGGAAATATACACGCACAAACTTTCGAGATAATTAGTATCCAATAAAGATAACATTTGTCATATTTTGAAATGTATAAGTTCCAGTTACTAATACAACAGGTAAAGCAATACTCTGCAGTAAATCGCAAATTCGGAAGAAGGACATACTATTTGCGTATATTCAAATGAACAGGTTTGAAAGGTAGTAAAATTCGATAATTACTGCTATATACGATCGTGTTTATCTAATTAAATTTATTGTCTATCGTCGAAGATTCACAAGTTAGAATTCTTTTTTGTTTACATTGGTAAACGATGATATTTTCGATGAAGACACATTAGTTTTCTTACTTTCTATTCAATTTTTTTTTATGATTTGTGTTTTGTGTATGATAGGTCTAGAGAAACAAGATGTCCTATATAAACAATCACAGGATTATGCCAAAGTGATTTAAGATTTGTATGATTGACTAGGAAGAAAAGAAACATGGTGACGGATTGTTGTGTGCAACACTGGTGGTAATGTATAATATTAATGTTTATTGCAGTATATACTGGGATCCATAACATGAAGACAGAACGGCACGAACTGTTAATATACTTATTCCGATGCAGACACGGAATTGAAATAAAAGTATGCAACCTCCGGATATTATGACTTATCTCGGTTGTTCAAACCAGAAACGTCGAAAAAGAGATAACGATAATGGACAGACGGACGGATAAAATAAAACTACTAAATAGTTTCCGATTTTGAATAAAAAATAATTTACTCTACGTTCCATTTAAAGCGTTTATAAAGTTAATCGTGAAAAAGATAAAGATTTTTTCCCAAAATGTACGACACTTTTCCTTAAATATTTATTTTTTAGAACAGATTTTGTTTTAAGACAAAATGAATTCTTTAAGCATTTGTAGTTTGGATCAATTTCGTGGAGGATTTTTTTTAGAAATAGTGAGAAAGACTTGAATATGGCAAAAAAAACAGTAATTTAGTTACGTAATGGGAGATTTCTATCTTTGGTTTGTTACTTTTTTCAGAGATGAATTTTACTTTTTCTTTCCCATAGTGGAAAAAATATCGTCTTTTGTAACGCTGGCGTCAGTGCTTCTACTGATCGACAATGCTTTCAAAGGTTGGTAATTTTGTAAGTTAAACATAGATTTTTTGAGGAAAAGTGTCATAACCCAGAAGTTTATGCAAATTTTTTTTCTGTATATAACTTGCGATCCATCTGTATGTACCGGAGTGTATTGGTGAGGTATCAGATGTCTATTTATTTCATTTATTATTTTATTTAAGGGCAGAACATTGAAAAGTATGTGACTTGTTGGAGATGGTGACGCTGAAAAAAAGTTTCTATTAGTTTGTCCTTTCGATTTTGTGTTTATTTTAAATGTAATTATTGTTAGTATCTTTACTCATCTCATAATAGCATTGCATATATTAAGTCTTCAGCATATTATTGAATAAAATTGCTATATTCATAAACACTTGAATTAACACTTGTAATACTGATAACAACTATAATCGATTGGTTCCAGAATATAGACATCATTATACGTGAATAGGATTTTTCTATAATTTCTTGTAATAATGTCTGTATTTGTGTTGAAACAATTCTAATTTTTTGAATATTGCATTTTATTAACAGGATGACCGATAAATGGTGTGGTAGGCGCCATCATTTCACTAGCAATGTTCTGCTATTATTGAATAATAAATCTTGCTTATTATTGCGTATTTTCTTGTTAGGATGATCATGACATACCACGTAAGGAGCACTATGGCACTTAAGGAACGGTAATTGTATTTTTGCTGTCTAAAGAGGCCAAGGTAAGGGGTATTCAGAATTAATTCAATTGTAAATAATATTGTCAGTATTGTTTATGTTTTTAAGTACAATGTGAACTTACGAATGTACAATTTCAAATATCTGAAAGACTCAATGAATCGAATAATTGTGCACAAAAATAGTTGATTCAGCATGCAGCATTTTGTTATAGGAGGAAAGTTGAAATGGAATAGGTGACATACTCGTACATAATGAGAGGAATCTATCAAATTAGTTTCTGACACAGCACACTGTGCTGATAATTGTCAACGAAATCTGGAATCCAGGGGCATTGCTTCAATGTCAAGCGCTTTCATGTTATGATGGAGGCTCCTGAAGATCCGAGTGGCCAATTAAGAGCAGACGCTAGCCTCTGGTTGCCGTTGGCCATTAGCGTTCATAATGCCCTGCAATGTCGTGCTGCAGTGGACACGGTCGTCGACTCCCGCGTGTGGCGCCACAGCGTCTCACCGGCCTCGGCCATCCGTCGTGCATGAAGGGCGGGGACGCAAATGGTGGCAAACGCATCTCTTCATGCCTGTTGCGCTCGACCACTCGCCCATTGCAATGGCCACCTGCCGGGGTCCTGCCCGAACCTACAAAGACGCCGAAGAACGGCAGTTAAAATACCGTGAACATTCATCCTTTGAGCTCTCGTTTCGCGTAGGCGAGAGTAATCAGACTTGTTGTTTTCGGAGGCAATAATGCAAATGTGTACACGTCTTCTGATATAAATATGTTGGTATAATTACGTTAGCGAAAATGTCTTATATGTTATCACAAGCGCGCTGCTGTGTTTTTATTTCCTAATTTTAAACTACGTATGGTAAAGGAGACAAGTTTGCAGGTTCAAGGAAACGCGCCGTATAATAGGACAGTCGACATGGGTGATCTAGAATTCTGACGAGCACAAGGGAAGAAATAGAAACTTAAATCCTTGATGGTGTACTCAGCTGTCGAGGGGTAACGTCATTGACCGGCTGAGATAGGCTTGGGGAGACCAATCTTGCCACGCAATTTCTGACAAGAAAGCTCCTAGGTTTCGAGTACGACAGTGGCTGTCTTCGACTGTAGCTAGATAGTATGTCGAATTCGCCACTGGGGGATAAATCTAGTGCCAGTTGCTGCTTCTCGCAGTAGTTTTCCGTGGATCCTCCGATCAATGTCAGGCGCATGCGAAGCAGTACTTTAACACAGATCCGCGGACCGCGCGCCTTTTAGGAGCAGTCATAGCACCTCATTCCAGTTACACAGAGGTTAAGACCCATAATCTTGAAAGATAAAGTGCAATAGTGATGACGAATACATGGTTCATGGTGGAATTCTTAATGGAGGATTCTTGACCATGAAATCACGGTAGCACATAATAAGATAATGAGGCAAGCTCAGGATGTTGGACTTAAAGTAGTGAAATTCTTAACAACTTAATGAACAATGAAAAAGGCGACTAACCACTATTCATGATCAATCAAATCTACAATATGCAATTTAAATTAAAAGTGAACAGAAGACAATTATATAACAATAGAAATTTCTTGCAGTTATCCTGAGAAATCGGCACAC
>BOPP01000022.1:10134388-10167777 GCA_017312745.1 Gryllus bimaculatus
CGTGGAATTGGATTTGCCACAACCCGCTGTCGGCTCTCAAACTCCTACAAACGTCTACTACAATTTACCTTGTTTACCATTTTAATTGTAATTTACCTTGACCGTTCCTATCTTTTGTTGTACTCTACTGGCGGTGACGACATTGACTACTAGGGTTGGGGGTGGGGAAGGATGGCCGTGTGTAGCCATGAGCACTCTGCTGGAACCGACACTTACCGCCCTCTTAAGTTGCCGCGGAGGCAACGGACCGACTGGTAGGCCCCTTGGCAACAGCGGCTCATTCAAATGTCTGTTCACGACACCAGCCATGACGTGAAGCGGCTCACCAATAGCCAAATTGTCAATAATAATTGGCTACTGGCTACTAATTGCGAAAGAGTCCTGGTAATCTCTGTGATCGACACGAAGTGCTTGTCTGCGCACCAGAACGTAAGTTTTTTGAAAGTAGTGTGTACGACAGGGCAAGAAACATTTTTTCTTGTTTTTTTACTCTTTCGCCCAAAACACCATTCTTGTACATTATTTGATTGCTTCTCGTCACATACCGCACACAATTATGCCATTTACATCGGTGAATTCCGAACACTGTATAGACATGGTGGGCTGCCTCAAGATTTTCTAAAGCGCTAGTCGGCCTGCAGATAAAATGACTTCTGAAAGTAGTGCAAATTCTGCGCCCAGATCAAAGTTTTTATGAAAGTTTTATGAATTTTTATGAAGATTAGCCACAACATGGTTTTTGTATTATATCAAAATATAAAAACAAGTCTGCCGGATGCAACCTTTCATGTGGCACTCTAAATCTCATGACAAAAGTTCATACTGAAGAAGTACAAAATATTAGAGATCGCGCATTCCAGAACATTTGTTTTTTCTAATTTTTGGATATTATCCAGTGTTAAGTTTTGCGCCGCTGAATATCGTAGTCATTATTTTGAATTAACTGCATTTTAATCACGCACTATGTAATAGATTGCTTAAATATAACTCATCAAACACATAACATTAAAGCACTTTAATGTGCGGCTCGATATACTGTTCTCCCACACAATCAAGTTTGTCCTAGAAACGAGAGAAATGAGGTTCTCCAAGAAACGAGAGGAATATGTCAAAATAACATTTGTGACACGTAATTGGAAATATTATGCCACATACAAATAATATAAAACAAAATAATTGTAGAGCACTAGTAGAAAAATCTACGTTTTTAAGGAAAAATGTGTTTACATATCACTGAGAAATATCTCAATGTCAATAAAAATTACCCAAAAACTACTTGTATTTTAAGGAAACTTGTATACGACGTTATTTAAAGGACATACACGGGAATTCACCATCATCTTGTTTGTTTCGAAAATAATATTGTGTACTGAATGATGAATAGTCAGACACCTGAAGCAGAAACGCCTTTAGGGTAACGTGTTCCGTCAAACATTACCGTTTAACGGAAAACGTTTAGTTCCGTCAAACTCTAGACATCATTTTTTTAATATATTTTTTAAATATTATATTTACATACTACAACTAAATAACATTCCAGGCAAGATTCTTATCTCATATTCAGATTTAGTTTCTCGAGTTATTTTAGAAAACGAATTTGTATCCTTACCTCTTGAGAATATGCCGTCAGTGTGAATCTTATAAGGCTTCATTTTTTATAACAGAAATTCCCACATGAACCCGGGCAACACGGTTGACCATTTTCGCACGGCTGCGTGCTGTTGCAATTGTCGTGGTACACATAACAGTAAATCGGGATTGACGGTGGGGGTGGGCATTCGTAATGTTTTGCGTTGATCCTCTGTCCCAAAATAACCAATGCCGCGCACAGCGTCAAGGCAAAGACAACGCATTTCGTCACCATGTTTAGTCTCAGTGTCCTCTTGACGAAGTGTTAAAACGAGTATCAACGCCTGTAGTTCTTGGCTGATAGTTACGTCATTGGTGGGATTGTTTCCTTCATGGTCTTCGATATAATGCTCTTGATATGGAAAGTATACATGGAATTTGATATACCACACGATAAAATAAACGTCGAAACTTTGTTTCCTCGTAGGTCAATTATACTTTCAGTATTTGAAAAGCAATGATTATTCATAAGTACAATGTATACAAAATTTTCCCTCATGAATAGTAGGAGAAACATTCCTGCCTTTGCTGTCACTACCTTGGGATTCACAACGAGCCTACGAAACATTAATTTGTATCATGGCTGCGAACATTCTGCCTTGGAACATTTTGTAATAACGTGCATGCCCAATTTCTGCACTTTGCAAACCATAGCTTTAAAAAAGAAAATACCTTCATACCATGTCCAACTTTAGACGGCGAACACCCTGAACTACATTTTAAAGCATTACAGGCACGTCTTGACGGGCTTATTAATTCGGCAATTTCATTTTATCAATTTCTAGTTGTTCCTCCTTTCTATCCATTCATGAGAGGGAGTTCCTAGACGGGCTGAATCTCCCATTTTTAACAAACGCATCAACTAGGTTTCATTTTCTATGATACTGCTTAGAAACGTATCTCGGGACTCCACCTCCCCGCATTTTTCTAACATTTTCCTTGCACGTCAATACGACAATTAGACTTAAAAATCAAAAATTGAATTTAATTGCTCTTTTTAATACTATTTTTTATAAAGTTTACGGCGGAAAGTAGTATAGTGGTTTCCCTAGCGGATGAAACTTAAAGTTTTGTGTAGCTAATAATTCAAGATGAGCCAAAATCTTCTTCAAAACAGTAACAGAAGTGTCCAAAAGAGTTTTCTCTCCGGACAGCGCAGTTGCGGGTGGAAGAGGTGCTCCTCGTCCTGCAAGGCCGCCGCCACCTTCACCCCCGCGCCCGAACCCGCCTGTGACGTCACCCCAGCAGCTGCAGCCGCCACGAACGTACTGATGCGACATCGATAACAAAACATCGATGTTAGCGAACATCGATGTTCAAAATTAAAACACCGAGGTTCAAAATATATCAACTAAAACCCATCGATTTTTTTCGTCATTGTTGTTTCGGGAATGCGCAGCGCCAGTAGCTTGATGCCGACGTGAGGACCTCAAGTACAAGACTGGTTTAGTAGCCTTTAACATTGAATTCGTGTGCATGAAAATTTAATTTAACAATACTCGTGTTTATGAATTCGCCGAATAAGTGGTCGAGAAGAAATGGCAGACCTCCACAGCGTACGTGTTGGAGACATCTCAATGTGCGAAATTAATATGAAGAAAAAGGAAATTCAAGGGGATGGAGGTCTTCTCGAGTTTGCTCGAGTAAAGTAGTACAAACAGCATTCCTTTGGGTCCAACCCATGAAATAACACTGTTACCATCAGTTATTATTTCTTATATTAACTTTTACGTATTGCGATCATTGGAATTTTTCATTCAAAAACGAAACATGTTTCTACAAAAACATCGATATTTTGAAAATATTAACATCGATGTCGCATTTGTGCATGAGCACCGCCAGCGCGACGAGCTGGTGCAGGCTGGGAGCAGACGCTCACATCCTCGCCGACGCTCCCATTCTCGCGGATGCCCGCCACGTTGAGTGACTGCCGCTGATATCGTCCCGACCGCTGCCCCGCCCCCTCCCCTTTACCGCTCCATCTGGAGGAACTTGGGGACTCATCACGGAATATTTGCACCCTCGAACGTTAAAACAACTGGAATCACTATCAATCCTCTGTTCTTGTGCAATTCAAGAGTCTCATCACTTATGTGTATCTGCCCATGCGTGGAAGATCGAGGTTGAAGGTTCCCAATAAGGCATACAAAAACTCCTTACGGTGATGTCAATTTGTCAGTGAATCCCGAACACTGTTTAGGATTGATAAACTACGTCAAGATTTTGCAACTGGAAAATTGCTTTAAGCCTTGGTCGGCCTGGAAATAAAACGACTTCCGAAAGAAGCAGTGCAAACTCCGCCCCGAGTTGTAATCAAATACTCAAAGATTTTATGAAAGTTTTATGAATTCTTATGAAATTTAGCCAAAAAATGCTTTTGTTATGTCAAGATTACAAATAATAGACTACAAGATTGAATATTTTATGTGGCTATCTGAAATCACGACACATTCTTCCTGAAAAAATACAATTAATAACAAATCCCCCATTCCAAGAGATTTGTTTTTTCTAACTCTTGAATCTTGTCCAATTTTTATTTTTATGCCACTGAATATGGTAGTCATTATTTTAAATTAACTGCATTTTAAGTACGCTCTATTTAATAGATTTCTAGAATATAAGTCATTAACATTTAATGTTAAAGCACTTTAGTGTGCGATAAAGAGTAAAACAAAAACTTGTAGGGTTCGAATGGAAACAGCTCTGTATTTAAGAAAAATATTGTTTACATATCCGTGGGAAATGTTATTAATTTCAATAAAAATATTCTGCGAACATTCTTGTATTTTTATAAAATATGACGCTATTTAAAGAGCATATACGGAAATTTCCCCACAAACTTATTTGTTTCGAAAGTAGAATTGTTTACAGAAAGATGAACGAGCAGTCAGACGCTTGAAGCAGAAGCACATTAAAGTATCAGTGATCTGAAAACATGTAGTTCCGCCAAAATCTTGATATAAACTTTTTTTAGTACTACATAACTTTATCTGAAATATTTATGTACAAGTAAATAACGTACCAGACATGATTCGTATCTTTTGTTCAGATTTAGTTTCTCCACATATTTTAGAAAACGAATTTGTATCCTTACCTCCTATAAATGTTTCGTCAGTGTGAATCTTATAAGGCTTCATTCTTTATAACAGAAATTCCCACATGAACTCGGGCAACACGATTGTCCATTTGCGCACGGATGCGTGCTATTGCAATTGTCGTAGTCCCAAATACAGTTAATTGGAACCGTCGGCGGGGGTGGGCAATCGTAATGTTTCGCGTTGATCCTCTGTCCTAAAATTAGCAATGCCGCACACAGCGTCAAGGCGAATACTCCACATTTTGAAGCCATGTTGTGTCACACTGTTTTGTTGACGGAATGTCCTAACGAGTATCAACGTCTGCAGTTATAGGCTGATTGTGAGGCCCGCCATTGGTGGGATTGTTTCCTTCGTGGTCTTCGATATAATGCTCTTGATATGGAAAGAAGATATGGAATTTGATATACCACACGATAAAATAAACGTCGAAACTTTGTTTCCTCGTAGGTCAATTATACTTTCAGTATTTGTAAAGCAATGATTATTCATAAGTACAATGCATACACGATTTTTCCTCATGAATAGTACCAGAAACATTCCTGCCTATTCTGTTTCTACGCTAGTGTTCACCACGTTACTAAGTATCCACCTTAGGTGGGCAACACCCTGAAGTACATTTTGAAGCATTACAGGGACGTCTTGACGAGCTTATTGACAAGTCAATGTAATTTTACACAATTTCTAGTTTTTGCCTCTTTCCACCCATGTATGCCTCGAAGTGTGGATACCTAGACGAGCTGACTCACCATTTAACAGACGCATCATTTTCTATAATAGCGCTTAGAAATGTATCTCGGACGTAGCATTTCAAGCTAAATGAGCCGAAATCATCTTCAAAAAAGTTATAGAAGTGTCCAAAAGAGTTTTCACAAAGAATTTGCTCCGGGCACCGCCGCCCCCGCCGCACCCGCCGCACCCGCCGCACCCGCCGGCCACGCCACCGCCACCGATGTACCAGCCGCATTGTATATACAAAGAATAGACTACAGGATAAATCATTTATGTGGCTGTCTAAATCACCCGACAAAAGTTAAATCTGAAGAAATACAAAATATAAGAAATAGCACGTTCTAAGATATTTGTCTTTTCCAACTCTTGGATCTTGTCCAGGCTTAATTTTTACACCACTGAATTTCGTCGTAATTATTTTGAAATGTGAAAACTATTTTGAATAAGTATATGACCTTATTTAAATACAATATACGAGAATTTCCGCACGATTTTATTTGCTTCGAAGGTAGTATTGTTAAGGTGGACGGGCAGTCACACACACAGACGCTTGAAGCTGAAACGCCTTTAGGGTGTTAGGGATCTGAAAACTAGTAGTTCCGTCCAAATCGTGACTTCAACGTTTTTGTTGTTTTTTATATGTTTTTTCTCGAAATTGTGTATGTATTTAACTAAATAACATTCCAGACAAGATTCGTATCTCTTGTTCAATTTATTTTCCACACATATTCTAGAAAACGAATTTGTATCCTTACCTCGTGAATATTTCATCAGTGGGAATTTTATAAGGCTATTTTTTATACAGAAATTTCCATATGGACTCGGTCAACACAATTCTCCATCTCTGCACTGATCCGCGCTGTAGCAATTATCGTAGTACCGAATGCAGATAATTGGATCTGTCCATGGGGGTGGGCAACCATCATCTTCTGCGTTGATCGTCTGTCTTAAAATTAATAATACCGCCCCTAGCGTCAAGACGAAGACTCCGCATATCGACGCCATGTTGATTCTCGCTGTACTCCTAACGAAGTGTCCTAACGAGTATGTCAGCAATTACAGTCTGACTGTGAGGCACGCCATTGGTGGTATTGTTTCCTTCAAGGTCTTCGATATACTGCTATTTATGTGGAAAGAAGACATGGAATTCGATATGCCATGCGATAAAGGAAATGTCGACTGTCGTTTCCTTGAACGTCAATTGTACTTTCAGTACTTGCAAGGCAGTGGAATTTTCCTCATGAACAGTACCACAAACATTCTTAGCGTTCGTGTTACTAACACAGAACACGTTAGTATTCACAAAGAGCCTGCGAAAGATTACATAATCTGTATCATGTCTGGAAACATTCCGACTGCGAACATTTTGTCATAACATGCCCTAAGCATTCTTTATTTTGCAAATTATAGTTTTAGGAGTGAAAATAGCTTTGAACTCTGTCTCAACTTCAGACCGCTGGGCCCCTGAACTATGCGTTAAAACAGTACATGTACCGCATGACGGTATTCTGCTTGCGAACATTCTGTACTTTGTGAATCATAGTTATAATAAAGAAAATAGCTTCATATAGTGTCTCAGCTTTAGGTGACGAGACCTAAACATTCAGAACTACATTTTAAAGAATTAAAATGTAATTTTACACAATTTTTTATGTTTGTTCCTTTCTATCCATCCATGTATGCTACGGAGTGTGGGTACCTAGACGAGCTGAATCTCCAAAAAATTAACAGAAGGGTCAAATAGGTTTCATTATCTGGAATACTGATAAAAAACGTATCTCAGATTCCACCTCCCCGCATACATTCTCGCATTTTCCTCGCATGTAATACGAAAAATTAGAGTCAAAATTCAAAAATTGAATTTTATTGCCCTTTTTATAACAATTTTTATACAGTTAACTGCGGCAGTTAGTGGTTTACCAAGCGAAGGAAACTTGGTGTTCTGATTAAATACCGAATCCAGATGAATCGATATCTTCTCCACAAATAATTGATAGAAGTGACCAAAATAGTGTTCACAAAGAATTGCAATCTCTGAAAAACAGTACTTTAAAAAAAATATGTTATAGATGTATAAATAGTTTCACACTGGAATGTATCTTCCAGCGTTGCTGGCAAGAAATGCCGTGGAGTAGGTTACCATTCAAAAATGTTATAGAACGTCAAAAAAGGTGCAAATGATTTCCATCTATTCCAAATTCTACGGTTTTTGTCTTCAGTCTTATGCGGGAGTGAGGAGAAATTCCTTATCCGACAATAGCATACTTAAGTGATTTTGTACTCATGGTTTCTAAATTGTAAATAATCCATTGACATTCCTTAGCACGTTATGTACAGAGAAGAATTTGTACATTATTTTCAGAATTAAGTTTTAATTTTTCCAAAAATTCTCAATGTGAACTAAAGCACAAACATTAGCTACATGACATCATATATTCATTCATACTTAACACGATATAGACAAGCCATTTTCTAATTTTTCTTGAATTATGTAGAAGACGAATTCGACTTTTTTAACTCTCATATAAAATAAGGATGGTGAGCTGCTCTTTTGCTGAGTTATAACAGTTTCACCAGTTTTGATTAAAAATATGGGCGTCATTAACAATTTCTTATGGTAGTGTTAAACAACTCGGGGGTATTAATTAGGTAGAACATTTTGCGACAGAATTTTCCAAACTAATTCTTAGCATCTTATATTAGCATTAGAAAATAACGGAGAACACTTTACAGGTGATCATTTATGTTCATATTAGAAAACCAAACGTAAAAAATTTAGCTGTGCTAAATTCTATCTATTCGCATCAATCATACCTCCAATCATTCTTTACGGCGGTTATCATTTTGAAATTGCAATATTATCGGCTCATATACCGTATGGAGGTAACATACAAGGTCATTTGGTGTTGAGAATGTTTGAACGGGAGTATAACATTAACAGCAGTAAGTCCAATGACAGATACCGTGAGTACACATTTGAACAAAACAAGGCATGAAAGCAATGAAATATTAAAGAAACTTTCAACAACACATGAAAATACTTTTAAAACGTTTTACAATGTCGGCGGCGCCACATTATACTAGTAATATTTAATACTTAATGAATTGTGTAAGAAAGATACGTCAAAGAAGTTAAACAATAGACTTATTTCTCTGCCTCTGGGTCACTGACGCTATGACTCATTAATGCTATTATACTGCATCTAGTACAGATGTCATTTCCCGCAGGTTTCAAATTCTTTATGTAGTTTGTAACTTAGAATAGTAAACCCTCGTGAACACAAATCCCAAAGGACCGAAAAATCAAGAGTTCGTACTACAAAAATTCGTACTAAGAAGGGTGTCAAATTTCATTTTTGGGAAACAATTTTTTTTCTACACATTTATCGTTTACAGTATATAGGGAAATACTAATGTATAATATTATGTATGTCATTGTGGAAACATTATAGTGTATGGCATTCTCCTACATCGGCGGTGTTATCACGTACAGTACATCAATCTATATAAGTTTTTTTTACCATAACACAAAAAATGCTTATGAGAAGGGAATTACTGTATTGTATCATGAAAAAATAATTAGTCACAGATGCTGTCTGGTGAAACATTCCTGTGTATTGCGCAGCAACAGACGAGAACAAAAATATCTGATAACTTCACAGTCAGCTGTACCCATTGATGCCGTAAAAATATCGGTGAATAGTACGGTTGTTGCAGCAAACCGTTCTAAAGTCGTGTAACACTTCCTTATGAGTAAGCAGAAAGGTTTTGTACTCTCCACGTCTAATGACATTTCTTACATCTCAGTCACAACTGCTTGAACATCAGATTCTGAAGGACACGCGGAAATATCATTTACACTAACAAACTTCTCATAACTAACTCCAGGGTTCGAAGAGTCTTATAGAATATTCCATTCGTCAGGTGAAGTATCGTTGTCATCCAACTTGTCAACAGGATTAGTATGTGTATGTTTCCAGGCTCTTCTAAAACAGTTATGTATGTGTTTCGAGAACTTAGATTCCCAGGATGCGGCGATAGCTGGTACACTGCAAGATGGCGCATCCATCTCCTTTTCAGCAACGCGAATTGTAGCATTCACAAGTCGCTTACGGAGAGACTACTCCATAAGAGAAATAATGCCTTGATCCAACGGCTGAAGGCGTCGTGTTGCATTTGGAGGGAAAAGTGAACTTTTACATTAGTTAAGTTCAGATCATGTATGTTGTGGGTTGCACACGTGTCCAATGTTAGACGAACATGTCTATTCTGAGACACCATTTGACTGTTGAACCAAAGATGATGCTGACAAAATGAGATGTCGATCCAAACTTTCTTATGGCGAGAGTAGATGTAAGATAAAGAATCAACATTTTCGATCTTAAAACAACGCTGAAACTTACTAGTCACCCAAGCACGATGTTTATCAGTAACGTCTACATTACATATAAGGACAGTTAAACGTTGTTTGCTACGTGCTCCAACATGACACTTGTCTCATTTAATTACGAGAGCCTGATTTAGGAAAAGATGTGTCGGTGTGTCGGTCATAGCTATTCCCATCAACTTATTCAGATTATTCTCGGTCGTAGCTATTCCCATCAGATTATTCTTCATCACTCCTAACTTTCACATAACACAACAATAATTTGCATAAAGCAACGTAAGACAGAATTCCATCACTTGTCCATGTCTTCACCATTATCGTTCCAAGCCCTTGTTGATTTTTCAGTAATTTTTGTCGCCAAAACAACTCTCGTAATGATACTCCCCGCAACGCAAAATTCTTTCCTTTTTATTTCCACGTTTTGAATATCATTGTATTCACGACCCGTCACAACACATAAATCACAATATTTAAATCACTTCTAAATAAACTATATACAGCATTTCATTTTCAAAACTATTAAAAAAGTTTCGAAAGACATAGGAGAACATTGTGTTGGATTATATAAAGTCTCATTAGTAAACGTTTATTTCTTAATTTCAATGTTCTATTTTATTTACTGAGCTATATACTTCTGCAAATATATAAAAAATGTTCTATTTTATAGAGTGATGAGTCATTACGCTATAAAATAGAACAGTTAACTTAAATAAAAGCTTGGAATTGTGTATAGTGTTTACTTCGCCAAGAAAGTATACAAATATTAGAAGAGTTCTTCTTATTACAATGAAGAGGAGACGTAGTATCAAAACTCATTTAATCTTTAGACATTTGTTCACTATGATCTCAAACATGAAATTTATTCTATGAAAATATTTTATTTATTTGTGTATTTAATTGTATAATGTTTATACCACGAAATTGCGTACCCATTCCAGCCTACCACTATGTTGCTTGGTTGGTTTTATCAATAGCCTGGTGATGTTTTTATTGTAACTTAAACATTTCGAAAATAAATTGATAAATGGAACATATTGTTAAAAGTGTTGGTAAAAAAATATTCTCATTTATAAAATATGATAGTAATTTCTCATTTTACATGTACCGCACTGAAATTAGGGTTATTATTTTCCCTGTCAAAGAAATGTTCAAGAAACTAGGAGAAAGTGGAAGCTATTTCGCACTTAACTCTATTTCAGTATGTTTCAACATATTTGTGCTCTTACCATGAATCGTTGCTAGCGTTCAGAGGTCTGCTAGGGCCTGTGCTCTTACCATGTATCATTGCTAGCGTCCAGAGGTCTGCCAGGGCCTGTGCTCTTACCACGTATCATTGCTAGCGTCCAGAGGTCTGCCAGGGCCTGTGCTCTTACCATGTATCATTGCTAGCGTCCAGAGCTCTGCCAGGGCCTGTGCTCTTACCATGTATCATTGCTAGCGTCCAGAAGTCTGCCAGGGCCTGTGCTCTCCGCCG
The DNA here is from genome assembly GCA_017312745.1 of Gryllus bimaculatus. Classification (NCBI taxonomy): domain Eukaryota; kingdom Metazoa; phylum Arthropoda; class Insecta; order Orthoptera; family Gryllidae; genus Gryllus; species Gryllus bimaculatus. The sequence goes on from BOPP01000022.1 coordinate 10,145,706, forward strand.
CCGTAACAGCGGTTTCCGCACATGGTCACGCAGCACTCGTTGCCTTTCAGACCACCAGTGCACGGATTCGTGCTGTTGCATTTGTCCACTGGCTTTTCCTTTCTTTTACACCTCCCAAAGCCACTAATGGGCGGGCACTTGCTGTCCGCTGGTAATAACATAATCATCATTTCCACACATAATACCGTTACTAGAACTGTTTTAGAAACCATTTTGGTTGTTGCTGCAACTCTGCTTCTGGATAGGTAACCTTTATACCCTGTCTAAATTGCTACATACTCGTATGTTATTGGAATGACATGCTGACATGAGTCAAGAAACCTGATAGATTATCATTTGGGTAAAATTATTGGAAATATACACGCACAAACTTTCGAGATAATTAGTATCCAATAAAGATAACATTTGTCATATTTGAAATGTATAGTTCCAGTTACCTAATACGAACAGTAAAGCAATACTCTGCAGAAATCGCAAATTCGGAAGAAGGACATACTATTTCGCGATATTCAAATGAATCAGGTCTTGAAACGTAGTAAAATTCGATAATACCTGCTCATATACGATCGTGTTTATATCTAATTAAATTTATTGTCTATCGTCCGAAAGATTCACAAGTTAGAATTCTTTTTTGTTTACATTGGTAAACGATGCATATTTTCGATGAAGACACATACAGCTTTTCTTACTTTCTATTCAATTTTTTTTTATGAATTTGTGTTTTTGTGTATGATAGGTTCGTAGAGAAAACAAGATGTCCTAATAAACAATACACAGGATTATGCCAAAGTGATTAAATTTGTATGATTGACTAGGAAAAAAAGAAACATGGCTGACGGATTGTGTGTGCAACACTGGTGGTAAATGTATAAATATTAAATGTTTATTGCAGTATATACTGGGATCCATAACATGAAGACAGAACGGACGAACTGTTAATATACTTATTTCCGATGCAGACAGGAATTGAAATAAAAGTATGCAACCTCCGGATATATGAAACTTATCTACGGTTTGTTCAAAACCCAGAAACGTCGAAAAAAGAGATAAACAGATAATGGACAGACGGTCGGATAAAATAAATAACTAAATAGTTTCGATTTTGGATAAAAAATTAAGTTCCTCGTTCATTTAAGCGTTTATAGTCATATCCGTGAAAAAATAAAGATTTTTTTAAAATGTACGACCTTTCTTAAATATCTTATTTTTTAGAACAGATTTTGTTTAAGACAAAATGAATTTCTTTACATTTGTAGTTTGGATATGTTTGATATCAATTTGTAGAGGCATTTTTTATTTAGAAATAGTGAAAAGACTTGAATATGGCAAAAAAACAGTATTTATTTACGTAAATGGCGACATTTCTATCTTTGGTTGTTAGCTTTTTCAGAGATGATTTACTTTTCTTTCCCATAGTGGAAAAATATCCGTCTTTGTAATCGCTGGCGTCAGTGCTTCTACCGATGAACAATGCTTCGAAGGTTGGTAATTTTGTAAGTAAACACTAGATTTTTTGAGGAAAATGTGTCATAACCCAGAATGTTTAGCAAATCTTTTTTCGTAATATATTGCGACCATCTGTATGTACCGGAGGTGTATTGGTGATGTATCAGATGTCTATTTATTTTCATTTTATTATTTTATTTAATGCCAAGAACATTTGAAAAGTATGTGACTTTTGGAGTGGGAAGCTGAAGAAAAGTTTCTATTAGTTTCCTTTCGATTTTGTGTTTATTTTATTTTAAGTGTAACTATTGTTAGTACATACTACAAATAATGCATAGCATATATTAATAGTCATTCAGCATATTATTGAATAAATTGCTATATTCATAAACACTTGATTAACACTTACTTGTAAATACTGATAATAACTATATCGATTGTTCCAAATATAGGACATCATTATACCGTGAATCGGTTTTTCCTATCAATATCTTGCAATAATGTTTGTATTTGTGTTTGAAACAATTTTAACTTTTTTGAATATCGCATTTTAAAAAAAGTATGACCGATAAATGGTGGTGTAGGCGACATCATTTCACTAGCAAATGTTCTGCCTATTATTGAATAATAAAATCTTGCTTACTATTGCGTATACTGAGGATATCATACATACCACGTAAGGAGCCACTATGGCACTAAGAAGGTATTGTATTTTTGTGTCTAAAGAGGCCAAGGTACAGGGGTATTCCAGAAATTAATTCAATTGTTAAATAATATTGTCAGTATTGTTATGTTTAAGTACAATGAGTAACTTACGAATGTACAATTCAAAATATTGAAAGACTAAGAATACGAATAATTAGCACAAAAAATGGTTGATTCACATGCACCATTTTGTTATAGGAGGAAAGTTCGAAATGGAAATAGAGGGACATACTCGTACATAATGAGAGGATCTAATCAAATTAGTTTCTGACACAGCACACTGTGCTGATATTGTCAACGAAACTCTTGGAATCCAGGGGGCATTTTGCTTCAACTGTCAACGCTTTATGTTATGGTGGAGGCTCCTGAACGATCCGAGTGGCCATTACAGAGCAGACGCTAGCTCTGGTTGCCGTTGGCCATAGCGTTCATCATGCCCTGCATGGTGCCGTTGGCTGCACTGGACCCGGCGTCGACTCCCGCGTGCGCCACCGTCCTCCCGGCCTCGGCCATCGCGTCGATGAAGGCGGACGCCATGGTGGACGCCATCTCCATGCCCTGTTGCGCCGCCACCTCGCCCATCTGCATGGCCACCTGCCCGGGGTCCTGCCCCGCCACCTACACACAAACGCCGAAGAAGCGACAGTTCCAATCCGTGAACATTTTTTTGAGCTCTCGTTTCGCTAGGCACGAGAGTAATTAGAAATTTAGTTGTTTCGAAGGCAATAAAATGCAAATGTGTAACACGTCTTCTCGTGTAAATAGTTTGTATTACACGTTAACGAAAATGTCTTTTTATATGTTATCAACAACGTGCGCTGCTACATTTTATTCCTAATTTAACTACGTATGGTGAAGGAGAACGTTGCAGGGTATTACGAAAACGTGTGCGCAAATTAGGACAGTCGACATGGGTGATCTAGGAATCTGACGCGCACAATAGGAGAAAGAGAACTTAATTCCGTGAATGGTGTACTGAGCTGTCGGGGGATAGACGTCATTGACCGGTTGAGATAGCTTGGGGAGACAATCTTGCCACTGCAATTTCTGACAAGGAAGTCCTAGGTTTCGAGTACCGACAGTGGCTGTCTTTCGACTGTAGCTAGATAGCTAGGTCGGATTCAGCCACTGGGGGATAATCCTAGTGACCGGCTGCTCTTCTCGATAGTTTTCCGGATAGGATTCTCCGATCAATGTCAGGCGAATGCTGAAGCAGTACCTTAACACATCCGCGGACCGCACGCCTTTTATGACATCAGTCATAGCACCTCATTCCAGTTACCCAGGGGTTAAGTCCAGATCTTGGAAGACAGGACAATAGTGATGACGAATACATTGGTTAATGGTTGGGATTTTTTCTGAGGATTCTTGACCATGAAATCAGGTAGCACATAATAGGATAATGAGCAAGCTCTGATGTTGGTGACATTAAAGGAGAGAAATTCTTAACAACTTAATAAAATAAAAAAGCGCACTACCCCTATTAAATTCATGCAATGAATCTATTATATTCAATGTAAAATTAAAAGTGAAAGAAAAACAAATTAATATGAAAATAGAAATTCGTTGCAGTTAAAGGAGCACGACCCTTCAGTACGGCAAGAAAAAATACATGACGTATATACAGAGAATTGAAGGAATGTCTGAAAATGTCCTCATTACTGAATAGTAGAGGGTATGCTTATAATTGCAATTAGCAATTCATACGATGCACCAGCTTGAAGAAAAATAATTGTAATTCAAAACTTCTTTTGAGTAGTTTACCCGAATGTTTCAGATGCTATAAGCTGTGCCGAATTTTTGTAGAAATTGTACACTCTAACTTATGTTGCCAACAACTAACATACACAAAACACAGCGATAAGAATAATAACAACACTACTTCATCATGTACCTTAAAATAAAGAAGTAATTCATATTAAATATTGTATCTAAAATTGATATTTAATAAAGACTACGCTCTTGAACTATCCAAAGGGTAAACGAAATATAATATTTTCCTCTTTTGATAATGTCATACGTACCTGAGTATTCATTGTTTTGAAATTACTATGTTTACAAAAATTCTGAATATTCAAATTGTCAAATTTTACCCCGCCCTGAGCGTTCCAAAAAACTTAAAACTAGTTATAAGTAATACAATAGATATCGTCACATTTATTGTTTTGAAAGAGGGTCTGAAACTCGAATACTGCTTATATTTGCTAATAACGGTTACAAAATATACTTAAAGTAAAATAAATTTATTATTGGCTTTCGTTTTTGCATATCGTGACAGAAAGTATTTTTCAGATATCAGAAAGGTTACTTGAATGTCAAGACGGTTGAACTCGTCCTAACCACATGTTAATCTGGTTCGTGAGTAAGCTTCATCTTTTCACAAACACTGATAAATACTGACGGAAAGATAAAACGTGTTCATTTCTTGACAAGAAATGAACATTTCCGAAACAGATATTGACAAGCAACGGTTTTGGGTTATTTCAATGTCGCCAGTGCCGCATAATTCAAAGCAAGTGATTGTTTTCAATAGTATTAGCATTAGTGAATTACATTATATATCATCATCATAGTGTACTGCATGACAATGTTTTATCATGAGTTGGAGTATTGCCAGACTCCACTAAAGTAAGGGTTTCTAATTATTACACGACAACTAAATATATATGTTCAGTGTACAGAATACATTAATGATTCTCCCAAATGCAATTTTTGTTCGTTGAACATTGATAAGTACAAGAGGATGTCCAAATACTCGTACATATATTACAAGGGGTTCACAAAAGTCAAATGTAAAGTGCAAATTTCTTAAAATAACATTATAATCAATTTATATTTTCTCGGTCAAGTAATTTTATTAGAATCGTAATTTTATTTAATGATACGTTAATCATTCGTTGTGATTTTAAATTATAACCTTTTTTTTGTATCGAAGTCTGCGACAGTTAAGTGTTCAACTTCTGTTGGACAAAAGCTGGATTTGTCCCTGTTAATGTTCCCTGTTAATAATTGTGAATGAATTGTAATACGTAACCTGCAACACTTGCCCATAAAACTTGCCCATTTTTTTAACGTGATTAATTTTTACATGGTCGATCCGGATAGCCAAGATCGCTAAGGCAGTAGTGTCGTGGCGATCATGGATCAAAGGATTGCGGGTTCGAATCCCGCCTCGGGCATAGATGTATTTGTGATCCTTCACCCTTCATCATCATTCTATCACTTTATTAAAGAAGGATTAAGAATTCCCTGCGCGAGCAGGAAGCCTTTGCCCTTATAGGGATGTGAAGTTCCTAATAAAAAACTACCTTAAATATAATTAATTATTCACTGAATGATTGTGCATTTACTACAGTAACTTAATATTTTGCAGTCGCAAATAGCCAATTTTGTCGCGTTTTGTTCCGTGCGTTGCGAAAGATCGCGCTGGGCACGCACCTGAACCAGAGAGACGCAAAGCGCCGCTGCCAGCGCCACCGCCATCGCAACCCTCCGCCCGTGCATCACGCCGCCGACTGCCCGGAGAGCGCACGCGTGGTGCGTGACGATAGCTAATCAGAGCCCCGGGCGCTTCCGGGGCGCGCTTTCACTCCGCCCGCCCACGCGCGCGCACGGGTTTCGCAAGCGACCCGACCCGCCACGCCTTCTTCCCTGCCAGGATGCCCGTGCTTCCCTGACACGGCTCCCGCGACCTCACTGGATAAAGCATTTTATTTTCGTGAATATACTCAAACCCTGACGTTTCCTCTTTTTTTGAACTTACAATTTGGGGAATTGTTACGAGCCTATCCGAGCCATTTGGCAGCCACAGATTGATTGATTAGTGATTCCGGCTGTGTCAACTGCCCTAACGTCAATATAACCTTCAGTGAAGTACGTCTTTTCACTGCGGGAGGTTGCTATGATCTTCTTTTGCTGGCTGGCGATATGCGGCACCGACAGACGTCGGCTTGCGAGGATTTTCCCCAACTAGGTATCTCCCACCTGCGTGGCACCACCGCAGGCGGGGAAAACTCTAAGCTCCCGGCCGGTTCCCCTCCCACGCCCCTCAAGTGTTTTTGAAACAATGTAACAAATTCAAAATTTGCTTGAAAAAAAATTAATTTAAACTTTCCTATGATTGTGAGGTGATATGTGATCATGGTTCTGAATAAATTTAGTGAAATTATAACAGAAGTTTGCTTTGAGGGAGAAGGCATACACTGTGGCCCTCCCCACTTGGATCTGTCAGTGGTTCCACTTTGAATCACTCCTGAATGCGCCGTTATGGCCCACCCCTCGCTCATTATGTCCTACCTGTCTCTCTTCTCCTCCATCACTTGTATCCATAATCGCCGCTCCCTTCTCTCCCACGATGTGCTCTTTCTTCCCCGATCCGTTCCTTTCTTCTCCCTTCGCTTCTCCCTCCTCCTCGCATAACTCCTGCTCACCTCACATTCCGCCACTCCTCGTCATCGCTTTCCTCCCCGCCTCTCCCGCGTGCGTCTTAAGCAGTGCCGGCTCTAGGCATGGGCAGACCGGGCGATTGCCCGGGGCCTCGCAAGTCCAGCGCCTGATGATCGGGCTGAAATTAGTAAAGCATTGAAAAAGAAATTTGAACTCGATAAAATCGTTATCGTAATTTTGTAAGTCGCGGTACAGTAGACTGAAATTCATAAAATTTTTAATTAATTTTTTTTCATTAAATATAAAGTTGTAGTCATTACTTACTAGGTATGATTCTATGAAAAGGAAATTGTCAGACAATTCTGGAATTGTACAAAACAATGCTGTCATTGCAAGCTTTTTTAAGCCTTCAAATTTTCTCCTATTAACATCCAATATATTTTAAAATACACGTAATAATAATAATAATAATAATAAAATAAATAAAAAAATGGCCTTTTTATTTTCATTGAAGTTTAGGACTGAATATTCCATATAGAATAAAATAGCCCAAATAGTTTCTTGACACGACTTTCACATTTTGTATTTTTCCCGGGGTAATGGAGGGGAGGAAGGTATACGTTTCAGCATTGCCCTGGGCCCAAAATTGTGTAGTTGCAGCACTGGCTTTGATCGCCCATTTTCTGTTTCGACCCACCCCAATTATTATTCGTAGAGATACTATCACGCCTCAATCAAATTTATTATTTTTGTGATTAAATGAACCGTAAATGTGTTATCGCAAGATTTTATTAATATATTTTATAGAATTAACACTAAACTGTGTTAACATTTTGAAATTATGTTAATGAACTTTTATCTACCATTATTTGTTCATTATTTCATTGGAAGATTTGTTGTTCATCTAGAAGAGAGCAGCCCTCATTTCGTTCTCGAGCAAACATGTGAGAGTAATATAATAATGAGCGAAAAGCGATTTTTAAATTAGAAGAATGAATGGTTTTTACTGCAAAGATTATTAAGTATACATAAAATTAATGCCCACAAATCATCTGATGCGTGTGTTCTTTCACAAAAACATTTTCAGTGGATATAATTATATGTGACGTATTACAGTTTTCAGATAGACAGATGGATTTATTTACAGAGTTCACTGCAGTTCATATAGGCTTCATATAAAGATCTGGGGAAATATTTTTTAATCATTTACATTTTCAGAAACATGTTTAAATCTGGATTTACAGTGAAAAGGGATTGTATTCTTCCATAATTTTTAAAACTCCCTGGTATCATTAGACTTCGAGAATAAATACTGAATGACTGAAGGACTTGATATAGTATTTTTGGAATTTTAGATTATTTACATTGTGAATTTGTAGTTTTCTAAATTGTTTTACAGCTTTTCTTTAAGCCGTTATCATTTCAATGGGTCAGATAGTGTATTTTTAAGAGCACTGATTATCTTTACTAGTACTGTTCATAATTATTTATGAACCAAGTATTTACTCGTATGTCTTGTAGATATACACTCATGTGGTATCAGATATTAACTTGTACATCGTAGGTGTGGAAAAAAGTTCTAACACTAAAAATAGTAGTTGTCTTTGTGTTTTCTTGTTAAGATTGTCAAAGTTCTGCATCATCTCAACTTTTAAGAGCCAGTTACAATATAATGTTAGTAAATGAATTTGAAAACAAAAATAGTATGGTGTAACGTGCAACAAAGTTTCCCTAAAATCCAAAACCAATTACTTTTTCAGAAAAGAAAGATACAATATAATTTGCAGCAATTAAATTCTAATAAAAAATTCAAAATGTAGTGAGTAAAGAAGAATGACTCCGTTCAAGACGTGTACTTCATTTAAATCAACGTATAATATTGAGAACGAGGTCTACAAATAATTAATATTTTAATATTCATTGTTTTGAAACATTGTTGCTCTGCCAAATATGACGAACTGGTGCCCGTGATAGTAAATATTCGATTATTTTAATTTACATTAAAAGTTTTCAACTTCTACTTTTACTATTAATAATATAAACAAAACTTCCATTATTCGGAAATGATGAATGTGATACTTGCCAACGTGAAAAAAAACCTGAGATTTGATATGGAAATGACACATTAATTACTCCCTACGACATCGACTGAGTTTGGACTAAAAGCAGGTGGTACGGCCATCACTCAATCTGCAAATTGTAACGCGAACGACGCGGCAGGCGGAATATCTGGCAGTGAATGAAAAGAGCCATAAGCGATAATAAATGGGTTTGGTGACTTTCTGGAATCGGATGGCGTAAAAGGTGCACGTGGCGGGGCGGGGCCTCGGGGAATGGGGCGAGTGCAGAAGGAACGGCGCTTGTCACCGCGCAGACAGCGGCTACAATGAGATGACGGGGTGGAGAAGGGTGGGTGTCGGTCGCGCCGCAGAGGGTGGGGATTGGGAGATGTGGTGGTGACGGTGTAAGTGAGCTTCAAAAGCAATGATGTGTGTGGAGAGTGGCGGTAGGAGCAGTAGGGATGACGGCAGTGGGGCAGAGATTGCGTGGCGGTGGTGTGTCGTGGTGAAGGAATTGTGTGCACGGCCGGATTTACCTACAAGCAAAACAAGCAGTTGCTTGGGGGCCCCCATTCACCAGGGGCCCCGCGTTTCGGAAAAATACGCATACCATATTTTTTTGTCTGTGAAAAATCGTTAATCAAGTAGTCTGTGTAACAAAATGAACAATTTCAAAACATTTTTTAAAAATATTTATTACATGTTAAATTAGTCTAATATTAACTATATTTTATTTCCTTTACTTATAACTGATTATGTAATTTTTTTGTAATTATGTATGTATTTAATGTAACAAAATGTAATACAAGTAAAAATTTCTATAAAAAATTATCAGTTTTCATTTGTATCTGTACAGAAAGTACTTGTACTATAATACATTTTTTATTTAATAAAGATGGAGCTTTTTTTTCGGAGGGGGGGGGCAACACAATTTTGTGCTTGGGGTCCCGCACTACTTAAATACGGCCCTGATTGTGTGTTGTGAAGGGATACGGTTGTAGTGGTGGTGTCGATGGTTGTAGCAATGTGATGTCGTGGTGGAGAACGGCGGCTGACGGTCGCGCCGCGGTGGGTGGGGAGTGATGGAGGTGGTGTGACAGCACTGGGGTAGAGGTTGCGTGGCGGTGGTGTGTTGTGGGGAGGGAATTGTGTGTTGTGAAGTGGTACGGTGGTGGCTATGATGGTGGCAACGTGGTGTATTGGCAATAATGGGAGTGGGGTGTGGTGTACGGCGAGGCAGTCGGTGTGGTGCAGCGGGGCAGCGACCGATGTGGCGACGGCCAAGTGTGTAAAGGGTCGCAGCGGCGCAAGAAAACGCTGCGACGAGGAAGACAGCGGCCGCAGTGGCGGCAGCGGTGACATCAGCGGAGTCGGGAGCGTCAGCAGGAAGCTGCGATGGCGGTGGTGATGGCGTGGACGCGGCAAGGCCATCGGCGGCTGCGGGATGACGGAATTCCAGGTCCGGATTTGCGTTCACAATTTACAAGCCTCGTACTCGTCGGGTCGAGCACGTATTTGTCGAGTGTTAATACTGGTGTTTCTCGTCGCGCCATCAACGCCGCGCAACGAACTGGTGCTCCGTAATGATGGCTGCAGACAACCTCGCCAAGCCCTGCAATCATGCAAGAGTTCTTGTCGGAGTACGAATTGCTCTCACTGTCGAACGGCTCGGAGGGCGGTTTTGAGGTATGCATACGATCGCATGATGCGTACGGGTCACGCGCGACTGGCTGCGTCGAGAGAGGCAGAATTGAGCGGGGATGGTGACGGTCGGTAGGTCGAGAACGACACGCGTTCCCCGCACACATAGAATTGGCCCACAAGATAATCTCAAGCCATTCATACAAGTTATCCTTATATCATTTCAAACAGAACATGATCACTATTGTCAATAGGACAAGATTAGAAGGACGGTGGGTATAGATGAAATACTAGTCTGAGTTGGGACGATTTATATCACAAGTCCATATCATGTAGTTAAACGGTCTTAGTGATAACTTTATATTTGGCAGATGTGCGTCCCACACATCCTTTTGGTGTTAGCTGCGGACTAGTATAATCTCTGGCAAACCTATCATGAGCAATACAAAATGATTCGCTATATTTGTACTAGGACTGATGAGCATCATTCACGGTTATACAAAGTAGAACAGCTCTTAAGAGCTTACACAGTGAATAGCCTCTCGGACATTGTGTAGTACGCTGAGTTCTAACGCGTGCTAAGATACAGTACTAATATCACAAATATTAGAGTACTTCTCTTCTGAAAAACAAATCATGGATACGAGCGAGACGTTCGCTAATAAAACTCATTTAACTATTAGAACAATCTCTTGTTAACGTAATAGATTCTAAACGCTTGTAAAATATATTCATTCTACTATGAGATAAGATAGTTATTTGTTATGTTGATCTCTGTCGTAGTCTTAATTGTCATAGTATGTTAGAGTATAATAGGCTGGGTAGATACGTGAACACGGAGTGGGCGATGCGGTAGTCCGCAAGGGTGGAGTGGGTAAATTTGTATTGGCAAGACCATGCCTACACGTGGGTATATTCTAGTCAGGGACTTGGATCTAAGCGGATTTGTCGCTGATATGACTGTGTCGCTTCAAGGTTCTGGTGACAGGGTTTGGTTGACGCGGCTATTGTAGGCTCGAACGTGAGCCGTGGGTGAGAGTTTTATTAGTGTGTACACGCTATGCACGAGTTGGAGTCGTATACTAATATAATGCTAGACTAGAGATGGAAAGCATGATATCGTCTGAGGAAGTGTATAGGTAATAAATTATGTCATACGCTGAGTTAATAAGCTACTGATGATGTCAGTAGTTGCTGTGGCTGGATTTTATGATGTACAAGGGCTATGAAAATTAGGGTTATGTATGTTCCTGTCCTACAGAAATTGTTATAAGAACTAGGAAGAATTGATGGAGAGCTTATTTCGCAGCTTACGTAGCTGACATGTCAGTATGTTATCACAATATTTGTGGCTTGCTTCACGTGTGATGGAATCGTTGCGATACGCGTTGCAGGTTAGGGTCTGCTTTGAGGGCTCTGTGCTCTTACCGAATGGTTATCATTGCTAGCAGTCAGAGGTTGCAGGGTGCTCTTAGCACGTATCATTGCTAGCGGGGGTCAGAGGTCTGCCGCAGGGCCTGTGCATCTTACCACGGTATCATTGCTAGCGGTCACAGAGCTCTGCAGGCGGGCTGTGCTTCTTAACATATGTATCATTGCTTAGCGTCCAGAGAGTCTGCCAGGGCTGTGCTCTCCGCCGCCGTAACAGCGGTTTCCGCACATGGCACGCAGCACATCGTTGCCTTTCAGACCACCCAGTGCACGATTCCAGTGCTGTTGCATTTGTCCACTGGCTTTTCCTTTCTTTTACACGCTCCAAAGCCACTAATGGGCGGCACTTGCTGTCGCGCTGGACTAATAACATAATCATGGATTTCCAACATAATACCGTCTAGAAGCTGTTTTAAGAAATCATTTTGGCTGTTGCTGTGGCAACTCTGCTCTGGAGTAGGTAACTTATACCCTGTCTAAATTGCTACATATCTCGTATGTTAGTTGGAATGCATGCTGACCTGAGTCAAGAAACGCTGATAGATTATTCATTTGGGTATAAATTATTGGAAATGTATACCGCAAACTTTCGAGATAATTAGTATCCAATAATAGATAACATTTGTCATATTTGAAATGTATAGTTCCATTTACCTAATACGAACAGTAAAGCATACATCTGCAGAAATCGCAAATTCGGAAGAAGGACATATATTTCGCGGCTTTCAAATGATCAGGTCTTGAAGACGTAAGTAAATTCGATAATACCTGCTCAATATACGATCGTGTTTATATCTATATTAAATTTTATTGTCTATCGTCCGAAAGATTCACAAGTTGAGAATTCTTTTTTGTTTTACATTGGTAAACGATGCATATTTCGATGAAGACAGACATTCGCTTTTCTTACTTTAGCTTTCTATTCAATTTTTTTTTATGATTTGGTGTTTTTGTGTATGATAGGTTCGTAGAGAAAACAAGATGTCGCTAATAAACAATACACAGGATTATGCCAAATTGTGATTAATTGTATGATTGACTAGGAGAAAGAAACATGGCTGACTGGATTGTGTGGGCAACAGCTGGTGGTAAATGTATAATATTAAATGTTTAATTGGCAGTATACTGACTGGGAGTCCCATATATCATGAAGACCGAACGGACGAACTGTTAATATACTTATTTTCCGATGCAGACAGGATTGCAATAAAAGTATGCAACCTCGGATATATGAAAACTTATCTACGGTTTGGTTCATAACGCAGAAACGTCGCAAAAAAGAGATAAACAGATAATGGAAGCAGACGGAGGATAAATAAATAACTAAATAGTTTCGATTTTGGATAACAAATTAAGTTTTCCCCTCGTTCAATTTTAAAAGCGTTTATAGTTATCATGATCCGTGAAAACATAAAGATTTTTTTAAAATGTAGCGACTTTTCTTTAAAATATCTTATTTTTTAAGAAGCAGATTTTGTTTAAGCCCAAAATGAAATTTCTTTGGAGATCATTTGTAGTTTGGATCAATTTGGGTGGAGGGCATTATTTTTTATTTAGAATAGTGAAAAAGACTTTGAATATGGCAAAAAAAACAGTAATTTATTTACGTAAATGGCGACATTTCTATCTTTGGTTTGTTAGCTTTTTTCAGAGGATGATTTTACTTTCTTTCCCATAGTGGGAAAAATATCCGTCTTTGTAAACGCTGGCGTCAGTGCTTCTACTTGGATGAAAATGTTCAAGGTTGGGTAATTTGTAAGTAAAAGCACTAGATTTTTTTGAGGAAAATGTGTCATCACCCAGAATGTTTAGCAAATCTTTTTTCGTAATATATTGCGACCGCATCTGTAAATGTACTCGGACGGTGTATTTGGTGATTGTATCAGATGTCTATACATTATTTCGCATTTTATTATTTTATTTAATGGGCAGAACATTTGAAAAGTATGTGACTTTTGAGAGGGACGCTGACAAAAAGTTTCTAAGGGTAGTTTCCTTTCGATTTTTTGTGTTCTTATTTTATAATGTAATTATTGTTTATTGTACCTTTACTACAAATAATGCAATCTGCATATATTATTAGTCATTCAGCAATTAGTTATTGAATAAATTTGCTATATCATAAACACTTGATTAACACTTGTAAATATCGGATAAACAACTATATCGATTGGTTGCCCAAATATAGGACATAATTATACCGTGAATAGGATTTTCCTTGCATATCTTGTAATATGTCTGTATTTGTGTTTGAAACAATTCTAACTTTTTTGAAATATTGCATTTTATAAAGTAATGAACGCGATAACTGGTGGTGTAGGCGACATGCATTTCACTAGCAAATGTTCTGCCTATTATTGAATAATAAAATCCTTGCTTACTATTGGCGTATACTGAAGGTATCCATAGCATCCGTAAGGAGCCACTATGGCCTAAGAAGGTAATTGTATTTTTTGTGTCTAAAGAGCGCCAGGGTTACAGGGGGTATTCCAGAATTAATGTCAATTGTTAAATTAATATTGTCAGTATTGTTATGTTTTAAGTACACATTGTGTAACTTAACGAATGGTACAATTCAAATATTGAAGGACTAAGAATACGAATAATTAGCACAAAAAATGGTTGATTCACATGCAGCCATTTTGTTATATGGAGAAGTTTGCAATGGAAAATAGAGGGACATACTGCGTACATAATGAGAGGGATCTAATCAAATTAGTTTCTGACAACAGCACACTGTGCTGATATTGTCAACGAAACTCTTGGAATGCCAGGGGGCATTTTGCTTCAATGTCACGCTTCATGTTATGATGGGGCTCCTTTTGAAACGATCCGAGTGGCCATTCAGAGAGACGCTAGCTCTGGTTGCCGTTGGGCCATAGGTTCATCATGCCCTGGCACTGGTGCCGTTGTGCAGTGGACCCGGGCGTCTGACTCCGCGCGTGCGCCCACCGGTCCTCCGGCCTCGGCCTCGCGTGCGATGAAGGCGGACGCCATGGTGGACGCCATCTCCATGCCCTGTTGCGGCCGCCACCCCTCGCCATCTGCATGGCCACCTGCCCGGGGTCCTGCCCGCCACGTACACACAAACGCCGAGAACGGCAGTTAAAATCCGTGAACATTTCTTTTGAGCTCTCGTTTCGCTAGCGGCGAGAGTATGACATTTAGTTGTTTCGGAGGCAATAAATGCAAATGTGTAACAGTTTCTTCTGATATAATAGTTTGGTATAATACGTTAGGCGGAAAATGTCTTTTATATGTTATCAACAAAGCGCGCTGAGCTGTGTTTTTATTTCTTAATTTAAGCTACGTATGGTAAAGGAGAAGTTGCAGGGTATCAAGGAAACGCGCGCGTATAATAGGACAGTCGACATGGGTGGATTAGAATTCTGACGAGCACAATGGGAGAAATAGAACTTAAATCCTTGAATGGTGTACTCAGCTGTCGAGGGGTAGACGTCATGACCCGGCTGAGATAGCTTGGGGAGTACAATGCTTGCCACTGCAATTTCCTGACAAGAAAGTCCTAGGTTTCGAGTACCGACAGTGGCTGTCTTTGGCGACTGTAGCTTAGATAGCTATGTCGAATTCAGCCACTGGGGGATAATCCTAGGTGGCCAGCTCTCTTCTGCGATAGTTTTCCGTGGATCCTCCGATCAAATGTCAGGCGAATGCCTGAAAAGCCAGTACCTTTTAGGCCAAGATCCCGGACCGCGCGCCTTTTAGGACATCAAGTCATAGGCCACCTCATTCAGTTTACACAGAGGTTAAGACCATATCTTGAAAGATAACGGGCAATAGTGATGAAATACCATTGGTTAATGGTGGAATTTTCTTAATGGAGGATCTTGAACGCAATGAAATCAGGGTAGCACATAATAAGAATACATGAGCAAGCTCAGCGATGTTGGTGACATTAAACGTGAGTGAAATTTTAACAACTTAATAAAATGAAAAAGGCGCCAGCATACCCCTATTTAAATGCATGCAATCAATCTAAAATATGCAATTTAAAAAATTAAAGTGAAAGAAAGACGATTTAATATAAAAATAGGAAATTTCTTGGCAGTTAAAGGAACACGACGCGCTTGATGGTAGGCAAGAAAAAATACATGACGTAATACAGAGATATTGAAGGATGTCTGATAATGTCCTCATTACTGAATAGTAAGAGGGTATGCTTATAATTGCAATTAGCAATTTCATACTATGCACCAGCTTGAAGAAAAATAATTGTAATTCAAAAACTTATTTTGAGTAGTTTACCGAATGTTTCAGATGCTATATAGCTGTGCCGAATTTTGGAGAAATTGTACACTCTAATATTTGCCAACAACTAACGATACAGCAAAACACAGCGATAAGATAATAACAACAGCACTTCATCATGTACCTTAAAATAAAGAAGTAATTTCTATTAAATATTTGTATCTAAAATTGATATTAAATAAAGCTAGCTCTTGACTATCCAAGAGGTAAACAAATATAATTTATTTTCCTCTTTTGATAATGTCATACGTACCTGAGTAATTCCTTGTTTTGAAAATTTACTATGTTTTACCAAAAATTCTGAATATTCATATTGTTCAAATTTTACCCCGTCTGAGCGTTTCCAAAAACTTAAAACTAGTTATACATAAACAATAGATATCGCGTCACATTTTATTGTTTTGAAAGAGGGTCTGAAACTCGAATCCTGCTTTATATTTGCTAATAAGGTTACAAAATATACTTAAGTAAAATAAATTTATTATTGGTTTCGTTTTTGCCTATCGTGACAGAAAGTATTTTTCAGATATCTGAAAGGTACTTGAATGTTAAGACGGGTGAACTAGTCCTAACCACACTGTTAATCTGGTTCGTGAGTAAGCTTATGCTTTTCAAAACACTGATATAATACTGGACGGGAGAAGATACAAACGTGTTTTTTATTGACAAGAAATGAACCTTTCCAGAAACAGATATTGACAAGCACGGTTTTGGGTTATTTCAAGTGTCGCCAGTGCCGCATAATTCAAGCATAAGTTGATTGTTTCAATATTATTAGCATTAGGATTACATTATATATCATCATCATAGTGTACTGCCAATGACAGTGTTTTATTAGTGAGTTCGAGTATTGCCAGACGCCCACTCAAAAGTTAAGGGTTCCTAATTATAACTACAACTAAATTCATAACATAACTTCAGTGTATAATAATTAATGAATTCTATCTCAAATGAATTTTTGTTCGTTGAACATTGATAAGTACAAGGGGATGTCAAAATTACTTGCGTACATGTTATTTTCAAGGGTTCCAGATGTCAATTTGAAGTCCAAATTTTCTTAAAATAGCATTTTAGGCGATAGTCTATTTATATTTACTCGGTCATCCGTATTTTAATTTAGAATCATATTTTATTTAATCGATGCCGTCATCATTTTGCCTGTGATTTCAAATCTGTAGCTTTTTTTTTTAATCGAAGTCTGCGGACATTAGGTGTTTCCACTTCTGTTGGACAAAAGCTGGATTTGTCTTATGTTCCGTGTTAAAAATTGTGCAATCAATACGTTACCTGTATCATTTGCGGCCATAAACTTTTACTTTTTTTTTTACGTGAATTAAGTTTTACATGGTCGATCTGGATAGACAAGATCGCTAAGGCAGTCCGTGCCGTGGCGATCTTTGGATCAAGGATCGCGGATTCTAAATCCCGCCTCGGCATGGATGTTTGTGTCGTTCACTCCTTGCAATCATCATTCCTAGGACTTTATTAGAGAAGATTAATAATTCCCTGCGCAAGCAGTGAAGCCTTTGCCTTATAGGGATGTTGAAAGTTGCCTAATAAAAAAACTTACATTAAATATAATTATTTAATTCCACTTAATTGATTGTGCGTATTACTAACTATTAAACGTTAAACATTTTGCAGTCGGAAAATAGCAATTTGTTCGCGTTTTGTTTCCGTGGCGTTGCGGAAATGAATGGCTGGGCACGCACCTGAAAGCAGAGAGACGCAAAGCGCCGCTGCAGCGCCACCGCAGCTGCAACCCTCCGCTCGTGCCATCACGCCGCCGACTGCCGGAGAGCGCACGCGGTGGTGGCCGTGACTTCGATAGCTAATCAGAGCGCCGGGCGCTTCCGGGGCGCGGCTTTCACTCGCCGCGCCCACGCGCGCGCAGCGGGTTTTGCAAGCAGATCGCCGACCGCCACGCCTTCTTCGCTGCCAGGATGGCCGTGCTTCCTGACATCACGGCTCCCGCGACCTCACTGGAAAAACATTTTATTTTCGTGAAATATAACTCAAACCTGACGTTCCCTCTTTTTTTGAATCTTACAATTTGGGGGAAAATTGTTACGAGCCTATCCGAGCCATTCGGGCAGCCACAGATTGGATTGATTGTGATTCCGGGCTGTGTCACTGCCCTAAGAGTCAATAAACCTTAAGTGAAGTATCGTCTTTCACTGCGGGAGGTTACTATGATCTTCTTTTCTGCTCGGCTGGCGATAATGCGGCACGCGACAGACGCTCGGCTTGCGAGATTTTTCCTAACTAGTATATCTCCCCACCTGCGTGGCACCACCGCAGGCGGGGGAAAACTGCTAAGCTCCGCGGCCGATTCCGCCTCCCACGTCTCCTCAAATGTTTCTTGAAACAATGTAAGCCAAATTCAAAATTTGCTTGAAAAAAAAATAATTTAAATTTCCCTACGATTTGAGGTGATATGTGGATCGTTGTTCTGAATGAATTTAGTGAAATTATAACAGAAGTTTGCTTTGGGGGGAGAAGGCATACACTGTGGGCCCTCCCCACTTTGGATCTGCCAGTGGTTCCATTTGAATCATCCTGAATGCGCCGTTATGGCCGCAGCCCTCGCTCATTATGTCCTACCATGTCTCTCTTCTCCTCGCATCACTTGTATGCCATAATGCGCCGGCTCCCTTCTCTCCCACGATGTGCTCGTTGTTATTTTTTTTTTTCTTCCACGCGATCCGCTGCTTTCTTGCTCCCTCGCTTCTCCTCCTCCTCGCATAACTCTGCTCACCTCACATTCGCCCACTCCTACGTCATCGCTTTCCTCCCCGGCTCTGCCCGCGTGCAGTGGCCGGCTCTAAGGCATGGGCAGAACCGGGCGATTGCCGCGGGGCCTCGGCAAGTCCAGCGCCTGCATGATCGGGCTGTAATTAGTAAAGGCTTCGAAAAAGAATTTGAAACTCGATACTAAAAATCGTTATCGGTAATTTGGTAAGTTCGCGGTAGCAGTAGACTGAAATTCATAAAATTTTTAATTAATTTTTTTTTCATTAAATATAAAGTTGTAGTCATTACTTACTAGGTATGCATTTCTATGAAAAGGAAATTGTCCAGACAATTCTGGAATTGTACAAAACAGATGCTGTCATTGCAAGCTTTTTTAAACCTTCGAAAATTTTCCTATAACATCCAATATATTTTAAAAATACACGTTTGCAAAATTAATTATATATACTATATATATATCTATATATATATATATATTACAGATATTGGGGCCTTTTTATTTTCATTGAAGTTTAGGAACTGAATATTCATATAGAATAAAATAGCCCAAATAGTTTCTTGACAGACGACTTTCACAATTTTGTATTTTTCCCGGGGTTAATGGAGGGGAGGAAAGGTATACGTTTCAGCATTGCCTCTGGGCCCAAGAATTGTGTAGCTGCAGCACATGGCTTTGATCGCTCCATTTTCTGTTTTCGACCGCACCCAATTATTATTCGTAATGAGATACTATCACGCCCTCAACAAATGTATTGATTTTTGTGATTAAATGAAGCAGTAAATGTGTTATCGCAAGATTTTATAACATATTTTATAGAATTCAACACTAAACTGTGTTAACGATTTTTGGGAAATTATGTTAATGAACCTTTTATCTACCATTATTTGGTTCATTATTTCATTGGAAGAATTTGTTTGTTCATCTAGAAGAGAGGCTAGGCCCTCATCTTCGGTTCTTCGAGCAAACATGTGAGAGTAAATATAATAATGAGCGGTAAAAGCGGATTTTTAAATTAGAAGAATGAATGGTTTTACTGCAAAGATTTTAAGTCTACATAAAATTTAATGCACAATGCTACAATCTGATGCGTTGTGTTCTTTCACAAAAACATTTTCAGTGGAATATAATTATATGTGACGTATTCAAACTGTTTTCAGATGGACAGATGGATTTATTTACAGAGTTCACTGGCAGTTCATTAATAGGCTTCATATAAAGGATCTGGGGACATTATTTTTTTAATCATTTACTTTCAAGAAACATGTTTAATCTGGATTTACAGTGAAAAGGGATTGTACTCTTCAATAAATTTTTAAAACTCTCCTGGTATCCTTAGCTTCGATGAATACTGAATGACTCAGGACTTGATAGTGTATTTTGGAATTTTAGATTATTTACAATTGTGAATTTGTAGTTTTCTAAATTGTTTTTAAGATTTACGCTTTTCTTTAAGCCGTTATCATTTCAATGGGGTCAGATAGTTGTATTTTTAGAGGCTGATTATCTTTACTAGTACTAGTTCATAATTATTTATGAACCAAGTATTTACTCGTATGTCCTGTAGATTACCACTCATGTGGTATCAGATTTAACTTGTAAACATCGTAGGTTGGGAAAAAAGTTCTTAACACTTAAAAATAGTAGTTGTCTTGTGTTTTCTTGTTAAGATTGTAAAATTCCTGCATCTCCTCAACTTTAAGAGCCAGTTTACAATATATTGTTAGTTAAGTGAATTTGAAAAACAAAAATAGTATGGTGTAACGTGCAACAAGTTATCCCTAAAATAAACCAATTACTTTTTTTCAGAAAAGAAAGATAGCAATATAATTTGCAGCAATTAAATTTCTAATAAAAATTCAAAATTGTGTGAGTAAAGAAGAAATGACTCCGTTCAAGACGTGTACTTCATTTAAATCAACGTATAATATTTTAGAACGAGGTCTACAAATAATTAACATATTTTAATATTATTGTTTTGAAACATTGTTGCCGTCTGCCCATATGAAGCTGGTGGCCGTGATAGTAAATATTCGATTATTTTATTTTACATTAAAAGTTTTGCAAATACTACTGTTTAGCTCTTAATAATATATCGAAAACTCCAATTTTCGGAAAATGAATGAATGTGATACTTTGCCCACGTGAAAAAAACCTGAGATTTGATATGGAAATGACACATTAATTACTTTCTCCCCTAACTACTCGACTGAGTTTGGACTAAAAGCAGGTGGTACGGCATCACGCTCATCTGCACAATTGTAACGCGACAGCGACCGCGGCAGGCGGAACTATCTGGCAAAGTGAATGAAAAAGAGCATAAGCGATAATAATATGGGGTTTGGTGACTTTCTGGGAATCGGATTGGCGTAAAAAGGTGCCAGCGTGGCGTGGGGCGGGGCTCGAGCCGGATATGGGGCGAGTGCAGTAAGGAACCGGGCCTTGTCACCCGCGCAGACGAGTCGCTCAATGAGTGAACGGGGGTGGGAGAGGGTGGGTGTCGGTGCGCTTCCGCAGAGGGTGGGGGAGTGGGAGATGTGTGGGGACGGTGGAAGTGGGAGCTTGCAAAAGAATGAATGTGTGGGGAGAGTGGCGGTAGGAGGCAGTAAGGATGACGGGCAGTGGGGTAGAGGTTGCGGTGACGGTGGTGTGGTTGTTGGTGAGGGGATTGTGTGTTGTGAAGTGGTGCGGTGGTGGCTATGGTGGGTGGCAATGTGGTGTAATTGGCAATGATAGTAATGTAGTGTGGTGTAAACTTGCGAGGGCAGTCTCGGCGTGATGTAGGCGCGGGGGCAGCGGAACCGACCGGACGGTGGCGACGGCCGAGTGAGTAAAGGGCGGCAGCGGCGCAAGAAATACGGCTGGGCGACGGGGAGACAGCGGCGCAGTGGCGGCAGCGGTGACATCAAGCCGGGTCGGGAGCAGGCGGCAGAGACGGCGGTCAGCGGAAGCTGCGATGGGCGGTAGTGATGGCGTGGACGCGGCAAGGCCATCGCGGGCTGGCGGGATGACGGTGTAGGTGGCGCTTAGTGTGTGTCACTGGAGGTGCCGTGCATTCGTCATTCCTTTCTCCACGTGGATCAATCGCCCATTAACGCAAACTGCGTGGGCGGGATATTGCGTCGATTTTCAAAGCCTCGCGAAAGGCATGCGGCGACGCTCGCGCCCTCCCCTCCCTCCCTGCTCCTTCCCCAACGCCCTCCCTCCCCTCCCTCTCGCGCTCCCTCCGCTCCTCTCCTCATTCTTCCCTCCCACTCTGCCGCATTCCCTCCCCTTCCCACTCCCAGCTCCCCTCCCTCCCTCCCTGTCCCCTCCCTTCCCCTTCCCTGCCTACTTCTCCTCTCCCTCACCACTCCCGTCACCCTTCCCATTACCCCCCTTT
>BOPP01000022.1:10167802-10186132 GCA_017312745.1 Gryllus bimaculatus
CCTTCCCCCGCATCGCGTCCAATATGTCTGTCTCGTCAGAGCGCGCGAGCAGTCTGCCCCGGGTCCTACTTTTCACTTGATGCCCCGTCACGGAGCACATATTACGAGATGTTTTTATTGTCCAGTACTTTAGTCATCTCTTTCAAGCAGAATTGTGTTTCTGCGAGGGATTTTATGCGAGTAGAAAGTATTCCTTTTTCATTGATCAGTCTTTGACTTTACATGTGTGGTTTTCGTTGGTTAGTTATAGTGAGTTTTATTAAAAAATATTGAAGGATGATCCAATTGAGGTTCTGCGAGAGTAGGATTTAAAGAGGTCAGAAGGAATTATTTAGTTGAATTATTCAGTAATAGTAAGTACTAGGGAACGGCAGAGTGGTTGCAAGAAATAAAGGTTTAAAGGTTTAATTTTAGGGTTGGCAGTTGTTTTAATAGTTGTTTAATATTAGTGGCAAGGACTATTATTTGGTTTACGACGTTGGAAAGAAGTTGTTTAATAACATTCTGTATGTGCATTTGTATTGGACTCAGTCATTAGAGGTTAGGGATCAGTGATGATAGTGGTGAACAAATCTATGTTTCTGCAGTTTGAGCATAACGTTTTGGTTACTAGTAGAGAATCGTTTATTTGTGAGGGTTATAGTTTTAGTTACATGAGGTAATTAAAAGTGTTTAAAACTAAGTACTTGTAGAATGAATTTTCCCGGTTTCTAATCGCGTGTTTGCACAGTAAAGGTAAATAGATGAGTTCGAAGAAAAGTACTTCTCGCTTGTGGCGTTTAAATGCAGACTTTAGTGAACATGCGGCAAAACAGACGCGCTGAGGGAAAGTCACCCAAACTTTAGTTTCGTTGGTTTG
The DNA here is from genome assembly GCA_017312745.1 of Gryllus bimaculatus. Lineage (NCBI taxonomy): Eukaryota > Metazoa > Arthropoda > Insecta > Orthoptera > Gryllidae > Gryllus > Gryllus bimaculatus. The sequence goes on from BOPP01000022.1 coordinate 10,168,662, forward strand.
TTTGGTTTCCTTGGATATTGGCACGGACCTCCTTGGCGGTGCAGTGGACATGGGGAACACGTCCCTCCTCCAAAATAGTTTCAGGTACATGCAGTACTCTAATCTAATTGTTTAACAATGATCGAAGTCACTTTCAGCATAATATATCATAGCGATATTTATATAATATTCAGTGCGGAAAACGATATGATGGTGCATAGAAACAAAAGCCACTTTTCATTAGTCATATGTGATTAATGTGGCATTCAAATGTGAATAGCTACATTCAAAATGTCACTAAAGCTGGTAAAATTAATATTATGAAGATTATCATTAACTGGTGGACATAGGACTACCAGCGACCAGATTACAATTGTGGGGCACTATTGCTGCTCTAAACGCCGCCGCAGCCAATGTTTCTTTGGCTGCCATTGTTTCCTTAGTTTTCACAGTATCTTTTCGAATTAATGAATACCTACGACATTACTTTACCGCTATACTTTCTCGTAGACGTACGCACACACTGAGTATTCCACGTAGTATAGAAAAAATGTGTGTAATGATGCGGCAAAATCGATTTTAAAATTTTAGCAGAAATACACGATTTGGGTTTCTCTAAAAACCAAACTGTTTTGTTTTTTCAATACGTCCGTCAGTCAGTGAACAACACTACCGCCCAAGAGGTTCATAGTATTTTTTCCAAAATACATATTTCTTAATCGATATGGCCCTACCCGAAGCCCTGCAATTTTGATATTTTTGTATCATTTTGGTGGTAGTTTATATAACGTCTCTGGGAGTTTTCAAGAATGTCTTGAAAATGGCGCCAATTTTTGTCGTAAACGTTCTTATAAGAATAGAGACAAACGAAGATGACAGATTTATAAAGAAGATATAGAACCGATTGTAACTCTAAAATTTGGAAAATTTTTTGGGATTCCCTCGTACACCTGTACTATTGAAAATAAATATTTTTTTCAAGTAAAATCTCCACAATTAGGTGTTTAATCAATATAAATTGCATTGTTTTGAACATATTTTTGTGCAATTTTCGAGTAATTTTAATGGTGTTGACATAAGGGATGAAATATGGGATTTAAAAAAATACGTTTCACGTCCTTAGCATTCACAATACATTACAGACTTTTTGAATACAGTATTATATTGGTGAGTACAAATTATTTCTAATGATGTTTGTCGAAAACTCAACTTTTCAGTGAAAATTAATTCAAAATTGCTTAATTCAGAAACGTTCAAATGACATTTTCTCAACAACAGCTCCCTATATCGAAATTTGGATGTTGCGTGAAAAAGTACGTGTTTTTTGTAAAGAACACTTTTTTATAAATATTTCATGAAAGTAAACTTAGTCATCGTATTTACTTTAGCGTGTTGTAAATATTACGTCTACAAACAATATTTTCTATAGCATAATTAATTTTGAGAGTATTCTTCATTGCTGCATACAATGGTGAAAGATTTTGTTGCTAAAATAACTTTGGTTTCCATAGCAACAGGGAACAATGGTGACAGTTACTCAGATTTATGAATTAAATGTTACAAAACACATTAATGGTCACGCATGCATTAAAAGTTCAGCCTCATTTATATTTTTGGTTTTTTCAAATTATTATATCACAAAGCCGTAACATTTACAGTTCGTGCGGTGAAGTTATTCGAGCTCGTGGGATAGATGTTTGTGGCAGCTGAACCAAAATACGTGGATACGAAAGCTGTGGGTTATACTCCGATTTAAATTTAGTGTTCCTGGAAGGTCACGAGGAGAGGAGAGCTGAGGAGAAGGGAGCACTGACATCCAATCGGAGTTTCCTTACGACTTACAATTTTGGTACTGATTCTCCCAATTGAGTGACAGAGTTCTCCTCTCCTTTCTGCTTGAACCTTGAAGGGGTACTACGTTTAAATCGGAGAATGGTAACTCACGCACGTCTTTAATGTTTTCTGATGTGTTTGAGACTGCAGGAGCATTTCTTTTCCGTTGTGTTTTCATCTATATCATAACTCTTAAATTTTCTCTTGGCTTGATGGTCAACTGTGTGCAATCTGCGTGTTAACAGAAGCACTTGATCCCACACCAAAACAATGGTGAAAGCACAGCGGTGGCGCCAAGAAATACCACGACTAAGAAAGGTCTATGCAATTTTGGGGTGCGCAAAGGTTCTCGTCACCTACACCCCCCCCGGTGCGGTAGGCACTGCGAGATATCCTGGTAACCATTTAGACGCCGAGGAGAATAAGAAAATAATTAGTATGAGAAAATATGTGCCATTATTTAGCACATATAGTTTAATTTACTACATCCTTAATATAACTTCCAAAAAAATCAATTCATTTATAGCTGAGCTTTGAACTGACTTTCCTCGAAGGACACACCTCTTTGTGCCGTTTAGAGATTTAGTGGGTTTGTGTTGCTAATGGATCCTGCGTTGAAAAGTTTGTACATAGGCAACCGATGTGTTGGAGTACCTCCATTGTAGGCAATTGCTATACAAAGTCATGCAACATGCTCGTTAAGTTTTTGACATTGCAATTTTTTTCTCGAAGTGATAGGAGTTAAGAGAACTATTTGTTTAAGCAAATGATTGATATTTTTGTTTCTAAGCTGACATTCCAAGATTTTTGCAAATATCAGGGTGTATAAAAGATGTGTGGGAATGGTTTTGTATCGATTTTGGAAACCTTATACAAAAATATTACAAACAAAAACGAAATGGAAACTGAGTGCGGAAAAGAGTAGTAGTATTTGTGCGTATTTGTGATCATTTGAGTATATGATGTTGTCGCCATTTATCGATCATGCCTGAAATTCGAGCCTTGTGGAATTCCGTTCTCGCCCCTTTGCAGGTGGTCCCTCCTGGCGGGGAGGCGGGGCTCATCGATTGCGTGGGAGCGCCTTTCTACACCTCGCACCCTCTAATGCCTATTCCCTGTTTGTGGTTGACTGAGCGAGAGTGTGTGCACGGGAGACGGAAGTTTCATCACAATGGAATATTAGCATCAGGAATGCGATCGCATTACTTCTTGTAATGAAATAGGGGTAGACCAGTGACAAAAATACAAAATTCATTTAAATATTGTTTGATGATTTCTTAAATTGCTGTAATTATTATAACTAATAAGAGATTAACAATTTCACAAATCTGGTTTATGGTACAATTTTATATGCTGTCAGGTGATATTTCTTAATCAGTAGTATCTTATCATTACTTGATAGTTTTTGAATGCTTGGAACATTTCAATACAATATTAATATCTTGATAATACAATAAATCTTTTCTAAAGTAATTTTCGGAAGTTAAAATTCTGATTTCCTACGAGTCATTACATCTAGTATAATCGAATGTTATTTTTTTCTCATTGACATCAATTAATTATGAATAACAGAGTTCATAGAATTGTTTGGGATATGGAATAATCAAAGATTTATTTGATTCCAGATTTGTATTTGAACAGTAAACGCAAGAGAACGTAACAAAAAAGCCAACACAATTCGCTGTATGTTTCGGTATTCTTAGGATTCGGACCAGCAAACACCACCACTTCAAGAAATTGGAAAACCTGCAGGCATTTGCTAACGGTTTCTCGGAATCTTCAAAGGGAATACCGCTCGACGAAACTCCCGAGGTCGCGAAACAATGCAATTACGCCCTGCGCGGGTTTCACCTCTGGCATCTTCCCTTCCCCTCCCCTCCCCCCCCCTCTCCAGGCCGCGCCTCCCACTCGCCGCCGCGTCTCTCCTTCGCGCCCGGCGGGACGCTGACAAACTGGATTTCGAGCCCTTTTCCCGGTTGTGGCTTCAAATTAGTTTTACAAGAAAGCGGCGTTAAAGACAACGGAAAAGCGTACCTTAACTTCTGCCTCTTCAGAAAGCATCAGCTGTGGAGCGCGAGGGGGGGGGGAGAGTTGAGAAACTGGCCGCAGGGGTTCATCGGAAGAAGACAGAAATGGTGGAAGCTCCAGAGGGCGCGAAGTGATGTTTGGAGAAATGACAGCACCAGTGACAGAAAAGGGATGAATGAGGATTCCAGTAAGAAGTATTATGTAATTTAAAAATTGCAGGAAGTTGATATGCGAAATGTAATTTCGTTTAGACAAGACCGAAAACAACATTGTGGATTTATCCAGATAAATGAGTAATTTCATCAGAGAAATTGCAAGACAAATGTCGATACTCCTCAATGAATGTTCGCTGCTCCGTTGCCAGCTTAAATTGGTTTGGAAAGCAGAAATTTGTTCACAAAATTTCGGGGAGAAGTATAATTGCGCACGCTTTCATGAATTCCAGAATCCATTCCCCGGCGCTTATACTACACAGAGTTGAATGATAAATAAAAGTACCAACAAAGCAAGGTTAACAACATTTAAAAACACGAAATTTTTGCTCATGACTTATAGGAAACTGATTTGCTTCGGTAAACGAACTACAAATTTTATTTCGTAGTATTGCTACATAGCAACTCACCTCCCCACTATGTTTCTAATATTTGAACAACTTGCAAAAGAAGAGCTCAACAAAACGAGCGCATATAGAAGCTTCTTTTAAGTCCAGAAGCAAAACAAGGAGCCGTCTCAGCATTCGCTTAATGGATCAGGGAAGATTGAAGGGAATTCTGATAGAGATGGGGATCATTTCATTTGTTACAGGCATAACTGGTTTTAAAATTATACAGTGCAAATGATAACCAATTCATTATCTCGTATTTTTTTCAGTATTACTGTTTATAAGATTACAGGCAAAGGAACAAACACACACAAACTAATTCTGCTACAACTACTACTATTACAACTGCTACTACTGTTGCTCACTTGCCCGCTATAGTAACGGTTTCATAATATTACAATGCCTAATTTCTGACTGAACTAACACACCGTCATCAGCAATAAACACGTTCTGAGACCAAACATATGAAGGTCTGACGGGGAGCACGAATCCCCAGTCCAGTTTCCTACTTTCCGACAATACGATCCGTTTCGTACTCGTACCCTCGTCGATAGCTTCACGATTGAGGCAGAGAGGAGACGGGTTGGGGCCCCGAGCCACGCGGGCTTCGGGCCGGGTAATCCCCAGTTGGGCACTTGTCTCCGAGTAACATGCATAAACCTTGTTCAAAATGGGGCAGAAAATTCCAAAATAAAACTTATCCCAAACAAAACTGCAGCTAAAATATTCCCAGGCAGATGTTACACCCCTTTCGCTATAACATTAAGTAATGAAACTATGAACACCACAATGAAGCCCATTATTACTGAGAACTGAACTTCGATTCTAAGCTAAACTGGAAACCTCAAAGCAATAAGCTAATAAAAGCTAAAAACAACTTTCTATTGATTAATGGTTTAAGATGAAGTAGTAACATCAATTTACCTTATGACACAACACACATGATGTACAATCAAGTCTCCTAATGTACGCATGCTTAACATGACTAAATGCAGTCAGAACCAACCTAAACAAAAGCAAATTATTTAAAAATCAATTTTCAAGGACAATAACAAAAGCGACATGGTTCATATCAAACAAAAAACTACACAAAGGATTTAATTTCGAACCCGTAACCCAATTCGTCCCACTTCTATTCCAATCTAATGTAAATGTCCAACCTAATTGGATTGAATCTAAACCGAAAATCCAACTGCACCACACGTATAAAAATAAGTACCCGTTCCACATTTTCCCCCAAGCATTCTCAGAAATGAACTTTAATTGCAAGTGACTCGGTATTCTCAGTTTTAAGTATACTTACTGGATTAATTAATAAGGGAAAAATTAACACGGAAATGTGAAGATATAAATAACTGAGGTATTTTTTTCAACAGTAAAAAAACTAAACTTGAATCATGAGCATGCAGGTGCCCCAGGAAAATTTCGCACTGTGCTCTTCAGACACTGTGTTTCCGGGAAGCGCGCCTGCAGTGCGTTGGGGAGGGCTCCGTGGGAGGTCGTCAGCCTGAGGTAGGTCCAGGGTGTGCAACTGCGAGGAACAGTGTGGGACTGAAAGACGCCTCCACCCCACCCCCCGGCCTGGAATTTGGCGCGCAGCCCGAGGCCTTTGGCGCTAGATCTGCGTGGGTGCCCGTAAAGGCGCCAGCAGGGACGGGCATGGGCAGGGAGGTGGGAGTGGAGTTATGAGAGGCGTTGGGTTGGTCACGGACCGAGGGCTCGAAGGCGACACTCGAGGTGGCACTAAAGTGCTACTGCCGCTCCCGGTGATCCAAATTACGTGCCGCACCAAATCACCGAACTGATTTTCAAATGTTGATTTTAGTATTGTATATTATGCAATTAGTTGGTAATTTTAAGCTTTATTGCATGAGTATGTGCTTTGAAAACGAACGACGTTGGGAGTGAATTATTATATTTGCACGAATGCAATTAAGTAACATTGTAAAACAGTGCATACGTTATTTTTTGTATAAAGCTAATTTATGAAAGAATTGAAGTTAATTTTTGGAAACAACTTTATTGTGACGTCACGGATTCTTCCATCTGTGCGAAAAATCGCTGGTTGGCTGCTTGGATGCAACTACCTCCTCACGATTTTCTCGATTGGCTGAATGCGTGATGGCGTAATTATTCGTGCCATAAACGACAAATACGTCATATCTGTGTTGAATTTATTCGTTCATGTTGCATTCATATTCGCGATATGCCCGTATCATCGTTTTGTACTCTGCTAATATCTCCATGGACAGGGAAAGTATCACAAAAATGAGCGTAACACGCACCTACTAGCAAAGGTGTACCATTGTTGGTCCCGGAAGTGAGTTCAAGCGCCTTACGCACTTCCCTTTTTTCGGCATATTATTTATTATTTACGGTTTAAGGATATACGGCCAAAAATATTTTGCGGATCGAATGTGTCCATAAGCAATAAAAGATAGTCCACCGTGTTGCTATAAAATGTGGTTCTATTGGATCGATATCACGCGTCGCAATTAGGTAGTTTTCGCGGGCGAAATTCGGCGTCACAGATTGTGTGGCGGATTAGAAGCGTGGCAGTAGCTCTTGAAAGTATGTTGAAGAAGTTGGCACCACGCACACCCCTGGGCAATCGCGCGCTTCGGAACTCGAGATGTGCACAGGCCGAGGGATTACATATCCCTGACTGCAACGCGCACTGCGTATATACACGTTGGTGATTGGGGAAAAGTGGAGAAGCTGAATTGTAAAGGCTCTGTCATGTTCAAATAATAAACTATCAATTAGCAAAAAACAATAATACAGATTTATTACGAAGAATATATGTCTGTTTACACGATAATTTTATAAACAGAAATAAATGAAAAATATAATAAAAAAGACCGACAAGGGAGGACAAACTTGAAGAGACCGACATCGCTACTCCCGTGGCTGAGGATTGGGAGCTGCCCATATGGGCGGGCTACGCCCACGTTCGTGCGTTGTTTGGGAACAATGTGGACTTAACCGTGGGCACAAACTGTTGGGTTCCGAGAACGCACTGTCCAAACGACTGAAGTAAATATCAGAGGAACTAAATTAAATTCCTTCATGTTTCTTCATGGTTTCTTTCATGGTTCGTGGCAACCAACTGCCACAATCCCAAATTTCTCCTGGTGGTCTGATCGGATCACCCTCTAAACACGGTGCGGTCTCCTAGGGGACCGCGGTTAGAACGTGTACTGGTAATAAAGGAAATTTTGATAGTGGTACTGGTAATGAAATAAATTAAATTAATTATTCTCTTCAATATAATAAATTGTTAACGTGAAAGTTTGATTTTTGTCATATTTTTTTGGTTTGATACCCCTAAATAACGATAAAAACAATGCATAGAATTTCTTTTTCTAAAGAAAGGAATATATTAGTCATACGACCTGGTGCACAGATTCCCATGAATCGGAAATTGCTCAGAGGAGAGTACGCTCATATGGCTTTAATGATAAAATGACAATCACAAAGGATTCTCTCTTCCGAAAGATGCGCGTATGGTACCGAAAACGCCACCTTTTGGAACTCCGGATATCTGTTGTAAAATAACTCTATGGTATACAATTTCTAATAGGAAAATAACTGTTGCTGCACCCACTCCTAAAAGCGACACATTCATCACTACACGGAACTGAGACAGCGATAGGCTCTTAGTCGAATGACTTTCGGTATTTGGCAGCTGGGGATGAATTGAGTACATAGACGCCATATAGTCCGCCAGCCAATCGTCAGAAACCTTCCTAAGCACACCAGCCTCCATCAGTCGCTGCAGCCGATCGCTAAAGAAATCGTGCAACGGCCAGTCCTTGCGAACGGCAAAGGCCAAGTACGCAGGCGACACTAGGCACTGCTTCACGTTGTGCAGCATCGGGACGCCGCGTTCGAACGCCTCGGGAAAATTCTGTAATACAGTCAGCACTTGTTCGTTCGAAACTATCGCCACGTTCTTGTACCTCACAGCATCGCGAACCGCCTTCTCCCGCTGTTTCTTCCCCTTCATTCGACGCAGCTTCTTGGCTATCGCGACCACGTGCGGGTCGGCCTGCCCGTCCACCCTCTCGAGCGTCTCCCTGACCACAGGCGTCGAGTAGACGACGTCGAACGCCTCCGCCACCTCGGCGATGGTGTCAATCTGCGCCTGCTTGTCCGGCGCCACCAGCGACCCCACGAAGCAGCCGGCGACCACATTGAGCAGCACGAAGCTGGAGAAGCTGAGCGAGACCATGAGGCGGCGCTGGCTCCGCAGGAACATGCCGCAGAGGAAGGTGCGGGCCGTCTCCAGCAGCGCGCGGCCGGCGGGCGCGCCGTACAGCCCGCGCAGCGCCGCCGCGTACGCGCCGAAGCACGCGAGGACGGCGGCCGAGGCGAGCGCCGGCGCCGACGGCAGCGCCAGGCGCTCCCGCCGCGCCGCGCGCCGCGGCACCAGCGCGCACAGGTTCTGCTGCGCGTGCGGGTACAGGAAGCGCACGCCCGACGGGAAGCCCGCCGACAGGTAGCGCGCCACGCCGTACACGTCGATGTGGCCTGCCGCCAGCGCCAGCAGCCCGCCCGTCAGCGACCCGTTGGCCAGCACCTCGCCCACCGCCACCTGCGGACGACACGTTGGATATAGTTTTTCAGTTCCAAATAGTTCCTAGTTTTAACGTATGCTTTCGATTGTACGACTTAAAAAAACTCATTATTTTTAAGATACGTTATTTCTTAATGACGCTAATTTTTACGAACTATGACATTGGATTTCCCGTCTTTCAAAAACTCTCTATTGTCCCAGCAAAACGATCTGCACGAAATACGCCCTCAAGACTCATACTGGGGGCAGGCTCCCAGGAACTATGGCCAGCGGCAGTGTCCGTGTACATCATAAATAAATATATAATTGATAATTATGAATCTCTGACCTGTAATAAGCTTCAATTAGTTCAATGGCTTTCAAAATTAGGTATCACGAGTGCAAACCATTTCGGACGCGGATGTGTCTCTCTAAAAGCTCTACAAAAATTTCATCGAAATATTGTTTGATATTCTCCGACAGTTCCGTCCTATTCATGTCTCTTTTGTGCTCAGTCACGAAAAGATGAGTGTAAGATATGTCGTATGAGCACGATAGAATATGAGCCGTAAAAATCATGTATTAATATGACCGATGTGTCGGTTTTTGGCAACAGATATGAGAGTTAAATTAGTCGGTAACATTGGGAGCAATAGTAGTTCCAGTTAGTACAGCATATTTCCAAACCCCAGCCATTAAACGTAACAATAACGTACGTATGGATTTTCAACTTTTTGCCCACAAAATGAAATTGTTTCGTCCAATGATCATTCTACGTCTGCAACAGCGTAGTCAGTGTTGCAGAAACGTCAGATGCTAGATTTTTAATCAGTGATATGTAATAATTAAAAGAGTATTTGCAACATCATACAGACGAACTCCACGTTATCTATCGGAAAATAAATTGCTTATGACGAATAAAATTGCAATATCGTTTCTGCCTCGTTTGAAGTTACTTGGTGTGATAAGAAGATTTTAAAAATGAACTACTGGAAACAATTGTTATCATTGAATGTTTGCAACGGGAAATGACAAGACTATACAGTTTGTCGCTGTATCATACGCTTTTTTACCTTTACCAAGCGAATAGAAGCGTTCGGTTTGCGTGATTTAGACAAACATATGACCCCGACCTGGCATCTTATGCGCAAATGAGCCATTGTTACACCATCAGTAAACACAAACACAAAAATATTTATTCTCTCGTGTTAATTTTAACAATGTATTGCATAATGTTAAAATATTATAATATTAATTATTTAATATAATATTAATCATACACGTTTTCAATTTTTATATTACGGAAGCTATTACCATATATTAAATAGTAGTGTCATTGGCATGTACCCATTCTTAGCTATTATCTCAGAACTCTAGATGATCCTCAATTAAAATTTAAATGATAAACCCGCTTTAAAATATTTTACGAGTATTGTTAATATCATATTCCGGTCACTTGACTAGGACAAAATAATATTAGGAATAGAGAATAAACTAATGTCTCACGATATAAGTAGCGCGTCAGGAAACACTCTCTGCAGTGGCGCCTTGCAGGTGAGAATGCGTGCAACAGAAATTATGTTGGTAGCACGAGTTCACCACAATCATAATAGATATTGGAAGTGTTGTCCCCATCACTTTATTACAGTACCCCCACCCCCAGTTATTTGCCTGCTACCAACATAAAATCAATTTCTAATAGGAGGCCCTGGTTCGGCTCAGTGCGGAAATTTTTTTCTGACGCACTGTAAAATATTTAAAGAGTACAAATTATTGCATTCTTCTTACCGGAACGCAGCCGCCCAAGTTCCCGGTGCTTGACGCCAAGATGTACATCATTTCGGCAGCTTGCCCTTTCCGCTCCCAGTTGTTGTCGCAATCGGTCGTGGACGTGCTCGGGCCATTCGTCATGCCGAATTTCACCGGTTCTATTCGAACTATTCCTTCCAAATGGAATTCTGTGTTAGTTACAGCTTTTATCAAACCTCGAGAGGACGATGAGCTCTCGTTACATCTTATTGCACACAGCATAACGATGCCAATCGATCCAAGACTAATCGGATACTTTCTGTAATACGTTTCCCTAAACATTCCTGTGTTCTTCGCTTCTCTCCAGACACGTACACGTGTAGAGCAGGGTTTAGAACTCGAACGAATCAGTTTGATGCAATGTTCGATACAGCATATTTACAGAGGCAGGGACTGTTTTCTGACGAGAGAAGTGCGTTAGTGTTGAAGGTAAAAGGATGTCATGGAGTGTCACGAAAAGCTTTCTCGAAGTCACGGAGCAGTAACACTAACGCGTATTGCGGGTTTCCTTAAAGCCTCATACATTCATGCCAACATCACGAAACAGTTGGACAGCCCAATTAGCAATCTGTCACGAAACAGATACGATCTGCATCTTTCGTGTTGAGCGTTTACTGAGCGTTTTAAATGTAATACTGTACTTTCTAAACTGACACGGTATTGGAAGATAAGCTAATAAGGTGAAATGAATAAACAAAGTAATAATGTCGAATGACAAATTGTAGAAATGTAACATTAGTTTCTTCTTGGTAACAAAAGACCTTCAATATCTCAATTAAAAAAGCGAATTTAAGAGGGGAATGAACGAAGAAATATAAGCGGTTTTTTCTCTTACAGCTACATTTACTCACAAAACCAACTTTGAATTGTATAATGCCTCCCTTTGAATGACATGAAAACGAAAAAATGACATAAAGAAATCTTACAGTTGGATTAGTTAATACTTTATTAATTTTCATCAGCGTGCCAACAATATTTGAACGTTCGTTTGTGTGGGATAATATTATATATTTCAGTATGATACAATTCGAAAAATAGTCTGAATTGTTATAAAATACATTTTTATGATTTTGTTTCTAACTAATTAGGTTATTACATGTAGTTCCTAGATTGTAATATTTTAATAGTACTTCCTACTAAATTTATCTTTCTTTTGCATTTGTCTTCGATGATGAACGACAAAACATGACAATCTTACTTTCAAGAATGAATGCAGGTGATAGAAGTAAATTTATATTCTTAAATAATTGATAACATTTTAGTGAGTGTGACTGTGTACATGATTTTCATTTATAAAAATGTAAATGTTTTAATTAGAAATAATACACCTTCGTAAAATATAATTTTCTAAATACACCAATGCACTGTAATTAAGTTGTTGAATGAAATAATTGTTTCAACTCAACTGTGACTTACAATGACCTATAAAAAACAGAATATCTTAAGTATTTTTTTAAAAATTGGTAAATGTTATTTTTCTTTTACAAAAAGTGGATCTCATTTTCAGCGAGTGCAGTGACTTCAGTGCGTAGAACGTCAAACTTTCTAAAACCAATAAATCAGCGTTATCTACCAGCAGCTAAAATATGTACGCGACCTCTGTTTGCTCGCCCCTTAACTAAGATAAACCAACAAAAAACAATGTCGCGGTCGAAACAAACCATTAGAATATCGTGTCACTCGAGCAATAAGGAAGTAGTCAGTACCTCTCCAGTAACAATAAAAAGCCCATTCCCATTACTTCTTCTTTTTGAGGAAGACGTCATGAGGTATGTGGTGTTTTTTTTTCTAAAAAGATTAAGGTTGGAAAAGACATGTCGTTCTTGCAAGTACCTACTTGTATGATTAGATAGTGTTGAGTTATGTGAAATGAGGGATGTGTAAGAATAGTTACGAAATTTAAACGTTCATTGTAGATATATCTAAATTAAAGTGACTCTGAAAATTACAGATGTGAAGGGGAAAATGTAGGATTTGTTTCAATCTTTGATTATTTGTCGTGTTTTCATAACTTATTGGCTACGTGCCTCTTTCAGTTTTTTCTGCTGTATATTAATATTATTGCCCTCAATTTCTATTTAGATCATACTAATAATTGAGAAATTAATGCACAAATACATTAAATTGTAAGTAGAATAGAACTAACAGACGAGTAAATTTGCAAATTTACACATATGTTAAGTCGGAAGAATTATTCTAGAGAAAAGAAAAAGAGTGTAATGATTAATGAACCTTATGTGGCAGGGTTTATATATTTTTTTAACTACGATACGAGACACCCACGTTTTTTTCTGAACGTATTGCGAAATCAAAAAAGGCACGCTTATTAATATGACATTTTTACTTACTAACACTGATCATAGCGGATCGTGACCTTGAAATATAACAGGCATTTGTCTGAGGTCTGTTGTAAGAATGTAAAATAAAGGAAGATACTCGTACATTACTGTCACACTTTGTTTTACCAATATTTTGTGATCATAGCACGCAAAACCGATATTGAAACTGTGCAAACACTTCAAATTGGATATCTATTCATATTTTGGATATGAAGTATTAATAATAATAACAGTATTAATAATAACAGTATTAATAATAATAACAGTAATAATAATAAAGTTCATTTTACATAGATTATTTACAAACTTACACTACGATAATGTCGCTGTTCTAAAAGGTATGATCTGTCAAAAAATGTAAGCGAATGAAGTGTCTTTTGAAAATTGAAAATGTTTACTATCAAATAACTCAAAAACTATTGTGAAGACAAAAAAATATACAGACATTCTCGAAGTCTGTTTTGGCAGCTTTAATTTTGAGTGAGTAACTTTTCCGCTACGATGCAACCGTTTTCAATATATAAACGATTAAAATATATCCGTGCAAGGGTTGTTTGATATGAATGTGGGGAAAACATTTTAAAAAATTCAGACATTTCCTATGCATCTATAGTGTTCTACAGGACCAAATGTCAAAGAAGCACAAACAAATTCCATGTTTAAGAGATCGGTGCGGCCTCTAGAATGAAGACAAAAATTGCTATATTTTTCAGAGGATGTTTCCTCATAGCAAACTTCAGTTTAAGCACCCATATTAGGGCGGACGAAACTTTTTTTCAACAAACCCTAATATATAGTATATAATGTAATACACAGGATACTAATCCGAGCAGCCGGCAGCAAGAATTTTGTTTAAGAGAGCGGCTGAATTCGACTCCCTCGGCTCTCGAACCCTAGGACTTCTCGGTCAAAGTCAGTGCAGAGACAGCGGCAATGCTGGCCAGGAGCTAAATTCAACCGGTCCGTCTATTTGCATACTTCTCCAGTTCGCTTATAATTCTTCTGAGAAACTACGGAAAACTACCTATCAGAGCAGCTGCTATATTCACTAAGCTATCAACTTTGTGTCGAAAACCGGCCACCGCCGGGACACGATGGCTGCGACCTCCTGGCCTGGCTCGCTGCAGTGACAACAGTTGTTGCTCTGAGCCAATTCAGCCAACTGAAGAATTAATATCGGTAGTTCAGTGATTTGAAAGATTGTAGTCGAGGAAACTACTCGTTAAACTACAACCCAATAAAAAGTTTCCACTTCTTTAAAATTATTCCAATACCCATGCTTTCTGTTTGGGCAGTATACATAGATGGATTTAATTAATTAATAATGATGATATGTTCCTTTTAAAGGAGGAATTTTGGCACGAGAGGGCGAAAAAACAGGATAACCCAGCGAAACCCAGCCGTGTACCTCATTTGTCCACTACACATTCCAAACACTGGTCGTGTGGATTTTGAACTCCGATACCCATAGGTGAAAGGATTGTACCCGGCCACAATACTACAGGCGACCAAAATCGTTCCAACTAGCAGAAGCATCAATCCGCGCAAAGTAGTATGAACTTACGGATCGCCTCCGCCGTATCAGCGCCTGCCCCTCTTAACCGCCACCCGCCCGCCTTAGCCCCTCGCCCGCCCACCCGCCCGCCTTAACCGCCCGCCTTAACAGCCGCCCCCCGCCATCCTTAACCGTCGTCCGCCCAATTGCGTCCCTTAACCGCCCCCTCCTTAACCGCCGCCCCCTTAACACCTCGCCCTACCTAACCGACGCCACCTTTAACCGACACCCCCTTAACCGACACCCCTTAAACCGCCGTCGCCTTTAACCGCCGCTCACCTTAACGCGCCGCTCACCTTAACCGCCGCTCGCCTTAACCGCCGCTCGCCTTAACCGCTGCTCGCCTTAACCGCCTGCTCGCCTTAACCGCTGCTCGCCTTAACCGCTGCTCGCCTTAACCGGCTGCCCCTTTAACCGCTGCTCGCCTCTCTTAACCGCGCCGCCCTAACCGCCGCCCCGCCCTAACGCCGCCCGCCCTAACCGCCGCCCTCTCTAACCGCCGCCCGCACTAACCACCGCCCGCCCTAACCGCCGACCTCTCTAACCGCCGCCCGCCCTAACCGCCACCAGCCTTAACCGCCGCGTCGCGCCGCGCCGCCACGCGCGCAATCTGTGCTCGCTTGTTGCACGACGGAAATATTTATTTCTCTCACTCCCAACGGGAGGTCGCAGCGGTGTGTGTCATATACAAGAGCTCCGCCGTTCCCCAGGGCACGACAAGAGATACTGCTGAGCTTTGCCTGCGGGACCGAGAGGTGGGTCACGGAACTTGTGTTCGTGTTACGCGTTTATACACGTTGGTATTTAATATGCAAGACAGGTGCATAAACTATGGAAATAATTGTGTGTCAGTAATGTATTACATCCAATTCAATAAATGAATACAGTGGGTGGAATTTTAGTGGGGTCAAATATTGTTGAACACCTTTTTTTATTACGGTAAGGAAGCTAAGAATAAATTTTACATTTTTTAATGTATTTAAAATTTCATTTTCTCCTATAGATAATACAATACGTTAACTGTGAATAGAGGTTTGAATTTACTGCATAATCTAAACATTTGGAATCAGTTTATATGATGGGGAATAGAGTTAAATGTTAACCAGTTAGTTAGAGATAATGTTAACCGGTAAAATATTATTCTACGTAGTGTTCTGCCTGAGAACAAAACTATCGCCTAAACCGTACATAGGATAATCACTTAATGGATACTCGGATGCTGAGACTTTGGTGCGGATCTTTTTAAATTTTTGGAACGGTTTGTATGAAGCGCCTTGACCATTTTCTCAAAAATGGCTTTAAATTTTATAAAACGGTATTTGCACGAATAGGGTTATTTACGCCTACAAAATGACGCAGGTCCTACTTTCATTTAAACCTCTAATTTTTTCAAAAACTGTCTACGTTTGATATTTTTGTATCTCTTTCATTAGGGGACATCAATAAACCAATTATGACCACTCCTCTCTTTGAAGCAGGCAACATAGTTATGTTTTTTTTGTGTGTAGGAAATGCATTATTTCTGGTTATCTATGAAACAAATATATGTCCTTAGTAGGTCGTATATCTTTCAATATCTTACACATTTTAAATCGTCTGACACATTTTAAAGCGTGTCTACCACTAAAAATGATTCTAATTTGATAATTTCATACGATAATTCACGTTGGCACACACTTACTTATAGTAAAAAGATATCTAATGAAATGCTGCTATCACACCGGAGTGTATTTCGCAAAATCTGCGCACCAATTAGCTTCTTCACTGCTGAAGACACACACAAACACAGAACTACTAAACCAACTATTGAGAAATAGCCCATATGCAAATTTTTAATTCCTCATTTACGTTTACGTTTTACTGACTAAATTCCATTAGTTTTTCTTCCTTTGTAGTGTAAATAAGTCTACATTTAATTTTCAACTAATAGTATACTACTACCTTCAAATAATTTTTAAGGTCAGCAAATAAAGTGTGATCGTATCAACCAATTAAATGATTAAATTTCCTTTCTCGTGTTAATTAATTACGATGTTATTTATTATTTTACAATTTATGTCAAAATGTCTATTATTTAAAAGTGTACTTACAGCATCTTCAAAACTCCTCTAAAAATTGGAATAGTTAATTTGTTACCAGAAGTAGTTTCACGTGTATTAGAAAGGAAATTTCAAATATTTCTTTAATGTATTTGTACAGTTTCGTTTTCTTCCTTTTGTGAAACGTTTTTCAAGAGAAGGTTGAATTATTAATAGGATATAATTTGTAATTTTATAATGATGTATATCCATTTCAAATTAATAGAAGTTCATAAAACATGGCACTTGTATTTGCCATTAGAAGTTAATGTCATTCAATTGTGTTTCTTTTTAAATTTTCATTGTGTTTTAGTTTGCTCAATAAATTTGTGAATTATCAATTCTTTCCGTCTATGAAAATCGCGTTATCTTGAATGGCAGGGTGCACAATTCAGTGCAGCGCAGAAGCTGAATAGTTCGCTATCTGAATTCAGTATTCCGCTAGCGTTGTTCTCCTCGAGGAAGACACCAGTGATGCCCAGCGCCCGTGATCTCCATAAAGCAGAACACGTTCTCCATAGCAGTTTATTCTGCGTACAAAACAAAAACGGAGGATGTGGGTAATACTGGGCACTTGGGCGGGGCGCGGAATTCTGCCATCTTAGCTTTTAGGGCCCACCGGGCCTCGGGTATAAATCCGGCGGTGCCGAGAGCGTAAACCGCGTCCCACGTCGCCTCCCCGTCACCGCCC
>BOPP01000022.1:10191504-10201706 GCA_017312745.1 Gryllus bimaculatus
TGCTGGACAGTGGTCGAGCTGAAAGGGCGCTGCACGGAAGGCTATTGGAGGTCGCCGTCGATGATTTCGTATGCAATCATCATGAACCAAACACTAATCATGCATTGCCAATATAATACTGCCAACATTTGGGCTGCGAGCGAGTCTTCACGTGACTTCGAACACTGTCAAAATAGGCGGACCTAGGTTATGAGTGAAGGCGATGTTCTGAAATGTTCAAAGTAACGCCGTATTAGTGGTAAACATGATTAAAATGTATTAACCTCATAATTTACTAAATAAATCCGAACAGAAATACATTTTATTCTCACTATTGGTTTTAGTACTTTCTATGCATGAAACCCACATACTTCCATATCATCTCGTATGAATTTCATTTTTAATCCAATCATGGGACACAAGTTAATATATTGACAATTGTTGTGCAGTGAGAGGGCGATGTTCTTGAAGGAAAGCTGGGAATGTGGTTTCTTAAGAAAGTAATTAAAACTTGATACGAACAGATGATGTACGTTGAACTCAAGCAATTTTTTCTGTATCCATTTCTCGCATTTCCTCCCGAGTATATAATCTGCACAAGTATTTTAACTGGTTAGGAGTCGTGTGCGTTGCGGGTAGCGGTGGTACGGCGCAACGCTGACAGAGGTCGCTGATCCACTCACCGCAGTAGTGCTGCAATCTGGCGACTATAAGCTACAGTTCCCTCTAGGTTACCGGCTGAGGATGTCCAGAGCGACGATTAAAACAATAAAATATTATATCAGTAACAATTTTAATATTATTTTAGCTTGAAATACTCGTACACTTCAAAATGCGTTTTTTTCTTCTTTTTCATCAATGATAAATTTGCATTAGAACTTCCAATAACCGTAAATGCACATCAAATAAATATGCGGACAGACGTATAACATTAATTTTTGTCTACGAACTATTGGGCGAAAACAGATGTAGTTACTTTTCCTACGGTTGATTCATGAATGGTTGTAATGGTCAATGGAAGCGCCGTCAAAAATCAGTCTATTAGTGTCTCTATTTGAATATCGTTCAAAAAATTGCGCGAAAAGGAAAAAACAGCTCTTTGAAACACCGTCAGTTATCTTTCATAACGCAAAAGGAAAGAGCTGCCGTGAAATTGTAAAAGATCTGAATGTGAAGAAAAGCACAGTAAGTGATATAATCAAGCGATTTAAAAAAGACGGTAGGATGGAGTCTCACCGCCTAAGTGGACGTTCCCATAAACACATTCCCGTCGAGAAGAGATCGCCGTCGTCAGGAAAATTAAAAAGAATTCCAAATTAAGTGCATCAAAGATTGATGAAGATGTGAGAAAATAACTGAGGAATGAAGTACATCTAGAAACAATGTCAAGAAAGGCAAACACACTGTTGCAGGAAAAGAATCTGCCGCCAACAGTGAAACATGGAGGTGGGAACGTGGTGTGGGGCTATATGGCGACGAGTGGTGTGGATGAGCTTTCTAGAGTGTACTAGAAAACTGGAATCAGCATACCAAAGAGTGTGAATGAAGTTTTGAACATGAAAGGATTCCCTACTAGTTATTGATGTACTTTTTTGTAGTTTTATTAATTGGTTAATATTTTGTGTTCCAATATTTTTGACGTTCCGAATTATTAAGTTTTGTTAAAAGTGGAAAATATATTGAAGTAATCCTATTGTGCGATTCGAAAAGTGATGGCAATGATTGAAGTATTTATTTTGCCAGTAAGTAAGTATTTTGTCTTTAAGAAAAATAAATTATTATTTTAGGACATTTCATATGAAATGTCCTCTTTTTTGTAATAAATGTCCTCTTTTTCACAGAGTACAAGCACGGTAACCCTGGTCTTAGGTTTCGAGTCCCAATCGTGGCAGAATTTTCAACACTAGCTACTAGACTACCAGGTCGAATTCAACCGTTGTCTGAAGGAAACAATCAGTGTCCGGCTGTTCTGATCGGTAGTTTTCCGCGGTTTCTCCAGTCAATACAGCGTCAAAGCCGTACCAGAATCTTAAGAAACGGTCTTCGAGAATTCTTCCTAAAATATCAAAATTTACGACAAATAAATACATCTTTAGCCGGCCTGGATAGCTGAAATCGCTAAGAGCCGTAGCTGTCTCGGCTCGAAGTGTCGTGGGTTCGAATTCTTCTTCGGACATGGATATATATATATTATGTGTTTGTTTTGCCCTTAGGTGTTATTCCTACAGTTCCCCCTACAGTTTAAACGATCACAAAGGTCGCTATATGATAAAGATGTTAAAAAGCGACCTAAAAACACTTCGAGTCGTGATGTAATTACAACATAGCTTATCTGCAACCACTCATCAAATAAGATTTAGGAAAGTGAATGTACCGGTCTGTTTCAGTAAAAAAGTATTCTGAACTCACAATTCGGAATGAGAATATTCCATTTTTTAGATTTCCCAGCTGTCAGCTTCTGCCTTATCGCAATGTGCGTTGCGTAATCCGATTTAAGCGTACGTGATTGGCAAGGGAGGTTACCAGATGGTGTTCGTGAATCTTCCTTCGCACACCGGTAAGTTGATAAACCTGTGCGGGCGAGCGCCTCGTGGGGACGAAGGAATGGGCGCGGCGGAAAGGATCCGTTTGTTCTCTGGGGAATTTACAGCCGTCGGCGACGATGGCACGAGTCGGTGAATCATCGGCCGCAACCGGAAGGAAGAAAGGTGCGGTGCGGTGCCGTGCCGCGCGATGCTCGCCTCCATGTTTCTTTTTCCCTCTACTGTCAACCCGTGGTGTAGCGATGAGACCTCGTCCTTCCTCTTACACCACTAGAAACGCTATTTAAATCCCGCCTGAGCCGTGTGGAATGTTTGGTGAACGCAGCGGATTTTCAGCAGGTTATCTGGCGTTTTCCCCGCTTCTCTGCTCACCTTCCATTATTGCTTCTACATCATTCATACCAGGTCTTCATAATGACCTATTCATGAAAAACATTAACTCATTTCCATATATGGTCGTAAAGCTCAGGTGCTGGTGTCTGAATGAAAAGTTTGCATTGAGGACGTACCATTGGGGGTATCTCTCATGATCCACATGAAATTTGTGGTGGATCGAATAAGTTGGTGGCCGATAGTATGGAACTACAGATAGACTCCCACTCCCACTACAGACAGATATATAACAGACACTCACACACACACACACAGACTGGCGCTCGCACAGACTGGCGCTCGCACAGACTGGCGCTCGCACAGACTGGCGCTCGCACAGACTGGCGCTCGCAAATTGCAAATTATTTCGTATTTTAAACATTTTCAGAGAATATTTTTTGGTTAATACGTGCTAGGAGACGAGTCTGACAACAGAAATGAAGTTCATTATCAGAAAAAGAGAAACACACGTGTAATTTAAATGTGAAATATTTGTTCCTTTCTCAAAAAATATATTTTTGAAATTTTACTGAATATTTACCGAACTTAATGTTTCGGAAGTATTTCTTCATATAATTAGTAAAATCCTTACACTTTTCAGTTCAGTTAAACAAAAAATGTTATTAATTTCAAATAATCTTTATTCTCCGCCTGTAAATTCTTTCTTAGGTTAAAAAAATTATTTCATTTGTTTTTCTTTTTTTTAAATTTTATTACAACATTTTTGAAATTGTTGTACCCTGAGTAATGGAGAAACCAATTCTTTTTGCTTTTTCGCCCCTGCGAAGGCGCTTCGTAAGAAGAGCAAGTTCTGTAATAGTGTACCGGAAAACGGGGAATTTTTGGCAGAAAAACTTTCATTGCCACGGTAACGAAAAAAGGGATAAATCCAGTTCCCAAATAAAGGAAAAATTTTTTCTAACGCGTGTTATAACCAGAATCCACGTTTTAGGGGTCCTTGATAACAAAATATCGATTGACGGAAAACCTCTGTCCGTCCGATTGTCCATCTGTCTCTCCGCCCATTGTGTCTGTTGATGTGTGATCAACGCTAGCGCCTAAACAATTCCGTCGATTTTTTTCCTATGTTCTCTCGAAGGGGTATGAAACCGCCTGGTTCGGTTGGCCCCATCTCATCCGACTCACCCCGACTCCTTTCCTTGGGAACGAGATCGGAAGGAAGAAGGAAGAAAGAAGGAAGGAAGGAAGGAAGGAAGGAAGGTCGATCGAGCTTCCGATTTTCTTAAGAAAAAGTCCTTCACCAAAGAAAACTGTTCTTTTCTTTGCTTTTCCTTAGGTGCCTGGAAGTTTTAGGGTGTTGTACATAATGCATTCTCTTGACCTGTCAGTCTTTCTGCGACATCCCGCTTGTAAAGGATAATTTCATTACACTGACAATATTTTTATTGGTTAAAAATATGTGTTTGCAACATAATCAACTATACAGATTTTTGGTATTTCGCTTATTAAATTTATTGAACATTAATTTAATTTTGTTGAATACAATTGTTCAAGGTTTTTAAGAAAATTCTGTGCTGGAAAATGAAAAAAAGTTTGTTTTATTTACTGATATACTGCTATTTCAGGAACTGATACCGACCTGGGTAGCCGCGATGTCTATGGCGAATTCACCTTAGCATTGAGCTCGAAGGTTCACGGGTTCAAATGTCACTTTGAGTATGCAAGCATGTTGCATGGTGGGGCCCTCCAAACTACTGTATCACCACTGAACCCCATTCCATACCTTGACGGGTTGGGGAGCCCAGAAGCCGGAAAAAATAGCAAATACTTTTCTTCTATGCTGTATGTGATCAAATCCTATAAAAGACGTTGGTTGTGAAATGGTGTGCCTTTCGAGCATAACCTTCAACCTCTTTCTTCCGAAAGTCTTTCCGTGCCCTCACTAAGTTGTTTATAAAAGTTTTATGTATCGCGACCTAAACGGGCTCACGTCCCACGACAGCCCCTAGGATGGGGAGACTTGTAACATCCACGGTGACTGGATCTCTTGTAAAATGTCTCAACTGGATGGGGATGGGGTATCGAAAGTTTAGGAAGTCATGACTATAGAACTTATATTTCTGAAAGTATCATCTCTTATTTTAGTGAGTTTCCTCTTGTATGAGGGATTCAATACTCACATTTATATTGCCCTCACATTGCTTTATTTTGAAGAATTTTACCGAGTGAAGAATTTGTAAAGGCTTCCTCACAATTTATCGAGATTTCATAAATCGTGTTGAACCGAGTATAAGTACATTCAGGAAATTAAATACAGATACCTTTTACATTATTTGGCAAGTTTTTACTGAGTAAAAATGTTTTCAAGATGTCTTCCTAATAACTCAGTATACGTACCATATGTGGATGAATTCAATGGACTCCTGATGAAACGCAGTAGAGCACATAGGTACTAGGAGAGTACACAGCCGTGCACATGTTAGCGGTCTGTGCTTCTGTCCCCAGAGCCCAGTGGAAGGAAACAAGAAAACACTGATTTGGTTGTTCTCCGCAGAACGGGTTTCGTGAGCTCCGTGTTTCGTCCGCCCCCTCACGAGGGCGTCTCCTCGTGGAGTGTGCCTGCGTGATGGCGTATCTCAGCAGCACGTCGTTGGCGATACTGCGGAATCGGGAATGTCGCCGACGGGGCGGTGAGGTCTGCGGCGCTTCACCCCTCGCATTGGCGGCCTCGAACAGGTTCCCGGGTTCACATGTCTTTGCGTCTGCCACGGCCCTGTTGGGCGGTGGGCGCCTCCACACGTCACTGATCGCTCCCACCACGTCTGGGATACTCGGCCTTCCCATCCGTGTATGGCCGGGTTGGTACGAGGATGCTCCTTGCGCTCCGCCGGCGTGTTTAGGCCAACATTCTGATACTACTTTTACTCTTGTCTGGTCTTCTCAGGACGCGTGGCTCGTCGAGACAAGTTCACTGTCTTTCATGCCAAGTCTATCAGGGTATTGTTAGCGACTCGGTGTTCTCTTAATTCCGCTCCTCCCTTCCCCTCTTTCCTTCCGCCAGCTCTTTCCCGTGGGGCCACCCCCCTCCCTGATTCCATAACTAACCGTTCTCATGCTCGCAGCGCCTCACGGCTCCGTCCAGCCAGCCTAGGCTGGGGAGCCTTGTACAGCTACCGACAGGTTGCCTGACGAGAGTGTCTAGTCTTCGGATAACTGTCTCAACTGGCGGGGATGGGGTATCGCACGTTTGGCCTCTGACCGCACCTTACTCTTTCTGACAACACAGTCTCCACTTCTATTATTTGTGAAAGTTTTCCTTTGAATGAGGGTTCATAACTCAATTTCTATTTGCCTTCACTCGTTTATTTGCAACAACAATTTTACGAGTGAGACTTTGTAAGCTTCCAAATTTATCGAGCTTTCTCAATCGTGGTTGACCGAGTAATAAGTCAAGATCAAGATAATTAAAAATACAGAATAACCATTTTACTATTTGGCACGTTTTTAAACTGATAAAAAAATGTTCTTAAAAGTGGTCTTTCCTTAATCAATCTCACTAGAGCTAAGAAACGTAAGCCCTCCCTACGAGTACTGTAATCGATTGATAGTAATTCACTGCACTAGAATTATGACTCTCGCTGTAACTTATAGGAAAGACGCCGTAAAACGAGCCACAAGGGTACCTAAGAGTGACGAAGCTAACTGGCAAGCTGTCGAATCTCCAATGTTTACTGACAGTCTGATGCTTCGTCTCCCCAGAGTTCTCCTATAGTGGAAAGGATAAGCCTCGTGAAGAACAACACTCGAGATTTTGCTGTTGTTTCTCGGCTGCTTATATAACGGGAGTTTTGTACGGAAAAAGCTCCGGCTAGTTCTGTATAGATCCAGGTGTTTTACCCACATAAACACGAACGGCGCGGATTCCTGCGAGGTGGGAGCTGTGCCTGCGTGCCTGGGACCGTGTCTAACCGCCGCCAACGGTCGGCTGGCGCTAATGCCTGCTGCGGAATCGGGGAATGTTCGCCGCGGACGAAGTAAGAGGGGCTGCCGGGGATGCGGTCCTGCGGGCGGCGGCCGGTGCCGGGTCAGGAAAGGCCGGAGATTCGCGGCGAGAGAGGCGCGCAAGGCGGATGCAGGCGGGGCGGACCGAGCGGTCGCGGGATTAAAAGGGGCGCGGGCGGAGAGTGCGCGGGGCGGAAGATAATGAGGGGCCGTGTGCCGCGGATCAGCGGATGACGGCGGCTCCGCGACGATCAGTCTGGACTTGCCGACACATGAGTCGACTCTGTGCTACGGCTCAATGGCTCTAAGATACGGCCTACGAGGAGACGGAGTCAGAGCACGCCGCCCGCGTGCATGTGACGAGGGTGAGCAGGCGCGTGGGGAGCAGAGCTCTGTACGACGGCCAGGGCGCTCGGATGCTGGAGTGGCGCTGACCTTGTATGGGGCCGACGGAGGAAGAGCCATCGACACGTGAGCCGCCGCTGCTGGAAGGACATTGGCAAATTGTGACGAAACACGACACACACTTGGCGGACAGTTTTAACGTTCTAACTGCACTGCTTCTCGTTGTCCCAGATCTCCTCCCTCTTCAATCACTACCCCGGCTTCCAGAGATCTGTGGCAAGACATCGAAATTGAATTTTCGGGCGGTGTGGTGACCCACAAATAATTGCCTACTTAGAAGGAGGGACCTTTGAGGCGAGTATTTCAGCCGACAATGACCATCTGCGAAGGAGCGGGACTCGCGGGGGGGTATTCCCTGATCAGTCTCGGTTAGCATGTGCAAATCAATTGTGCCGTTTGGAGGGGCCTGCTGGTAACTTGGGGCGCTTTGGTGGCGATGGGCACCACACGCGCGGACGCCAGAGTTGGGCGAGGGTCGGCAGCCAAAAAGTCTGCAAGCACGGGACGAGAGACGGCGCGAGGGTTTTGGGACGGAAAGGCTGTGCCGGAGAGGGCTTCGTGGTTAGAAGTTGCTAGGCCATGCTTCTCCATCTTACAGCTAACTGGGACAACGATGTCAGCTCGGTCGTCATATCACCGAGGAGGCACACTTTTCGGTACTCAGTGATCTCCACAACAACGTGCTACCATCTTTCTCATTTTTTCAACTTTATGTCAAAAAGAGTTAACAAATGTGTGTGACGCCTATGGGAAAGAAGTAATTTGAAGTTAACATTTATCGCTTCGCTTTATTGAATGCATTATATTACCTCATGGCGGCGCCTCTCCAAATTCTATTTGCTGAGCTTGGGATCAGGTAAGGCCTCGGCACGAAGAGAACCCTGATCGTTAGATAGTGTTATCTTCTCTAGCCCTTGATTCCCATGACCCTAGAGAACCTTTGACAAATCATTATGTTTTGAACACTGGTGCATTGGGCACTCGTACACCCACATACTCTAATTGTTTCACAGGTTTCTCTTTTTCAATCTCACGAGGCCCCTCATGCACGCGTGGTGCGGCGAGCCGAGCAAGGGTACCCATTATCCTATTCTATATGCTAGACAGCACATATGCCCTTCTTTGCTACTAAAACATTCTTTTGGGTTTCCTGCCCGTAGGAAGCACAAGGTTAGTAGAGTAATCTCTAACAAACGGCATGGTTTTTCGGTGGCTCTGTTCAGACACCCTCACCTGTCCCGGGTCCGTCGTTGGGGCCCAAATCCCCTATCTCAGGGGGTCATTCTTTCCACACACGGTGTTGCGTCTTTCCCAACAGGCCTGGCCCTGGGTGTGTTCTGTTGTCTTGTCCGTCTTGGCTGCCTTGCTGGTCTGTCTAGGTTTGCCTTAGTCTCTGTCCTCTTCCTCTGTTCCCTCCGTCCGCCACCCACCGCTCTCCATCGTTTACAGCTTTCCCCCACCCATAATGTTCTTCCCCCGACTGTGTCTCTCTCTCTCTTGTGTGTGTGTGTCTTCTCTCTCTCTTGGTTGTGTGTCTTCTCTCTCTTGTGTGTGTTGTCTCTCTATCTTCTTGTTGTGTCTGTGTCTCTCTCTTGTGGCTTTTTTTTCACACCGTGGGCAGGGCATCTTCTACGATATCAGCGGGGCCGCCTTGCCAGCGTGTGAGATTCTACGCTCTGCTCTGCTACCCCTACACCTCTTTTCCTCCTAATTCTTCTGGCGGCACCGGCCGTCACGGCAATGCATCGCGAGAAACGAAAGGATGGGCTTCGCAACTTCCACCGAAACTTTACGGGAGTCTTCTTCGTAAACTGCTCCTCGGGAAGCGGAGCGTCTTCAAGACCTTTGCGGCTGGTGGTACGCCTCCATACTTTGTTGTCACAGCATCCTAGTGACGATGGTCTAGGGATCAGCTTCCTCTGGAAGGGGAAAGTTTTGTGACTTCTTCCTTTCACTGCGAACGGGACAATGAAAGAACACGTGTTCCTACTCTTCATCACGGGAAAACACACCTTGGAATGAGAGCTATCGTCCAACCGGAATCGGAGCTGATTACTGTAGGTAACATCATGCCCTGTCGCATCTGAGTTAGATAAGAAACTATTCTCCCATGTCCTTTGACACGCCTGATGTCGGAACATGACCCGAAACTGGTCATCGCCCCCCCCCCAGTTGATGATTGCTCGCATCGTTCGCTGCAATTGGTCCTTGTACCTCTCTTCTTTCGTATGGTATTCCAGTTTGGAGGCCCTCCCGCTTTGCCGCAAATAGAATCTAGCTCTCTCTGCTGCAATGAGGTCGATCCGAGGCATATCTTCTAACACACACAGCATCATAATACAGTGCGAAACCTCGAGCAACCCGCAAGGCTGACCTTCTTAATGCACCGACTTAGCCCGGGTCGTATGACTGAATGCCCATCGGCATCACCCAAATAGGGGCTGCGTCGAGAGAATGGAATTTTACTACGCTAGTCAGCGCCTCCGGCTCTTGCCCAGGACCCCTACATTAGGCATAATGCGTGCCAATGCCGTATGCCATAGAGAGCTTTCTGCGAGACATGTGCGCAGGTGCTCGTCAAAGCGCAGTCTCGCATCAATATGCACTCCCAAATAGTCAGTGACAGCTGCGAGGATATTTTGCAGCTCCTACATAAGAGTATACTTCTCTACTTTCCTGCCCAGACACAGCCTCTGTTTTATGGGCGGCCATCTGTAGCCTACGACGTAAGCACCACCGGATCTCCGCCACAAGCCTCGTTGGACCTGCGTGACGATATTGGTGTGGTGTATGTCCTCTCGGTCTCTCTCTTGTGCGTGGGTTGTGTCCTATCTCTTGTGTGTGTATGTGTCCTCTATGTTTGTGTGTGTATATGTCGTGTGTGTGTCTCACGAACCTATTCGCACCGCTGTCCTGACTTCTCGGCTCGCCCTGCGGTCA
>BOPP01000022.1:10201731-10240957 GCA_017312745.1 Gryllus bimaculatus
TGCGTCACACGGCAAGGCTCAACAACAATGAAGCCCAGGTCCAGCGCAGTTGGAATGGAAATTGAACTGAAACTCGATTTTGTTATGCGCCATCTAGTGAAGTTACAACATAATTAACAGCACATCAACCTTTAGGGGGAAACACACACTTTTATGTTCCAATTTTTGTGGAGATCGGTCATACGGTGTCGGAGTTTATTGCTCTTTAATATATCAACATTCATTTATATATAAGAAAGTTTACATAATCGTTACCAATATTGCGAGAGGGTACGCACTATTGTAGCGCCATTCGATCTCTTTAATGAGTGTTTACACCTGGATGACAAGAATGGTCTAAAATATGTCCCAATAACTCTAGACCTGTTCGAATTGTCGAAAGAACTTATCTTTTCTTTACATTCCAACATTTAATTTGTTTTGTTATTCTTCTCTTCGGCTCTTTCTCTGACTCTTTCTCTCTGCTCTCTTGTTCTCTCTGCTCTCTCTTTCTCTCTCTCTCTCTTCTCTCAAACACACACACACATACACACACTTAATGAAATGTTGATTCGCTGTTATTCGAGACTGTTGACATTCATTTGAAGAGAAGCTACACGAAGGAGCCTAAAAAGGGAGTTTCTTTTGCTGCAAGCAGCTGAGCGCTTCTTTTCACGCGAATCAATCAGTCGCACATCACAAATTGGATTCAGCTCAGCGAGAAAACTCCTGAGAGACGCTCTCCGGAGAATGTAGCTCAAGAGGCCGTCAGGGCACAGCGCAGTCCGGGGGAAGGCGGAGCACAAAGCAGCAAAGAAAGTTATTTTCGTTTCTTTAAATTTGAATGGCATGTTAAATAAAAGATGTTAATAATGATATTCTTTCATATTCATCTTACAGCTTTTAATTTAAATTAACTTTCAATTTAATAAATATAGTTCAGAAGATAGCCGGTATAAGCTGTAAAATACGTCGACTTAGATCGCGAAACGATCGTCATTCTTCAAATTAAATATCACCTATGAAATTGGAATTTTTCGGTGCGGAATATGTTGTACTCCGATTTGAGATATTTTGGAGATATGCGAAATAGGGCTGTGCGAAAGGTTAGATTTATTAGATTAACAACTTTTTTTAGCATTTACGGGCGAAAAGGGTAAACTAGATTTTGTAATGCCTTAAAATAACTATTTCATGGCCATATAGAAACACTAAATTACTTTAAGTTGTATAAACATTTTAACAATAGAATAAAAAGGTCGAAGTATGTGTGCTATAACTGTCTTAAAAGTTATTTGATCAAATTTACAGTATCAAACTTAGAGGAATCTCGTAGAAGTTTTTAAGTTTTTAAGTTGTTTTTTTTTCCTTTTTTCAAAACGTCTCTCCATGGCGAATTCATTCTTAATGTCTCTCACGTCTTTAATACTTATATTATCGGCAATTAGTTCGCATGATTGTATTTATGACCTCAGCCATTTTTGTGTTAGGAAACCAATCAATTATAAATTGTCATTTTAACGAACGATTCATGATTAATCATCGATCGTTTTGACGAAGAATTGCGGGAATTTAGCAAACGCACACATGCGCATGCGCTGTGCTGCTGCTGATGTTGCGCAGACTACACTGCGCATGCGCGCGATCCGTATTTCTCCGGAATCATTCGCTGAAAAGAAGGATGTGAGTCGGGCTCATATTAATAAATAATTTTCTAATGTTTTTTCTTTCTTTTGTTGCAGGTAGGTACTCTGGATGGAGCAATAGAATGTAAATGAATGAGAAGAAGGTGAGAAAATGAAAATATTTTAATATAATGTGTATTCTTTAATTTCCAATGGGATTATGAGGTCGTTTGGTACATAATTTATGTTTGTTAATTGTAAAACAATAAGATATTTCAGGATTCGCGGTGTAAATTAAAGTAACGTTTTGTAACTCTGTTCTTAATTTTGGACTTTATTTTGATGCCCGAATTGTATACAGTTGGCATTCATAAACAACGTGAATTGCCAATTAAAGTATTGGAGCTGTACCAACACATAATGTATTGTATTATTAGTAAATGTTACGAACTATTATAGACTTGCACCTTCTATCACATTAACTATTTTTAATTGGTAATTTATTAATTTAATTTAAATATCAATGTAATGGTAATTGTTATTTTATCATTATCTGTCTAATTATACCGTTATTATTATATTATTTTCATGTTATTTATATTACATTACTTATGTTAATAGATGCCCCGGGATTATAACCAATAACAGTTCATATTTTTTTAATATTTAATCTCTCCGAAAACTCAAACGATAGTAATCAAAATTATATATTAATATTTTTTTAAAAAGTGTACATGAAATGATATAAAGATGTCTTAAGGAGGAATAGATATCATTATTTCGGTTTCTTTCTCCTGACTCGTCCGCGATCAAGCAGGAAACATACCTGCAAACCTGGAGAACTCGAAGGCACGGTCGTGTTTTCTCTTTCCATGGATCTGGAGACTTCAGGGTCAGGTGCTGTTGAAAATCGAAATGAAAAACGAAGATGATGCAAGGCAGGCCTTTTCATATTTTTTCATTGATGCCGTAAACGTTTGTTTGCTCATCCCATCCTAGCTTTGACTATGGCCTCCAGTCCCTCTTGAAGACAGACTTGTCTGTACATGACATATCCTTCTCGTCATTGGCAATTAAACAAATAAGAGGACGAAAAATATTATTCCGTTTTCGTTGGTGCCATTTCAAAATTGAAAAGGGAACAATAGCGTTTCGAAGAGACAACGTCCCGAGTAAAACAAGTTAGTAATCTGTAAAGATACTAATCGATATCGTTTCAATCAAGGAAGATATCAACGATACTTTCCTTACGCGTAAGTGCTGTTGTTAATATTAAAGTTGGAATAAAAATGTAAATCATTTTAATTATTACTTTTAACAATAATTCCTTTTAAATGTGATTATTTATTTTATTGCCTTTTTTGTATCCTGCTTTAACCAGAATAAATGCCTTTTTTGAATGCCTAATTTTCTAAAAATAAATGCCTGAATGTCTCAATAAAAATAGGAAGAGAGACCAGGATAGTAGATCCTGAGTATCTACGGAGAAGGGAGGAAGCTGTAGTGGGGAATGGATGACGATAGATAGGTTGTACAGTAACTTAGAGAACAATAGTAATTTGGAAAAGCTGAATTGCTTAGTTAAGTATTGCCCATACTTTGAAGATTTGCGTTATGTCTCGCAAACTAAGAGTACATAATTTTTCTTGTTTTTCAACAAAGCATTGTATACATAATAAATTTTCATAATATAGTAAGTAATCATTTCAAATGTGCAATATTTACTGTCTGTAGATATTTAGTGTATTGTTGTCTATCGTTGCTCTTTTCTTGTAAGTGTACCAATAACCGTAGATTTCTATACTATAGCATCCTGGTATTCTTTTAATTTCCAGTATGTTAGGAAATTCATCATTATTTCACAGGATCTTTGAAGATGCCGAACATTAATTCGAATCGTATAAATGGCGAGGAATTCGATACCATTTTGTTTGTAGCCCTGTGGTTATGGCTTCTGTGGTGATCCTCCACTGCACTGACCCACATTCCTGAAACTCCAACCAACAAGTGCGGTATTTGGGAATTCGCCAATATTGGCCGTTAATCAATAGTTCTTTGTCCGCTGTATGAAGAACGTAAAATGAAAGAGACGGGCGAGAAGACCTCTCTTCTGCCCACATTCATAACATTGCTGAACACAGACCGACTTCGTTGAATTTTGCTTCCTGATCTTCATGCTCTTGAAGCTATGTGTAGGTGTTACGGGAACAAAATGCATCTAATCTCTGTGCCAACAAATTACTGCATTTGCCATTTACACTTTTTTGTAATAATGTATTGTTGTATCGACATCACATCAGATACAAAGATGAAAGCCTATCTGAACTATTGGCGCCCGTTAAGGAATTCAATAGTCCGGCGTCTGTTGATAACAATGAGCACATATAAGTTGTTGATAAAGATGGCGTTTAAGAACTCGTATTCCACGTAAATGAATTTCGTACTTATGTGATTTATTCCGAAAAGGAATTGGTATTCTAAAAAGTATGTAGTGACACGACCCAAATTTGTGTAGAAGCTAGGCGAGTTTTGAGCAAAAACTTGATGATAGACTTTCTTAGATTTTTCCTCTTATATTCTTGATGGGGTTAAAGTTTTTTATGCATGTTGTAATACAATTCATTGAGGTTATATTTTAAAATATTTTTTACAGTATTCGAATAGTGAAAATTATTTGACAAGATAGGTAGTCTTTGTTTTCTTTTACCTCTCGGATTTCACAACTCAGTCATGCAAAATTAGTGATCAAATCAATATTAGTGATAATTTGATGTATGAAAATAAGAGGAAATTTAAATGATGGGATAGTGGTAATAAGAAAAAGCTCAAACTCGCTTAGATCTGATTTAGAGAAATACATGGCAATAAAAGCAGAAAATATATTACTATATATTTTATTTTTGCACAGAAATCTAGTGTGTAGAAAAACATATTTGAAGTTGTCAATACAAAATATTTTTAAAAGACTGTATATTTTCCATTTCTGCTCCAGTTAGTGTGTCACGAACGGGATGCCATGTCTTCTGAAACAGAAAATAAATTTTGTTTCTATTGTAAAACATACGCATAAGAGATATGTATCAATTATTACCAGCTAGACTTCCATTTTAGTGACAGCATGGGAGTAAAAGGCCAGGATAATATTATTTAATACTCTTAAATATTTATCTTAATTGTATTTTATTCATCTACTCATGTTTTCCTGTGATAGTGAGTCCAAAGTTGTAATTCAGTAAACAAAACCATAAAACTAATAATGATAATAATAGCAATAATTAGTATAACCAGACATAGTTAACATGAACAAACAACAACTACCTTATCCATGCTTTATGATAATCCACGGCTTGTAAATAAGAACTAGCGGCAATCGTTTGAATAAATTGTAATTCTTTAAGTATTGTCAAATACAGTTTTTGTACTTCTTCTGTATTCTATTTTATAATTCAAAACTGTGTTATTGGTATATATTATTTCAAGAGATAAATCAAGCACTACTCCCCTAAGAAATACGCAATGCTCGCCTCCTTTGTAAAAAAAAGATGTATTAGCATTGAAGTCTTGAGTTAATTACGTACACGAAAACCTTATACAGTACACCTCAGTATGAACATCTATACCAACAAACTGCATAGGTATCTCTTATATCAGAGCGAGATATTGAGATGGGTCAGAATACCTTTAGGATATTTAGTATATAATATTAAAAAATTATGTCGATAAAACATCACGACCAGAAAAGAGAAATATAAGGAAATGTGAGAAGAAATGAGACGTTGAGAACTTAGGGCTTAAGTTAACGTCAATAAAAAATGACTTCGCACGTGTATTGATAACATTAGTAAAATATTTAATAAATAATATTTTATTAAAGAGTCATTGTTATAATAGAGAGGAGAACGCGGATGGTATAGTTACAGAGGACAAAATTGGATCGGAGTGACCAGAAACAATCTGAACAAATAAAAAGCAAGAACAAGTGTAGTTGCAAAATGAAAATTCTTCTTCGGAACTCATCTGGATTTGGTAGAGGTAGGATGGGTCGTCGTGAGCTGTAAAATTTGATAATGAATGTTTAAACTCGGAACAGAACGTAATTTAGTAGTCAACAATGTTAGCCGCGAATGTTTAAAACTAATATTAAAGCAGGTCGAGTTGACGTGGACGACTTTAAAAATATGTGCTGATAAGAACAGTGTGAGAAATATCAATAAATGGTGGAAGAACGATTCCGAATGGACGTATTATCTACTCATCGCCAAGAACGCAGTGTATCATCACCAGGGATGAATATAGCATAAGGATACATACAGAGACTTTGATATTTATTAAATGTGCTAGGCCAAGAATGTATTTGAAAGTAATATAAATTAAGAGAAAGGGATTTATTTCTTAAAAATCAATTATAATAAATTGATTATGGACATCATAATAATTTGATTGAGAAAACAAATGAAATCAGAAAAAATATTGTTAATGATTGATTAGAAAAGAGAGATAATTTAAACAAATAAATAAATAGTAGCCAATACTTCATGTCGCTGAACTATTAATTCACTGAAGAAGTTGTTGTTTCAAAAGTAGGAATCAGCAAATTAATAAATTCCTTGCATAAATAGAAGTATTCACCTGCCGGATTCTCGTATGAACGGTATATTTTCAGCTCACGAAATTACAAGCCCTACGATTTTAAATACTTCTTTTATAGCGCTCCATGTATACAACCAAAAACGAGCTAGCTAATTGAATAGATGTAATACGAATAAAAATGAATAGAGAGAGGGAGAAAGAAAGCAGAGGGAACCGTCACAACATGGACCTCGCGGCACTTGGCACTGAGGTGGTGCCGCAGCGCTCCTACTACAACAGCTTAACGGCCTTTGAAAGTAGGAACCGATATTCGTACAACATATCTACCAAATGCTACCAAACATTTTCTCTGCAAACTAACTAGTTTATATCCACACCTGTGGAAAGTTCCTAACTATAGGACGATTTCCACACTGAAGGCGTCGGTATTCGCGCACGGCTCCACTGCTCCACGGCAGTGTGCAGTAGACCACGGGCCTCATTAGAAGGCTCCAAATGGGAAATGCTGTAAGTGTCAGACTCATTCGGCATATTCAGCGTTCTCCGTACCATGACGAAGAATAACGCATACACTTCTAGGATCATTCGATCCATTTCAAACTACAAGGAAAATGTTCTTATTCTTTCAACTCTACCCAAGTTATTCGCCTTGCAGTATCCATTAAGTTGTTTCCCTGAAAAATCTGAAAATACGTAATTTTGGCACTTTCAGCGATTCCTCATTTGCAGTCTTCAATTATTGGCTCTGCGTGGACACTCTAGGCTCTGGAGATAGTTAACGACAAGTGTATTGAATATTCTCTCCCGGCTTTTCGTATCTTGCGTTCTTGTCATGTAACGGTACCTTCTCTGATTTGTTATTGTATGATGCGTGGAAAATAAAAAAAAATGTTACAACTATTTCTGCAGCCTGGCTATTTCAGATATACCAGGGGCCAAGCAAGTGGCTGAAGGCCAAGGACAACACTGAATTCATTTTGCGAAATGTATTTGCAAACCAAATTGAACACACTGCGAAGGGTACATACAAAGACCCTCTTTATGTGCATAATACCGGAAATTCAACAAAAAAGAGACGATACACGTATAAACAATGTGAATATATATTGGCAATGGTGCGAAAATGCCAAGCAAAAATACTACAATGCAAATCACTCTGTTTATTGCAGAAAAGTTAAATTTCTATAATACGTGAAAGAGAGAAAAATAGGAATACACACGTACAGACCTATTTTCATTTGAATCAAGAATCATTGTGTCCAATAAATACGAACATTACTCTGTTTCATTAAACTATACCGGAAGTATATACCCACGCATGTATTCACGTACATGTCGATGTACAGTCTTTAGGTTTGAATATACGTTGAAGGAATGTTTCCTGCCTCTCTTCTTTATATGTTTGTGATCACCTATTTATTGAAGGAAGAAAGAAAAAGAAATATTAATTCTTGGCAAATACAACATATTGTATGATTATTTGCAAACGCTACAAAACATTAGAAAGAAAGATAAATAATATCCTTCTTCCACTATATTTTGAAGTAATTATAAATATGATTACTAAAAAGTGTCGGTATCTGGCATGGATAACAGAGCAAATTGTTTTATCAGTTGCTAAATGAAGTGCCAGAATGTATTGGACCTGAATATTACATTGGCTGAGGATAGATGACAATAAATGCAGTTCTTCCTAAGAGACCGAATCGCCACTTATTAATTTATTAATAATTTCATGAAAATGAAAGTAAACATTAAATGATTTTTGTTCATTCTTATATTTCATTATTGAAATATTATTATGCATGGCTATTCTTTTTAGCCGCTTTACAATAATAAACTTTGACATCGTTTATTTATTTTACATTCAGAAGTGGCTATCTTACCCCAAAATAATAATTGTGTGTACACTACCATTGTATTCTACGTACGTATTTGACATTTTAGGGACGGATTTTTCCGACATTTTCTAGCTAGCGATGTTCCCAGGTCTGGGGCTTGTTTTTATTTATTATCCACACTTGACAAGTAAGGGAGACATGTAACGGGCATCGTCGTATCTAGCATACTTGGTCTGCCTGAGCTTTTCTTTCGCCACACAGCTATAGAAACAGAGACGATTCTATTAAAAAGCTACAGCTCTATTTTTGCTTTGGCCAGGAATCGAACCTGGCATCGCCCCATGAAAAGCTAGCATGCTGACTACCCGAGGGGCACACCAGCATTGTAAACGTCCCTTTCATTGCAAGATGTAATTTACAAAACGGCATTTTATGACACACACTATAACGTTTATGGCACGAATAATTGCGTAATAACACATTTAGCCAATTGCAGCGAGCGAATCGTGTGGTTGTGACGGTGGTAAATCGCATTGGCGACCGAATCGCAGAGAGCCACTTGTGAAGGCGTGGGGTGGCGGTAGACCGTTTTTATTTTCACCCACATGTCAAAATACTTGTGCTGTCATAATAAAGTTGTTTCAAAAATTAACTTTGATAAATTTATAATACTGTTATACAAAAAAATTATGTATGCAGCTCTTTTATGTGTGCATGTTTTTCTTTTTTTTTAAGGTCGCATTAACTTCGACGTCATTAGCGACCACTATTGCGTGTAACGCTATGGTAACTATGAGGATGACAGGGGGTGAAAGGACGAACACATACCACCATGGCCCGAGGCAGCACTCGAACCCTCGATCTTTAGGTCCGAGATCGCTATGGCAGTACAGCTTTAGCGATCTCGGTCATCCGGACCGGCCCTTTTATAATGTTTCATTCCATTCGTACGAATCTGAAATCTCGCTCCTAACAACACTCGTTTTCAAAATCTTTAAGTACACAATAAACCTTAACATTACAAAATAGTTGCATATTAGTACAGTATTGAATTAGCAAATGGAAATATGTACATTTACGTCACAATGCCAGTCTTCGAGTTGAAGCTTTGTTGCGCCATACATAATTACAGTTCATTTACAAACAATTAGACACATGTGACTCATCGAAAACGTCTGGTGTCTTGTTTACTAATAATATCGTTTCAAGGCCAATACGCTCGTCTCAGTACCGCGCACCATTCGATATTTCTACCAGTTATTCTCGGAAAATCTTGCATAAACATGGCGTGTTTCGTAAGTTCGAGATTTTATTTTTTCTCCTGAAAACTTGAAATTCCTGTTTTAATTTAACTTAACGTTAATTAATTTAGAACAGCGTAATAAAATACTTCATTTATTAGCAGTAAATATATCGTAAATTGTGATGACTGGTAAATAAGAGTTAATTAGAAGAAACATTTTAGACTTTCCTCAAAAAAAAAATCCTACTGTTAAATTGGAATAAAGAACATTCTACAGCAATTTTCGTAGCATGCTTTCATTGTAAATTTTACTTTCTTTTGATGTCCCTATTAAAATAATTACTGTTTCACTCTTTCGGATTTAATATTTATAATGTATATGAATAAAAATTGAAGTTTCGTTGAAAGCATCTTTTTCAATACATTTGCGTAAAATAGTTTTGTATAATTAGAAAAACTCATGCCACCTGATGGTAGAGTCACGGGAAGAGTGAAAACTATAAGACATGCCTGCTTAAATTTCATGTCGAAACGAAATAAAATTAAAGTAATTTTTGATCTAGAATTAATATTATTTCTTATACTTTTATTTCAGTTGTTCTTGGATAAACAAAGTGTACAACGTCAGATAGATAGGATGCTTCTGATAAGTATTGTTTGTCCGCGAACGGGAACGTCAATCCTGATTGAGCAATTATTGGTTTCAAATGCAACATTGCGCGAGGTCTTGAAAATACTCGAGAATATCACGGAAAAAATTAACATCTGATTGCATTGCAAAACAATAATTTGCTCTTTGAACAACGTACGAAACTGCTCGTGACGTACAGAACAAGCTTGTGTTGTTGACTCGCTGCTCCTTCGAAGGCATATCGATGCGGGGCATAGATTGTGAAATAAAAACAAATTTTTCAGCGTTCAATTTCAAAAACTTATTCAGCGTAATTTCCCCAATAAGTCCCAATAACAAAGTATTATTTAGTTTCTCAATGATAATTGCGACGCACATTTTTCACTATCAGACGTGACCAACGCTATTGTGAGAATTTGATTCGAGACGGCATTCCCAATTACTCACAGCGTTCGGGAGCGCGTGGCGGGAGGGGCTGGCCTAACCGAAGACGGGGTTCCTGCACACGTGCACGCAGCCGTTGTCGCAGCACAGGAGGTTGCTGGGGCAGCCCTGTCGTCGGAGCAGCCCTCGGTTGCGCAGAACGCTGCTCCGGCCTCGGATGGGCGGGACAGCCCAGGGCGCGCGCTGGCCGGGCCCCGTGGACGCCACGGCCGCCCGGACCCCACCGCCCCCCCACCACCGCCAACCCCCACCCAGCACCACAGCGTGCTTAGCCTGCGGACCATCGCCATCACTGACGCCCGCAGGCATTGACGTGCTGCCTGCCACCGTCCCCGACCCCGCCCCCGCCCGCCGGCGTCAGTTGCACGGTCAAGGTTCACGTGATTGCGTAACGCGCCTCTGGAAAGCGGGTGCTCGTTCACGGTTGCGTGGTGGCTGGCGCGCGGCCCTGAGAGTAGGCTACGTTTTAGTGAACTACTTTAGCGGAGGGATGTTCTTAGCTTGCGTTTTAAAACAAATGTACGTTTGAGGTCTCAGGTGGCTCAGGGTTTCACTTGATGTCATTCCAGTGCCTCTTATCGGAAGGACCTAGGTTTCGATACCCGACAGATGGGGTCGAATTCAGCGACCGGCTGCTCTGTTCGATAGTTTTCCGTGATTTCTCAGATCATCACCAGCCGAATACGGGAGCAGAACCGTAACAAACGGGCCATGAGCCGCGCGCGATATTTTCTTCCTCTTCCTTGTCGTATTCTCACCTCTTACTTACACCTACATGCACAAACTACCGCACATGCCGGAAGACCAATCTGGAGCTTAGTGATTCTTCCGGGTGGGGCGGTGCACCGCTGGTGGGAGAAACCTCGTTGGGGAAACCCCTGCAAGCCGACTGGTAGTTCGGCCACGGTTCACGCCATCTAGCGAGGAGAAATCACCGCCACCTCCCGCATGCATTACACATACGGAACTAATGACCTTTGCAGTTGGCATCATCTGAATCCTCAAACAATCAATCAATCAAAACGTTTGAGTAGTTTTGTTCACTTTTCCTCTGTGAAATGGCGGCAGCTTGTGGGGAAAGGGATCCCTTATGGGGCCCCATTTCCTGCCCTTCCGAGAGGGAAGTCCTTCCGAAGGGGCCCGTTCAGGCGACGTTCCGGTCGAACGAAGACAGCTTATCTACAAACGGCCTCTCTAGCAGAGATGCGATATCAATGACGATTTTTTAAGACAACGGTTCACACAAATCTGACAAATGCCACTCAGCCATAAGTGTTTGAGTTGGTAGTTTAACATACGATTTTTTTGTGACGTTGAATTTTGAAAATTATAAAATCCTTTACAATGAAAACAAAGAGGACTTTCTGGTAAGAACTCGAGCATTCTGGGCATTTAGACTATAGTTAGCAGCAGAAATTGGGTAAAATCGAAAAGCCCTTATCCAAAAGAAAAGGGAACTAATGTTGTTTTATTATTTTAGAGTTTTAATTACACAGTTTCTGCGTAATAAAAATAATATATTAGAATATGCTTCAAAGATAATATTTTCATTTTAAGTAAAACAGTAAGACGAATTATAGAACCACAGAATTTTTGAAATTTAACCACCTGTGGTGGTCAATTAAAAAACTTGTATTTTTCATTTTTAAAGGTGGGCTAATCAATATTTTATTATTTTCTATTCAAAATAAGTAATTAATAAAATAATATGTTCATAAAAATGTTTCAAAGTATTGCCATATTATATTTCTTATACGTTTTTCCGTAAGTTGAAATTTAGCTCCCGATATTGGGACCATTACCAAACCGGCCTCATGTCATCGTTTGCCATTCGAGTCGAGTTGAGTCGAGTTCGCTAGCTCATCCTCGTTAGTATTAACTGTTTTTTATCCTTGAGCAACGACCTACATGTTACAATTCATTCCTACCTGTCAGATTCGATAGGACGCCATTCTAGATGCGTTCTTCACTAGAGTTCGTTAAATTTCAGCGAAAGCGATGATAAATTTTACAAACACGTCGTATGTTGTTTCGTTAGTAAGACGGTAGTGGTCTATGACAACACGAGTATAGATGTAATGAATTTTGTAACAAATATACTCGTTTTGTAACAAATATACTCCATTATTTGTTTTCGTAATATAAAAACATCTTGTTCGTTAGAGTTTCTTTTGTGAAACGAATAGAAAACTAGTGAAATTAATTGCAATGAAAATATTTAGTAATAAGAAGTAGTTTATTACAAACATCAATAGTTGGAAAATAATAATTCTAAGGACTCATGGAAACTGCTCAGTCATTGCGAAAAAAAGTTAAATCCCCCAAAAAACGATATTATTTGATATAATATTCACATTACCCCATTACGTGTCGATTTTATCCACGATATCAAGTTGCGTATACATGGAAGGATGTGATTGTGGTTTTAAAAACATTATATACCAATTATGCTACACCTGTTCCGTTCAATTCAGTATTATCCAATAAAACAAAAATGAATTGCTTGAAGTGAAATAAGTAACATTCAAAATGAAATGGATTCTGACACTATGCCCTTCTCATTTTACTTCCCCTACTCTCCGACAAAAATATTTTCTTGGTTAACATACATTATGGGAATTCGGTTTCTGTAACGAACTTGAATATTTTATTTCAAAGGTTTCTAGACTTAATCCGATCTTCTCTTTGGTAAACTTAATCTTAGTAGATAAATGTGAAAGAACTTTGTGAAAGGTCACAAGTTTAAGAGATCGTCTTGTGACGACAAAGGAACGCGTCTTTCGAAACCAGGTCACAGACTGCGAACACAAGCTTATCTTAGAAGAGCGCGCAATGCCAAGAAATAGCCATTTAATTATTTCGCACTTTTATACCACGTACATTTAAAAAAAAAATACTTGCATTGTCTAATGACGGCTTCTGATAAAATTATCCCTAGTTATCAGATTAATTATAATATAAATAGTTTTAACGCAGGTTGAAAAGTTATTTTCCGATACTATCTCTGACTCGATACATTTTTATGAATAGAACGTCAGAGAGAAATCGTATTGTGTATATTATAGCGTACCAAATCAAAATTGGGGCGCCTAGGGGCACAAGATCGGGGTTTTAAAAGCTTAGGATGATCCGTTTCTGAGTTATACGCGTTGGTAATGGGAAATGTAACGTAACGTGTGCTGCGGATTACATTTGCCGCTGCCAATTAGTTCGTGAAATAATGCACAAATTTCCGTATTCTATATCTGTTGTGGAGCTGGGAGTAATTTCCTGCCCACGAGCAACACTTCTAGGGATTTTTGAATCACGTTCAGAGTTTGTCCTGGCTAGGGCGATGCCTCGCTGAGGTGGAGATACGTGGAGGTGGAAAATCTTCCGCAAGTGGACGTATATTTTGCCACCGGATCTCACATTCCTTTGTGAGAAAAACTCCGCTACCTACAGAAATAAAATATTCACTACACTAACTGGAATAATAACCATAGCAGTTGATCTGACTGGAAACATTTATCAATCAATCAATATCAAATTTGTGTCAAACAAAATTTCTAACTCATTTACAACCGACTTCC
This sequence comes from Gryllus bimaculatus, assembly GCA_017312745.1. NCBI lineage: Eukaryota > Metazoa > Arthropoda > Insecta > Orthoptera > Gryllidae > Gryllus > Gryllus bimaculatus. The sequence goes on from BOPP01000022.1 coordinate 10,215,657, forward strand.
GCAGCAACGGATTCTGCGATGGACTCTGGTTTTCAGAGGGCTACAGTGTGAAAACGTCTCTTAATATTCAGAACCTAACTTCGAAAATTAGATCTACAGACATCATAAACTTATTCATTTCTTTACATGCAACATTTCAGATAATTTTGAAATGAAATTGATAAGTATTTACTATCTTCAAATTTTTAAAAACAATTTTAAAACAAATACATTTGTCAAAACATGTTTAAATTATGATAGAACACTTGTGTATTATATTACAAAATACCTATAATGAAATAGTTATCTATGTTTTAAACTAAATATGTAGTATTCTATTGCATGCAAACTTCTACCTCGACCCATTAGGCCTTTTGATTTCAGTACCTGGTGATTCTTATTATTCTGGATCGACGCAGTTTTTCATGCCGTCAATGGCACAGCATTTCTGCTCGCCAGAACAATCCTCATCCGTGTCGCAGATCAAATCGCATCCACTGAGTGAGCCGGTATCAGGAGGGCAGTTGCCTTCCTTCTCCGCCCGCACATGCACCGCCACCAGCGCCACCGCCGCCAAAAGAAGAAGGATCCTTGCGCGTCCTGCCATTTCTGCCTGCACTTCTGTCACTAGCACTGGCATTCGCCTCTTATAAGGGAACGTAAGCAGGAGCGGTGGTGATTCCTGGACGGGTTCTTATCGAGTTATCTCGTGAACGTTTGATCATTTTAGAGAATGGCTTTAGTCGAACATTTGCATTCAAATAGCTGCTGATATGATGTATCTTTTGCATGGATGTTTTTGCGCTGTTAGAAGTAAAATAAATGTGAAAAATTAAGTTAGATACTGAAATATCAATAATAGTTCATACGCGGTAAAGAGATTCAATTGAGCAAGGCCATATTGTCGCCAATGTGGCAGAGAATGCAGGAAAAATGGAAAGGGGCGAACCTTAAGGAAGAAGGAATACGAAGAAAACTGAAGAACAACAGGTAAATGAATGTGGAGGGTCCATATATAATATACATAATATCCACATTTAATATTCAAGTAACCTGCGCCTGTCAGTCTGTCTCTCCGAACGTCCGTCACTTAAAATTAAACCCCCTTCCCGACCACCAATCCAGAGTTATGAGGTGTCATGCGTCGTGTCTCGGTCTCCTGATAGAGAACTGATGATTTGTTTGCGGATCTGATCAGAAAGAAAGAAATGTCTATAAATGTGTTTATGCGTTTTTAGCACTGCGATCTAGCTGTGTGCGAGCAAACCACGTGCTTCAGCGCCATGCTGTGATGCAGCTGTGATGTCAGCTAAATGTATTTATCAGGGTTGTCCACCTGGCGGTCCACGGGCCGCAGGCTACCCACGATGCCTTTTATTGGGGCCTGCGAAAGGGTATTAGTGAAAAATGAAAGTCCTTTTCACCCATGTTTTATGAGAACAATACGCAAGCGCCCTGCCAGGGTCAACAGATCTTTTAAAGTAAAAACAGATTAAATATGTATTTAATTTTTTTTCTGGAATATTCAGAAATACAAAATCATCCTAATATGTGTCTCAGCTTTACATATAGTACGGCCTAATACTAACTCATGTTCCACCCCTCTCCCGTTTCAAGCAGCCGCGGCAGTGTCGAAATCAACAAATTACGGAAGCTCAAGGTGCGGATCTCCCGGCGTAACTGAGAATATTGGCCCACAACTGCAATAAAAGGTGTTAGTATGACCCTCGAGATTCTCAAAGGAGGAAGAAACTCGTGTTTTATATGATAATTAAGTTAAAAGCAGCATATACGAGTGTGATAATGAGATAATTACTAAGATTATTCCAACAACAACTTATATTTTTTAAATTGTGTAAGATTGGAACGGTGTATTGCAGAATATGAACTTCCATACGCAATTTTTTCTTTAATAAGCCGCCTGACAATATACAGAAAGAATGTATTCTTCAGAACACCTCTTTCGAAGCATACGGAAGAGGTTCTCCAAAACCCTGTTCTGGAATGGGAAGTGTTGTAGCCGACAAATATCTGACAAGCATAATTGCGACCGCACATTTTTGTATTTTTATTACTTTATTTTCATTCTTTAAAAAAATATTTTATGTACTACGTCCGACGATAACACAACCAGACAACTGATGTTTAAAATACGAAAATATTTGAAAACCAGTTTAGAGCCTTGGCAAAGCCACATTCAGATAGTAACAATTTATTGAATTCGGTGTAATCTCGAAATGCCTAGTTGCCTACCTTCAAAGCGATTAGCAGCTTGTGCAGTTGTGAATATTGACTTATTTTCTGAGAATGCGATGAATGGTTGTTTTGATAGCAGATAGTAATAGTCCTGAGCACGTAATTACAGCGATTAATAGAGGCGAGGTCAAAACCGGATTTGATAAAATAAGAGACGATACCCGTTAAGTTGTCTCATTTGCGCAGTAAGTGACAGTCACCGCACCGGTTTACCGAGTCATTTTTTTATTTTATTTTTTCTTGAAGGGACATTTTTTTCGGAAGACAGCGTATTTTGTTTCTGTTAATAATTTCAAACAGAAATTACATGAAAACGACTAGTTTTTAAAAATAATTGAACATGACCTTTCTTAAAGAACTCACTTTTAAAACAGATATGGTTAAAGGCAAAATTTTTTATCTTCAACTTTGTAGTTTTGAAATTTTAACTTTTTGCAACTTTTGAAAATACAGTGTTTGCCGGAAGTGAATCTCGCACCAGTGTTTTACCGTCCATTGGTACATACAAATAGAAAATTTAAAAAAAATTCATTATTGAGAAAGTAATTGTATAAAAAGTGTTTTAAATTGTTTATATTTCACTCATAATTAGGCAAAAACTACTCACATTTTCGGAAAATTGTACATCTGTCTTTAAAGAACAGATTTTGTTAAGGAAAAAGCTGCTGTCTTCACTATTGTAATTGTAGGAAGTCGTCGCAAACACTATTGAACTATTGCATATTTAGACAAATCATGGATTTCAACTAGTCCTACTACAAGGCTTTCTACAAAACTAGTCCTGCACTAATTTCTTAAGCGTTCTTTACGCTCTCTAAGAACAAAGTTTAATTCAAAAATTTAAAACCATTTTTTTAATTGAAAATATTGAGGCTTCATATAAAGCACTTGTCTTCTGATCACATCTGATACCCACTACCTTTAATTTAAAGCAAGAAACAGAAGATTTTGAAAAGTAGGAAGCTCAAATTTATTTCTAAATGAAAACCTTTGATGTTTCAAATATAAAGATTAGCAATTTTCACAATGTCATGGTTTTAAAAGAAAATCTGAACGAGGTCTTTCTTATAAATACACTTTCCTCTGTTACGAAAAATAATTAAACGAAAAAATTGGAGCCATTTTCGATAATAAGGTTTGGATAATATCACAGGATTGATGTGGTCACAGGAAGTGTCTCCAAAAATTAAAATGTATAAATAATCTAAGGAACAGCGCAACTAGATCTTACTTTTGACATATTTACCAATTTTCATCAAGATTCTAACCTTATAGTCACGTGTGACGCTCACTTCCATCCGTCCGTCCATCCATTCTTTCATCTACATAGACTACCCAATATCGGGTATATACATTCTTCCTTGCCACCAGCACGAATACTAACAATCGCAAAGAGATCTTCATCCTCACGCCTGTGCAAAGTTACATCTCAAAAATTCACGGACTTCACCAACAAAAATTCGGATTCCTTTTGTTGTGTAGAGAGGAAAAATAATAAATAATACATATAAATTCTGTTAATTAAAAAAATCTGCTTATAAAGAAAATATATTCTTGAAATACAGCAATATTAATGCAATAGGTAAGGAAACCCATTGTAATAATTGCGATGAATTTGATTGTTATTGTTTGCCTTTTGAAAGAACATAATGGGTCTAGTTCTTGAAGTTATAATCGTTTCTTTGTTTTTCTAGTTTTCGTGCTGACTGACTGTATAAATAATGCTGTCATATCTTATATGTCCTTACATGTCTTATCTTATATTCTAGTTCAGTCATTGTCAGTCTAGTGCATTCAAGGAGTATGGTAGATAATAAACAACAATTTAATATTTGTAGCCTTGGTAAACTCTAAAATGTGAACGCAATTTCTTCTAGCACGAATCATTACCTGCATTGTAGTGTTTCTTACGCCACGATGAACCAAAAAGTTCGAACATAGTATTCCGAACATAAGACGAAATAAAATTACAAAATTTCCAATATTGTATATAAAACCACTAATATTTTTCGTTTAGAAATAAATTTAATCTATCTACTCAACCAAATTTCGAGATTCTTGCTTTAAATGAAAGGTAGTGCGCCCGTGTGTAAACGCTCGCTCTGTAAACGAGTTTTAAAGTATGAACACTATTTCCATAAACTGAGCAGACCATAAACTGAGAACCGAAGTGCACGCAATGGAAGCAGACCAGGGAGTGAAGATACGCAATTCAAAAAATGGTTGTTTGACTTTTCGGCAGACACGAGACACAATCGATTTCCGATAACGTAAATGTTTTTTTTCAATTTGATATGTTTAAAAACTTTACAAATTTTCAAAATCTTATTTTCGTTTTACACTTTGGAACGTTTTAGCAAGAAGATCTTGGAAGAGTTATCCTTTTTAAGTCCTATTTCATTAACTTTTGAATGTTATTAACGATGTTATAGCAATTTGAAGTTTATTCCATTTGAAATTTAAGAGTTACTCCCCTGCTCTCTCAAAGGTTGGGTGATGTTCACTCTTATCAATACTACATAAAGTTCTTAAAAATATCATAATGTTTTTCACCCCCTGGTGCAATTTCACCTGAATTGCGAAAAATTGTATTTTCTACTATTACAACGCCATCTTCTGAAGAACAAAAACAATGTTTCAAACAAAATCTACGTATATTTTTTGCGGAAAATCCGAATCTCCTATAAAAAATAGGAGTTCCCATTCGAAATTCATAACATGTTCTTTACATTTTCCGGTTCAGATTTGTTTTAGGCAGGCTTACGCACATTAAAAAGCAAAAACAAATTAATAAAAAAACTTAATTTACATTGAAAAATTTATTAAAATGTTATTGAAGTGCGAGGGGCACTTTTTCCCTTCTCTTAAGAGAAAAAGTTCTCCTCAAGACGTTGAGCGAAAATTACATATTAATAAAAAAATACAATCCAAATAATGGTTTTTATTATTTTTTGTCAATATGTATATGACTGTCTAAAACAAATCTAGACGGAAAAATCAAAAGAACATCTATGACAAATTTAATTTGTCATTTTTCATTGCGAAATACTTAAATAAACTTTAAGACAGTGGATAGTGTAGTGGCTCCCCTGGTGGATGAAATGGAAGTTCTGAATAGATGGAGAACTCAGAAGAGCAAACTCTCCAAAAAAAAAAGGATACAAGGCTTCAGAAAATGGTTCCCAACAATTTGCAATGTCTAAAAATCTGTACTTATAAAACATTTTTTTAACATGCATATACCTTCCCACTGGAACACAAGTTCCAGTGTTTCGGGAGGAGTGAATCTTTAAGACATGTAATAGGCTATATCATCCAAAAATGTGTGATTTCGTAGATTATGGCATTGACAACTCACTCATCACGGATACGAAAATCTGGTTTACAGACACGAGTAACCACAATTCCGAGTGGTGATGATGGTGAGTGTGGTGGTGATAAACGTAATGATGGTAATGTGTTGCAGAGAAATGTGTTGGGAATTGTAAGTGCTCCTGATTCACACCTACACCACAATCGGCGAACTTGTACGTTTTTCGACTCAAATCTGTTTGCTGCAGAATTGAGGGGTAATTCCTTATCCAAGAGTGCTTAACACAGTTACGAGGTTTGATTCCTATATTTTCTTATAAATTAAAAATACGTCAACTTCCTTTAACATATTACGTATTGAGTTATCTACATAAAGTAACGTATTAATTCCGAGTTAGTACTATTGCAACGTATTACATCATGTTACGGGTATCATGTGCATCAGTCGTGTCTCACAAACTGGGAAGTACGAATTTCATTTTTTTTTCGTCGTAAATATATTTGAAACACACCTGCGGTAATATACATACGTGTTTTGGCCATGCTTTTTGTAAGGTGTTTAATGGATTCTTATAAATGGTATAAAACCGCCATCTTTCCTTACCTATTGTATACAGAGATAATGTGTTGGGTGTGAGATTGTTAAAAGTTAACTACACTACATAAATAATATAAATTTAATCCTCGCGATGCTCGGGAAAGGTCTGCCTCAGCCTTCCCTGGTGTAAGTCAACTTAGAGGGTTGGCGCAGACCCTCATGCAGCCCAGCGAGCAACATTTCTGCGCCCCGAGGCAGCTCGCGTCACCGCAGCAACGCGCTACACACGTGGGGCGGCGTGGGGCGGCGTGGGGCGGCGTGGGGCAAACGCCCGGATGGACCTCCCCCGCGCCACCGACCTCCGCCACCAGCGTCACTACCAGCAGAATCCGCGAGCGCACTGCCATCTCTGACGCGCGCCGCAGCCGCGCAAGCCTGTTTTACACGGTCATTTTTGCATCCTTTTTTCATCATTTTTCTGTACAGAAAGTGGATGGAAAAAGGACTTTCGTTTCTACGCGTTATGTTTCGGTGCCGAAACTAAATGAGAGTGATTCCAGCGTTTTACACGGTCATTTCTGACTTTGCGCGTAATCGTGAAGAAAATACTTCCTCCGGACGCCGCAAAAAGCGCAGAAGATCAAACATTTGAACATCGTATGGTAACAAATGAAATTTTGTTATATTTGGACTGAGCAGGGAACGCGGTGACATTAAAACACAGTACATGATTTATTTCTCACTACATAATCACAACACATTACAATTCAACACTTCAGAACGCTCTCAAAAACTTCAAAACCACACGCAAGACAAATCAGAGAAAGTTCCGAAAAGTGACGCCAGGAGCGCGGTAGTCAAACAGGATGAAATCTGTACTGAAAAATGAAGTATGTGTCATTTTTTCGTACAAATTACATCCAGTGTGGTCTGTCACTCTTCCGTACAGGCGAAAAATGATGAAAAAATTATCGTGTAAAACAGGCTTTAGAGGCGGGCGCCGCGCTCTCGCCGGGGAGCGGGAACCTCTACACTGCACAGAGGTTCCAAAGACTCCACCGGCGCCGGAGGCGTATTTTCTGAGATTTACGAGGGGACAAAGTGAAATTCTGAATTTTTGACGTTTTGGGGATTTTAACATTTTCTAAGAACGTATTGTATTGTGAATAAAGTGCAATATATTATCCATTGTGAAATAACTTCTTTAACATATTTCTTGATATTTTCTTCTACATTCATTTGCATACTTTAATATGACAATCATTTTGATTCTCATATGAGTCTCTCATGTATGTTATATCTTTTGAACGTATTCATCTAGATGCTCTGGTTTTCACTAAATGCTATAGAAAAGATCTTTATTTAATGTTGCATACATTGCAACCCTTTATTTTGTATAAATATGTACGCGATAAACGTTTTTGGTTTATTTGTTACCATTACGAGAAGGCCGGTTTTGTAGAAGGATTAACGTTCCTGATTTCTGGAAAATAACATTTCTGATCATATTTGTCCCGTTAGCTCTGACTAGCTCTAACTATTCATGAGACAATTTTCGAATTGTTTTGTGAGAGATTAATTAAGTAATAATAAATATTGAATTTGTGGGTTGAATAAAAAAATCTGTGAAAAGTGGTATAAACCAGTGTGTATTTAAGTACCATTACATTTTTATAGGAAATTACGATATAATTTTTTCACTAGCTTTTGTCCAGATAAAAGATATATAAGTGTACTTACTCCATTCATTGTTTAATGACATATCACTTTTCGCTGGGGCTCGTCAGTCTTACAAATCATACAATCAACCTCGCTGATCCCATTGAGCTGGACACATGGCGTTGCTTCTGAACAATTGCTGACGTTACATCACCTGACTATTCAAAGAGTTACGGATGCACATTTGAACAGCACACTTCATAGACAACTGCACATTTGAATGTGCACATTTGATAGGCTTCATACCACATGAGGTGGGTCGGGAGCTATACTCGAAGAAAGAGAGACCATGATTCAGTGTCAATATAGTCCTCAAAAATGAGTGGTGTGCAATCTGTACATAAATTGAAGTGTAGATAGTGAATTTAGGCTGGTTTAATAGTTACACATTATTATTTGTTCACTTATCAGTGTTAAATAACCACTGTAAACTTCCTCTCGAGTAGAAGGACATTTTTTTTTTCTTTTTGTGGCCGTGTACTCCATCAAGAAAATATTTTTGTTTACATGGGTTTGGTTATTTGCAGTAGTATCGTCCATGAATTATGCTACTGATTACCCCCAGATGCTTACTCGAGAAAGAGACGCCTTACACTAACAATCTATCTCCTACATTTTATTTTCTCATAACTTTAGTTTCATAATTCATTTTTTCCTTTAATTCTGATGTAACGGTTTAGTTATAGAGATTTATATGATTGCGTGGACAATGATGAATGCATGAACCAGTGGTACTAAAGAATGGCACAGACTTTCCCGTATTAGTTTTGTATTTCCTTTGGTCTCAGCTAGCTGTTCGGACTTGCCACGTACTGTTGCCAGCTGCCATCTATCGCTTCCCAAAGTATTAATTTTATTTAATTTTTCATTTAACAAATAGTAGAACAGACATATTATTTTAAGAATATTAAAGAACAGAAAAACCTCATCCTAAATGGCAATTTTCATTGAAACGTTTGGAGCCGTTTTTAAGAAAATGGCGTTTGGGCGCTCTTGTCAACTCGATATTTGAAGATCTTTTTCACAAAAAATGTTTGAGATTTCGATGAACTTTATTAAAATATATTTGTATCTCATTAATTCACAAATTTATTGAGTTCACAAATTGCAGGAGCTGTGCATATCAATCATGTGAGAGATCTTAAAATTAAATGCATTTGTGTAATTTTTGAAAGCAAGAAATGACTTTGTGATTTTAAGGAGTCAATTAGCACTATCCGTTCTAAATTTCTAAGAAACATTTGGAGCTATTTATGAGAAAATGGTGTTTGATCGTTTCTGAAAATGTGGAATTTTGAGCTCATTTTCTCAGAAAACTGTTCAGTTTTCGGGAAACTTTATCTGATATTATTTGAAGCACATGTACGCATAAATATAATGTGAACAAATCGCCGCTAATGAAATTTAACGTGAGAGACAAGTCAACAAAATTAAATTTTTGTAATTAAAACAACAAAAAATAGAAATCTGATGTTTGTGTCATCTCATAGAGCACATTTAGCACTATTCCTACAAAAAAATAAAAAAATTGGAGCGGTTTTTGAGAAAACCCTGTTTTTTTGTGTGTTTTAAAAATTGCAAATATTGCACTCAATATTGCGTGAAAGCTACTACAATTTTTAAATAAGTGTATCTGACCTTATTGAAAGAGGTGATTATGACCAAGAAATTTCGTTTGAAGGAAAAATTTCTATTTTTAATTTTGTAGTTGCAGGAAGACGCCGAAAATAATTCAAACTTTTCATATTTTCGAAAATTCTGAGTTAACCCAGAAAAGGCCACCTTTATAAGTGTATTTTACTCTATTCTTTCAAAAAATTTAAAGAAAAAATTAGCATCATGGAAAGTACCCTCAAATTTTAAAGAATGTTTATCAAAATCTCAAAGCTTCAATGCGAGCCAGATGTACATGTTTATTTATCTATTTGTATGTCTATTTGTATTTCAGTTCACTTGAGATTGGTACATTTTTTATTTCATATAATCTTGATTCAAAATTATTTTCCCACTTTCACACTTTATATTCCAATCTCCTAATTTTCTTACATTCTAATTTTTATTATTCTGTAATTTATTTTATTTGTAATTGGAAATTATTTCTTGTAGCTCTGAAGATAACCGCAATGCGACCGATAAAGCTTTCTGCAATTATAAAAACATACGACACAACTACGCTTCAAATCTATTATTATCATGTACAATTAATTAGAGCATTATTAAGCATTAGAACATTATTTAACTAAATTATTACGAAGTTCTCGCGCCTCCGCTCTGAAACTTTTGCAGCTTCCTGAGAGGCGCGCCTCACAGTTTGAATAACACTGCCCTCGGCTATTAAGTTTCCTAAACGTATCACTTAAATGAGTCTAAAATTAAATATCTTCGAAGATAAGCGTGATTTAAGGGAGTTGAAGGAAAGAAAAAATGAAAATTAAAAAGAGACGACAGTTATATACTATATTTATTTATTGAAAGCGTTTTGAATGACAAGAATCTGTACACATTCAGAGAGAACTTAATGAATTTCTTCATTAAGTGTAGCTAAATCAATTATAATGTACTTGTTTATAGTTAAGCAAGTGATCTCTTTTCATGTTGCGTATGTAATTGAGAACACAAATTATATAATTTTCAACATTATTGACTTATTTCAAACTCAAGGGATTTTCTTGGATCATCATAATAACTTGCCAGAGTCTTCTTAATATTCTGAAACAAAAAGACGAGTGAGGAACGTGTTTACAAGTAAAAATGTTTGATCTGCATTTCTTGATTGAAACTCCACATGCGATTCGTTATGTATGCATGAAAAGTGCTACTTTCCAAAATTGGGGCGATTGAAATCAGAAGAAAAATACTACCGTTCTTATTTTAAAATTGCATTTTTAAGAAATGAAATTTTTTTTAAGATTTGAAAATATTGGTGGTATAATTTTCAATATTTGCTTCTCTAATGTAGTAGATATTGAAATAAAATACAAACAATTTTCAGATGCAATTGTGGCCTCAGGTGTGATTGTCACCTAACATCAGACACATTTTTTACACTTTATAGAAGTTTCCATCAGAAACTATTTCTACGTTTGTTCAAATTTTCAGGAAACATCATAATCTGTTTCCGTCCACATGCGTTTGCGAGTTCAGTAAAGTCAGTCAAAGAAAATGGTCCAACAGTTCCCAACTTAAAATGTTCTCTCCTATTAACTGTAAGCAATACTCAACTATTGTTCCAAATGTAGATGAACTAGTAATTAAAATTATCATAAATAAAATGTATATATTTATTTATGACATATTATTTACAAATTTATCCATGCTCTATTTAATAAATGTATTTTATAAAAGTTATTTTTGTGAAATACGAAAACTAATTATTCTGTCATATAATTGAGCTGACAGCCATGTTTCCTGTAGGAATTACTACGCTTGTGACCTTGAGTGATCTTGCGAGGCGGTTCAAGTTCACGAACACGGCTTATGCGGGCAAAACAGTGCCCGCCCCCTACTCTAGTTCAAACAATTACGAAAGTAAATTCTGAATAAAACTGATTATGTACTTGCATGTTCCTGATCAAAACTGCCAATCTTCTAGCTCAAATACGTTTCACAGTTTACTGAGGAATTGCGGGCTATTTCGTCAAGTCTCGCGGTAACTTACACTACTCAATGACTGTCGACGGTAATAATATAAATAGGAAAATTTAAAACTATTTTTTTAATTACTTGTAATTCAAAACTAACCTGTAATGGATTATACTGGATTTCGGCAAACAGTTCCACATCCATTCCCACAGCATTTCATTCTCCCTGCGCAGTCTTCATCGACTCGACATCGAGAGACGCAGATGCCAACTTGGCCAGGCCGCACCCGTTGACATCTTCCAGGCTTCACTGCATCGCAATTCAACACAAGCAGGCCACAAATAGCCAGGAGCAAGATGATCTTCATGTTTGCGGCCATGGTACCTTCACTACGAGTTCACTACGAACTCGTCGTACTCTGCACTCTCATCTCTTTATAAGAACCTTCTGTTTGTAGTGCGTCCCCCACTCAAAGCTCCCGGAAGCTGCTTGCGGTTGAAGCAAAGTAACACAGTTGTCCCGCGTGCCGCAACGCGTGGAAGAAACGTGTACTTCGCAGTGGTGTAATAATAGAAAAGACATCAAGTTGTTTTCCTGAATATTTACCATATAGGATGTGTCTCTCACTCAAGCGCCAATGTTAAGCCATAGAAAAACGACAAATTGACATCACAGCAAAAACAAAATTTTCAGCTGCAATAATAAATTTTCCAAGATAATCTAACGATCACGACACTGGTATTACTACATCATATCAAGATTCAAACTACCTTAACCGTATTGTATCAGTATTAGACGACTATTTTACAAAATATGAAATTTTTATTATTTTGTTGACATATGTAATGTGTCTATATCATTTAATTTCTAATCCCTTAATTGGAGATGGGAGGTGTATAATAATACAGCCTAACAACAATAACTTTAATTATTAGAATTGCGATATTTCAGTGGAACTATAGCGAAACAATCTTTTCGTAAATGTATATTTCATACCTTTATAATAAAAAATACGTAAAAGCTTTAACGCACAATCTTTTTTAATTTAATTTTTTATTTGAAATCAGTCGTATTTAGGTTTCTATTTCAACGACAAATGTGATTTTAGCGACTTCAATAATACATTTAACAATAATTATATATATATATATATATATATATATATATATATATATATATATATATATATAAAGTAGTAGTGTAATTAGAACTTGGCAAATACAGTCCAAGTTGGGTGTGTGAGTAGAAAAGGTGTAGGGAGTATGAAAATGAGATTAAAGAGAAGGAAAGTTGATGTGCTTTTGGAATAAGGGAGTGTTTAAATTCTCAGCAAAGTATACCGAATTAAAAGTCAACGCTTGCTGAGAAATATATATTATGTCTGTCCTCAGGCAATAGCAAATGAATCTAAAGGATGCACGATTTTTAATCACGACCCCATATTATTTTGTTCCTGAATGAATTGATTGATTATTTCATGTTGATTGATTACACAAGGGGATAATATTTTTACCTCCAGTAATATAAAGTTCGAAATATACTCAATTTTAAACGTATATTACTAATAACACAATAAAAACATTCTAGCACGTCACAGGTTTTAAATAATTATACCGTAACATACGTATTTTGCTATTAATGCAAATACATTTAAATTGCACCTGTACGCTATGTAAAATCAATACTCATAAAACCTATTTAAAAATAAAATATTTGTTCAGTTCATCTATGACACTTTCAGTAGATATCAACATAATTAGGCTTTCGCGTTGTTGTTTTTTTACCTTCTGTATTCAAAGATTGCTGTCTTTATTCTCGACTGTGGTGGTCGCGCTCAATTACGAATACGTCAACTTTCGCTCAATTACGATACTTCAACTCTTAATGGTTTTGATAGGTCTTCGTGGATGCTTTGAAAACAAGTCACGAGCACCCTCATATTTCCTACTGTGCTATAGTCACCGAAAGGAATTAGTTTATAGACACTTACCTTATCGCAAGTAAACAAGTATCCAACTGTTACGGAGGAAGATTCTGAGTCTTATGGTGTCATGCGGAACAGTGCGCGCAGTGCGCGAGAAATTCGTGTCTGGTTTGCGTGTACCTCAAATGCATTAAAATATTACAGTTCTGTGGTATTTATAAAGTGAAATTCACCTCTTGATCTGGTGAATTTACGTGGTTTGATAAAATGCAAATTGTTATGTCTCACCGAAAGGGTGAGAATCAACTCGATAACTTCTATTACGTTTGTGGAAGATTTACACCCAAACTTTAAAGGAAAAAAATGTATGAATTACAAAACCTGTGTATTTTTTATACTTTTGCTGTAGTGTTTGTGATCAAGATAAACCCTGAGCCAGTGTTATCACCTGTACAACGAACCTTAGGTCGTTGTTGTACGGAGAACTCAAATCATTGTCATACGCTCTACCAATATTGTGGAAAAAACCAACAAACCATTTTAATGTCCGCATATTATTGTACGAATATGCGTAATCCAATTTTCACTTGTTCTTACTTCATATGAATTACGCTCATAAAATTTTGTAGTAATACAAACGGAGTGACAATTCGGAAATTAGTACAGGATTTTGTTTATTTCCGATACTAAATAATTGCCATGTGCGTGATAGAAACTTTTTATAATAATTTTCAAAATCAGCATGATTGTTTCCTTGGAGATCACCTACTTTCATCCTGGGTGCATGAATTTGTTTTTGTTCTCTAGTGTTATTCATGTTTTCGATCGCGTCAATTGCTGTGCTCGTTTATCCCGTAAGTGTGTAGCATGTTTAATTATGGGGCGATAGTGTTCTTCCCGCTTCAGATGGTGAGATCGGCGCTGACCTACACGTGACTTTCAGCGTTTCTCCATTCACCTGTCTCTCAATAGCGGGGCATCCCCCAGCCGGAGCAAGCCTCTAAGCTACCGACTCCTCTTCCGATTTGGTGGCAGTGTAGTGCTTGTAAGTGTAAATGTATAAGTAGGCGGTGAGGATAGGAAAAGGAAGAGGAAGGAAAGATGGAGCGCGGTCCGTGGCCCATTTGTAAGCGTATTGCTCCGGCATTCGCCAGTTGTTAGTCGGAGAAACCACGGGAGCCATCCGCTCGAATTCTTTTCCAGAGATATGGTAAAGGAAATAATCTCCACAAAATGTTTAATCATTTTTATTAATTATTTTCCAGAGTTAACTTTCGGGAAAACACTTTTTCCATCCTCAGTTTATCTCTAGCAAGGAGGATAAATGAAAACATTAACACAAGTTGAACACAAAAAAAGGAAGGGTACAGTGAATTTAGTGGAAAAAACAAATAAATAATACCATATACATACAAACTAAAAATACTTACAGCCCAAGCAACGTGGATCACCCATGAATGTTCACAAGATGGTCAAAAAATATGAAAACTGCAAAACATTGCTGGTTTCAGCTAGATGGCAGCCATATTTTGGAATGAGAGAAGAGGAACCCTACCAATTGTGGGAAAGGGGGGGGATAGAAGAGAAGAAAGGGTAGTCATACACAGACTTAAAAAAACTGACTGCTCCTTGCTAGAGATCCACTGAGGATGGGAAAAATGTTTTCCCGAAAGTTAACTCTGGAAAATAATTAATAAAAATTATTAAACATTTTGTGGAGATTATTTCCTTTACCATATTATGGATTACCACAAGATATCTGCTACCACCACGGAATATTTTCCAGAGAGTGGCTGAATTCGAACTAGTTAGATCCGAAAATGCTGCCACTATCAGAGGCACTACAGTGACGTCAGTTGATGATCCTCTGCCGCCTCAGCCAATTGAATACTGGGTTGCTACTGTGGATGATGCTGGAGTGGTGGGGCTGTCCGCGACAATAGTGGAGTGAAGGAGGGGGTAAAAGTTGGAGTCGAAAGAAAAGAATCGGCAATCCTATGAGTAGTGACCCCAAGGCAAGAAATACGGCAAATTCTATATTTATCCTGTTCCCTTAATGCATTTACTATATACTCAACTAAACCTGAATCCTTCAGTAGATTTCGCTCTTCTGCGTAATCTGGTTTTCTTTCTTGTTTAGATGCCGATGTCACTGATCTACCAGTTCCGCCGACCCTATTTCTTCGAAACCAATTGTCTTGTGATGTTGACTTTTTTTAGAGGTTGGACGTGTCGCGAATCTCTTAAATTTGGTGGATAATTTAGCATATTGCTCCTTAATGATAATACAGGTTATAATTAAAACATTTCAGTTTACGCGATCTCCGTTTATGACAGTTCAACATTTAGCGTGGTCATTTTAAGTGTATCATAGCGCTTTGAATGAAGAAATTGTGGATCGAGACCTACCAAGATTTCAGGTTTTTCGGTAATGACTTGATAGATTCTCTTTCACAAAAGCAAGTAATGAAATAGAATCAAGAAATTCGGATTTCAACAACCAAATGCGTGTTAAATGGTGTTTTCTATTTGTCGTCCGTGTATTCCGTGGTTGGCCTAATCGAGAAAAATGTCATTTGAATTGCGTTGATTCTCCTCTACGCGTCAATAGTCTGCACACGTTTCTGCACAATAAAATTATATAAATGTAAAGTCGCCGTAAATTGAGAGTTCTGGCTTGAAAGTATTTTTTAGTCCTTCTTTACAGTTCAATTTACAGAGGAAATATGCATGAACGTAAATATTAAATACAATTATTTTAGGAAATTAAAGGTTGAAAATGATAGAAACGTATATTCTCCTTGCTACTTAGTATTTCTTTTTTAATTAATTGCATTTTTGACATGTCTTTTTACAGAATTTACGTATATTACACATTGAAGAACGTTGGAGTGGTCTTTGAATGCCATTCATAAACATGTGAATCATTACATATTGATTAATACGTGAATAACGGAAATCTTGTAAGTTGTTTGTTACTTCACGTATGTAATATATAATAGATCACTTATTGAAATGCCTTCGTATCAAATAGCCGATGTCATCGTCAATTATTCTGAAACACATAGATACAATATAAACTAGTAAAAATAACTGAAACTTTCTGCTCACCATGCATCACATTTAAGGATATCTTTCTACAATAAATAATTAAGGATGTAGAAAATAATTAAGGGTGTTCTGCTATATGACACTAGAACGTATATGTACAGATCTGGGTAAATATAAAGCTTTCCAATTAAATTTTCTGAAACACCTTTAATTCTGTGTTTTTAATGAATAGTGGTTGTATTGTTTCAGAATTTGTAAACCTCTGTTATTTTATTTGTCTTAGAGAATTAGTACTGAGTGGCATATAACAATATTTTTTTGGGTTTCGATAATCCATATTTTACATATGCCGTATTTTTGAATAATAAATTCTCTACAGTTCTTTCTTTTGTCTCGTGTCATCGCAAGAGTTCAACTAGTAAATACTTACTTTAAACTGTAAAATCTTAGCTCCAAAACATTTGACGTGTTGTTCCCATTATTTTAAATTTCGGAGGTGTTAAATTTTGATGTTTAAGAAAAGACGAAGTAAGCTCCTATTTAATTTAATATCCTTGGTAAAGGAAGTCAATAATTATTATAAAAGATTTAGATTTACATTCTGATCTCAGATTCTCCCACGAACACTTAACGTCTCTCTATGCGATGTGATAAGTATAGACGTCTCAATCGTGCTTTGTTCGCGACGTGGTATTATAAACGTTTTATTATACTGTAAATATATTATAATTATTTACAGGAACTACATCGTTACGTTAGCGAGTCACTTGCAATAAGACACATTAGCAAATAACCAGAAAGAATAATCATAATTAACAGACAGGTTAGAGTTAGCCAAAAAGGAACTGGACAGAAACTAACCTGCAATTCACTATTATAGTGGATTTTCACAACGTGTTCCACATCCGGTGCCGCAGCATAGTCGATTCGCAGGGCAATCCTCGTCTCGTAGACATCGAGAAATGCAGATGCCGATTTGACCGGGCACTATCGGTCGACAGCGGCCAGGTTTTTTTGCTTCAGGACTCAACATCACCAGAGAGCAAATGGCCAGAAGCACGATTATCCTTGTGCTAGCAGCCATGATATCTAAAGTGCGCTCATCTGCTTCCTGGCTCCTACTGCTTTTAAGAACACCGCGAGAACGTTCAGTAATCCCCCCCCCCTTTGCCAGGATGCTGGTGGCGTGTGGTGGCAGCAGAGTAGGGATGGACTGATAGCGAGAGCTGTGAAGATACAAAAATAAATGAACTATTAAGATACGAGATTAAAAGTGGTCATAAGAGTTATTGAGTAATGAAAAATCAAGTTCATGTACCCGCGGTTTCTTATTTTTACTTTCTCGCCACACTATGTGTTTAGATAGTAAAGAGAAAGTATCGTAGTACTGCAGTAAAAGTTATGAGTTTCGTTAGGAACACTCGTATTGTGAGGCCTTGATATCAAAAGAATGGAATAGAAGGAACAATAGATTATAGAAAATTACGTTCTGAGTGTTTCAATATTGATGTTTTGCATTTCTGCTTTCGGTCAAGACAGTTTACTGCTTCATATATTTTCAAGGCCCATGAACTACCTTTGCAGCCACTTTACGATTTCAGACGGATGCATTCATGGAACAGAAATGGTAGAATCAGCGTCTGTGATCTAGTTCAACGAGAACCGGTTGTTGTGGCATGGCCTTACATCAGTATCTTTCCTCCTTAGAAGTTTTTAGGCGTAGGCTACTTCGAAAATCTGCCGCTCTTTCCGCTTACTCTGTGCTATGTTACAGCCAGGGGATCTCCCGATCACTGCCGCAACCCGTTCTCATGAGAGTAAGTGCCAAACGTCGAACGGAAAGTCGTTTCGTAGAAAACCACTTTCTGGAATGCGTACGTAGAACACTGAGGTAATGTGAAAGATAGATGGGCAAACTCAACTTACGTGATAAAACATAATTTAACTTAGTTGGAAATGCTTTGGTATGTAAATGCAAATATGCGACTTTCTCTTTCAATTTCATTCTTAAATGAACGTGGAATTAATATGTTATCGCACAACGATTTCTTTTGGAAATCCAAATGTAAAATTTAATAGTGTAGATGTAAAAATGTAATATAAAATTAAGCACAAGTCAATATTTCAAGTTCATACGAATTGTATTTTCAATGAAAAAGGAAATGGTAATGTAGAAGTATACAATATCTACATTTTCTTGTTAGTAGGAGCCAGTAGGTAGGGAGATAAATTGTTGTTTGTTTGTTTGTTTGCTTTTTTTCTTTTTCAAATTGATTACCACTCTGCAAGGACAACAGGGCATTCCAACATATAAATAAATTCAAGAAACTAGTGTCGAAATAGAATGGCACAGATTTTCTCGTTCTATTTAGTTTCTTATTACCTTCATTCTTGGCCAGGTTTTCGGTTTCGGTCAACCCTTATCTATCAACGCCTTTGATTACGAAGATCCCTCGCAGTACTTTCTGCTTCGCGCTCTTCGAACATTGCGAAGGCCCATCTTGGTCCTGCGCCCTTACCTTGCGCCAACAACTGATGTCATTGCAGTGCCTCTAGTCGACAAGTCGAGAGTCGGAAGTCCTAGGTTCGAGTCCTGACTGTCGCAGGATTTTCGACTCTAGCTTGTCAGCTAGGTCGAATTCACACGCTTTCTGGAGGTCGGTTGCTCTGATAGGAATTTTTCCGTGGTTTCTCCGATCAACACCAGGTGAATTCCGCAGCAGTACCCTAACAAACGGGCCATGGACCGCGCGCGATCTTGCCTTCCTCTTCCTTTACGTATTCTCACCCGTTATTTACCCACACGTACACTAACATGCACTAACATCTAAGCAGGGAGACCGGTCGGGGGCTTAGAGGTTGTCCCGGCTGAGGTGATACTCCGCTGGCGGGAGATACCTGATTAGGGAAAACTCCGCTAGTCGACAGTAGGTTGGCGCCGGATATCGCCATTCAGTGGGAAGAAAAGAGCATGCACTACACTTACGGGAATAATGACCTAAGTTGTGATCGCACCCTCATTCACTAACAATCATTCAATTTACGTATTATTATTACGTATTATACAATTTGTGCATGGTATTCCATGGCCCTACATCGGTGGTTATAACATTGTTTTCAGTGTAGAGATCCAGTTCCCTAATTACATACCTAATTTGCAAAATATTTACCTATAAGGCAAAGAGATTATATATTAGTTTTTAGATGTAATATACAAGGGATTCGCAATGCCCCCACTCCACAAATACAACATAAAACATTCATCTCTTGCGCGAGTTTCAAACCTATAGCCTTAATGTTTACATGCTCGAGTTCACATGGTCGACAACTGTGACTTAGGACGCACGCCGAATTACACGAAGTTCAGAATGTTGTCGGTGACTTCCTACGAAGATTGTATTGTAGATAGAAACTTTTTCGCAATAAATCTGTTCTTTAATATTTATCTTGATAATGTCATGTTATTGTTTCTAAATATGAGTTGTTTTAGCGCAATTTAGAGTTAAATAGTGACAACTTTTAGAAATTACGTAAACAAAATTTTATCAATTCTGCAATTATTTTCTTAATGTTTTATTCCAACTCGTACAATATTCAATAAACCGCCGAATTTTCGAAAATTGCAAATGCTCAACTTCTTTTTAAAACGCGGGGAAGGTTGTTATGCCAACGCAGACTGTTTTAGTATTAGAATTCGATAATTTTTTGCTAAATCTAATTACCGAGTTTCAATCCCGGAATGATGAAATATGTTTGCTGTACGGAAACACTTTCGTGGTATTATAATATTTCGTAATCGACAGTGCAAATATAGCACCACTACTTGCCTATCGCATAAAATGGGGAGATACATTTTCGTTTCAAATTCAACCCTTTTTTAGTAAAATTTCCAGAATATATATTTTTGTCAAAACGTCGATGACGATTTTATACCTGATTTCAATACTTTACTGCACTACATACTAACTCACGGCGCGAGTTACTTGATATTGTGATTAAACTTCAGTTCGCCATACTTGGCAGTATCACCACAGCAACCTGAGTCCGCAAACCGCTGCTGTTTTTCGATCTCGAAGGCAACAAAAGGCAAACGTGCGGTTTGTCGAGTGCCGGTGTTTCTTGCAGGGTGGCGGATGTGCAAGACAGGACGCAACACAATCCTACTGACGGGAATACCCCAGACTGTGCAGGGGAAGAACGTGTTCCTCAGACAGAGGAATCCTCACCACAACCGCAAATACGAACGGACCGAGAGATAAAGTAGACATAAAAAAGTGTAAATAATAAATATTGTCTACACAATGCAGGGTGTACCAAATCTGAATGGGAAAACTTCAGTAATAAACTCCTTACAGGGAAGAAAATTGGTAAATACACCATAGGTCTCCAAGTTCATAATTTCAGAAAATATTCTTGTCATCCTTTCCGTAATACACCAATTTACTCATCCATAAAAAATTTCTTTCGAGGAGTTGTGGCGAGTTTAATAATTGTAATTGAAAATTGAGAATATAGATTTCGGTGGGATAAAGTGACGCGAAGATTCATATATGCAAATTTTCATTGAAAAAGGGGCCGTATTAGAGAAAATGTCGTTTGAGCGTTTGTAATGTGCAATTTGATTCTTATCAATACATCAATCAAACAAAATAAATAAATGTGAAGAGTCTGCCTGTGATTTTCGATAAAAGGTCTACTAGATCTCAGAGGACTACCTCGTCTTGGTTACGCAATGTATCTATATGGAAGAACACTTACTCGTACTAGGATTTCTACATGTTATACCTCCTGGAATTTTTAAAGGATTTTCTCGTTAATGTCATTTATATGAAGATTTTTGTGGTAAAATACACTTTGCTAACACAACTTAGCCGATCCGGTGGCCTATATAGTAAGTCAGATCATCATTTACTAGGGTCCAGAATTTTCTTTCCGTTTAAAAGTACAAAAGATGCTTGCAGAATTGAAGGTGATAATAATATTTTGAAATAAATTATAATTTGCAAAAACTTCAAAACTACTCTACTTGTTTTCTTTATAAAATTAGATAAGTCTGAAAACTTAGTGACGTTGAGGATGATTCTGATAATAAAATGTATGAGCCGGTTAAGGGAAAAATACACGAATCTGGCATTAGGGAAAAGAGAACAACAGTATATATGGAATAGGAAAAATAAATGTGGTAGAATGGAACTGTAGAGGAATAAGATGGCATATAATAAGATGTATATAATAAGTATATAAGAAGAAAATGACATATAATAAGAGGCTCACTACAAAATCTGATGAAGACCCTCAAATATATAGACAAGAGGAAAGAATCGCAAAGAAATGAAATTGTGAAATTTTGAGCTAGTTTTGTCATGCACAGGGTATTTTCCAAATTGAAGAAACCCCTGACCATTTGGACTGAATCGTAACTCTGCGATTTTGAAAATCATTCATTAGTTGTTGGGGGTACACGAGTCATTTTCAAAATTATCTCAAAACCGGTTCCAAATTTTTCTTCTAATTACTTATAAGAATAGAGGAAAATGCACTTATAAATGTGACATAGGTCCGATTTTCACAGTTATCTATAAAATTTCTAAAATTTCAGAATTTTGAATTTTTGCGGGGTCTTTTTACAACTACAAAATTAAAGATATATTTTTTATTCAAATAAAATGTGTTGCTCATATCTGGTTCTTTCATAGTGATCGTGTACATTGTTTTGGAAATTTTTGAATTTGGTCTCACAATATTCCTTGCAATTTGTGCAGTTATTAAAAAATACAAAAATACGATTTTCTGAAAAACCGCTCCAATTGTTTTCTTTAAATTTTTGGTAGGGGTTGTACTAAATGCACTCTACAAGGTGTAATAAGTGTCGTATTACCATATTCTTTTGTTGTTGTTTTTTCAAAAAATACAAAAATGTATTTTTTGTCTTTCACGTTGTTAATATTTAAATTAGCAGCTATTGACTCACATTATTATGTTTATGAATACTTGTGCTTTAAATAATGTCAGTTAAAGCTTCTCGAAAACTCAACCGTTTTCTATGAAATCTAGCTCAAATTCCCCAATTTCAGAAACGCTCAAACTTTTCTTCAAACATTTCGAATGGATAGTGCTACGGAGGTCGTTATATAAGTAACTTAGTTCGCACATTAAGAGATGACGAAAGCAACTTCTGTGAATTTTAATTTAAAGCTACAACAATATACGGTAAAATTTCATTGTTGCAAATCATTATCACTCTAGCTCATTGTTGGACCGCTACTTGATCAAGAGTATTTGCGAGTCGGTGTGAAAGATGGATAGAACTGGAATTCATGGTGTTACCCAATTCTTTTTTATGGAAGGTAAAAACGCAAAAGAAATCTATGAAAGGAAAGGATTCATGCCCTTCGCATGAGACGGTGAGACTTTGGGTCAAGGAATTTAAGTGAGGCAGGACAAGCATCAAAGATGCCCCAAGACCTGGGGCTCAAAAAACAGCTGTGGCGCCAGAAAACATCGACAAAATCCATGATATTGTTTTAGCAGGCTGACGAGTGAAAGTGTGCTAGTTATCAGAGGCCACAGGTATCTCAAATGGCCGAGTACATTTTATTTTGCATCATGAATTGACCATGAATAAACTTTGCACAAGATGGATGCCACGATTGCTGACTGCAGAGATGAAACGTAAACGCATGAGAACATCTGTCAAGTGTTCCAGGTATTCAAGCAAAATCCAGAGAATTTTTTGCGTCGTTTTGTTACCATGGACGAAACTTGGATTCACTATTACACTCCAGAAAAAAAGCAGTAGTCAAAACAATGGATTGCAAGAGGAGAACCGACTCCAAAGAAGGCGAAATGCAATCCATCAGCAGGGAAGATGATGGCGTCAGTCTTTTGGGATGCTAAAGGTATTCTTCTTATAGATAACTGGAAAAGGGAAAAACCATCACTGAAGAAGACTATGCATCACCTCTGGACAAACTCAAGGCAGTTATCGCGGATAAACGTCCTGGATGGCAAGAAAAAAGTGTTGTTCCATCAGGATAAAACTCCAGCACATTCAAGCCATATCACCCAGCAAAAATTCACTGAACTTCGTCTCCAACTGCTTCCACATCCACCCTATTCACCTGATTTGGCCCCCTCAGACTTCCATTTGTTCCCAAAATTAAAAACTTTCCTGACTGGACAAAAATTTGTCAGCAATGAAGAAGCCATCCAGATAGTCAATGACAATTTCGAGGCTCTTGAAGAAAATCACTTTAGAGAAGGGATCCTGAACTTGGAGAAACGTTGGGTCAAGTGTGCTGAACGTCCAGGGGGATTATGTCGGAAAATAAGGTAAGTTACAAAACTCATATCGTTGTTTTTCATTTCGAAACAAGTTACTTATCAAATGCCCTTCGCTAATTGCGCTCCTTAATATGATGTAAAGTTCATTACGTGGTCTTTTTTTGTTTTTTAAAAAATTACAGAAATGTATATTTATTTTAAATATCCCTCACGCGGTTAATATGCACATTTCCAGGAATTTGTAAACGCTATTGTATTTGGAGTTAAAGTGCTTCAAATTACTTTTGACGAATTTTTTCGGAAACTCAATACTTTTCTGTGAAAGTGCTCCAAATTTTGAATATAATGTAGTGCTTGAGAGACATTTTCTTAAAATTGGCTCAGAATTTTTCAAACAACATTACATTTAGAACGCGGTTTTACAGTTTATTAATACTTGTAAAATAATTTTTCCGTTCCATTATAAGCAAACTGAAAAATTAAGAAAATTTTTAAAACATGAATTTGGCAATAGATGGCAGCAGGCAAGAGTATATTGCAAGTTCGAATAGCTAGCCAAGACCAAAGAAAATAGAAAACTAGTACGGGAAAGTCTGTGCTACTCTGTAGCACCACTAGTTTTAGTTCATGTTACTAAGTATTTTCGTTACTCCATATTTTTTAGCCCTGGTAATCACTACTGCAACACCAATAAGAGTAATTATGCAATTTGAAGTGTTATAACTTCAAATCGTTTTTAATTAATATAAGGCATCGCCGGTACTGAACCGGTTCTTGAATAAGGTATTGGTATTGAACCGGTATTGAACTACTCATTAGCACCTCTCTCTCCTCTCCTCTCTCTCCTCTTTACTCTCCTCTTTACTCTCTCTCCTCTTTACTCTCTCTCCTCTTTACTCTCTCTCCTCTTTACTCTCTCTTCTTCTCCTCTTTACTCTCTCTTCCCCTCTTCTCTCTCTCCTCCTCTCTCCTCTCCTCTCCTCTCTCTTCCTCCTCCTCTCCTCTCCCTCTCCTCTCCTCTCCTCTCTCTCCTCTCCCCTTCTCTCTCTCTCCTCTCCTCCTCTCTCTCTCTCCCTCTCCTCTCTTCTCCTCCTCCTTCTCTCCTCCTCTCTCTCTCCTCTCCTCTCCTCTCCTCTCCTCTCTCTCTCTCTCTCCTTCTCTCTCCTCTCCTCTCTCTCCTCTCCTCTCTCGTCCTCTCCTCTCTCATCCTCTCTCTCTCTCCTCTCCTCTCCTCTCTCTCCTCTCTCCTCTTCTCTCCTCTCTCCTCTCTCTCCTTCTCTCTTCCTCTTCTCTTCTCTCTTCTCTTCTCTCTCTCTCCTCTTCTCTCCTCTCCTCTCCCTCTCTTTCTCTCCTCTCTCTCTCCTCTATCTCCTTCCTCTCTCTCTCCTCGCTCTCCTCTCTCTCTCCCTCTCTCTCTCCTCTCCTACTCTCCCTCTCTTCTCCTCTCTCTTCCTCTCTCTCCTCTCTTTCTTCTCGCTCTCTTCTTCTCTCTCTCTCTTCTCCTCGTCTGTGCGTTGACGTGGATGGGTTAGTGCGCACACAATTCGATTCCCGCCGGGGACAAATTAAACTGTGCGCTCTCTTTACAAGTGTACCCGTAGCTATTGCGTGTTGTGACGAGAGGAAAACCCAGCCCGAAGGTTGCAGTTATGTACC
>BOPP01000022.1:10243987-10263545 GCA_017312745.1 Gryllus bimaculatus
CCTCACTGAGAGTGTTTTTCTTGGTAGTAAGACTTGAATGCGTGCCAGCACTACAAGTACACTGTGTTCACTAACCCTAATACCTTTAACAACACAGCGGGCGACGCTGGATGGCTCGTAACCTTGATGTTACGAGATATTCTGACACCATAAAAAGCAAGTAAAGAATACGTGCAACGAACTAACTGAAATGTATTAATTCGACAAAATCACTTAATGCTGTTGCGTTCAACGTGAAAGGTTGACTGATAAAGTTTGAAAAATCACTAATTTCGGCTTTTAATAGTTTGATAAAGTTATTGTATCTGCCTACAATTTGTTTTCTGAACGATTGTCGTTGTTGCATCAGTGTTAGACGTCAAACCGCGCCTGCGCGGGCTCTTGTCCGCTGGGGAAGACGGGTGCTTTGGCCAGCACGGACTGAATTCCCTCTTATTACTCTCCTCTAAACCCAGAAAGGATTGTGTAGGCACAGGTTGAAGCGACGCGATGCGGGCAATATTAGCTTCATACGAAAATATATTTGCTAGATTTGTTCTCTCGAACAACAGACATTTGAATTACGTTTTTATTCCTGACTAATTATTGATGTTCATTTGATATTATTGTTTATTTTCTTTTTATATTCTGCCTTAAATAAACCTCTTTGCCAATCAGCAGAAATATGTTTCAGTGGCAAATTCATTACATTTTTTTTTGTTTTGCTTTGTTTTATTTAATCATTTAGTTATTTCTTGTATAAAGCGATAATATGAAATAAATTAACAAGTCTCTGTAAGTTAACAATTCTCGCTAATGGGCAGACAGGTTTTTTAATAGACGAGAATCTTTGTTTGGTAAACCTCCTAACCAGAACGAAGGACGTTAATGCAATGAGTGAACTATTTATTAAGCACTATACGACATAAAAATATTTTCGATCAGAAATGTTCAATTTTACTCTTAATTGTCTGTTTGAAATCTGCCTGATGTATTCCATTTTAATAGATAATTTCTTTGCTTTAAAACAAGAATGGGAATTAATATAGCTAAATTTGGGGCAGTAACTGACAACTCTTCAAAACACTGTCTTGTGCCAGGTTTCCAGTAATTGCGACTCAGGAGCCATTTGTATAACCCATCCTCTTAAATGGCGTGCCAGTTTCTCTGAACGCAGCACCTCGAACTCGTTAGTGAGTTAATTACCTTGCCCGCGACCTGACACGCCTGACTTTAGGTAGAAATACACAAAATGCAGCGCGTAAGAATAATTTCAAATATATCTACGAAGAAGAGCACATACCAAAAGGAGCGTCACAATTTGGAACAATGAAGTTTGATGTTTTTTGCGCGAACTGTCTGCAAATTCTCGCAGAAAAACACCAGTCTATGCTGATGGATGGGCAACTGTATTGAGCAAAGTGTTTACGGGGCCGCCAATTTGGCAGAATAAGTTCAAACTCCATCTAATCAGAAGTATTATGCCCAAGATGTGGAAAGAAATTACCCACACAATGGATTCTTTAAGTAGTGGACATTTTCATAATCGTGAGTTATTACGGGAAGTTGATGATACTCTCGAAGCTCCTGTCTCTCAGAACATATTGCATTTATCCACTCTCCTCACTTACGACATAATACCTTCTATTGCAAGTACATATTTTTATAGAGACATAACTCTCGGGCTTTCGACAGCGTCATTATTCAACTATTCGCGCCAGATCGCGATGCGTCACTTCGCGCCCTATTTATCGCTAGTGAATCTGCCGCGCCCTGTTTATTTCTACCCTTACGTAGTTTCACAAATATAACATCGTCATTTCGAAAGTGAAGTTCAACCTTCCTCTTTCCTTCAAGGATAATTAATTGCGACGAATCTTTCACGCTATCAGACATGGCCTGTATCGTATACGAATTTCCGATTTCCGGCGACATTCCTCACTACTCACAGCATTCGGGAGCCTGCGGCGGGAGAGGCAGCCCTAACCGAACACCGGGTTCCGGCACACGTGCACGCAGCCGTTGTTGCAGCAGATGAGGTTGCTGGGGCAGCCGTTGTCGTCGGAGCAGCCCTCGGTGCCGCAGAAGCGCTGCGTGCCCGCTTTGGGGACGGGCGGGCAGGAGCCGCGTGAGCGGGCACGCGACGGCCCGGCGTTCACCACGTCGGAGCGGGGCGCGGCCAGCGCCGCCGCCGCCACCGCCGCCACCACCAGCAGCGCTAGGAGCGTCTTACCGCGCGCAGCCATGGCCCGGCACTGGCCGGCCGCGGCCGCTGGAGGCGCGCGCCGGGGGAGCACGGCGCCCGGCCAGGCGATGGTGGCGTCATTTCCGCCACCCGGCCAAGGTCTGGCTGCGCAACTCGCCTCTTGGCAGGCTGCGTGCCGCCGCCGCCGCCGACGGGGATGTGCTTGAGGGCGTGCGGAGGCCGCTGGTGGAGGGGCTCGCGAAGCACGAGACCTCCTTGGGCGGGAGAGTCGACCTCGTTTCGATCACGGTCAGGGCTCGGATTCTGAGTCATTTTTCATTGATGCATTCTAGACTACCTAATTTGTAAATTAATATGAGGCACGACATGTAGGTAATAGAAATGTGTAGGTATTTTGTCATGTTTATGTCATATTTCGAATGTTTCAATTTTAGGTCATTTTTTAACTTTGCGTCGTTTTTGTCATTTTTAAGCATGTTTCCTTTTAGTCTTTTTTGTTAAAGAATATGTTTAATGAATTTACAATGACACACAAAGTTTTTTTGCAACATCATTTCATGACGAAATTCACTACGGCAGTGGACTCTGATTATCGAACTCTCAAAATTAATCTTCCGTAACTGCTTCGACCTTTCCAAACTGACGGTTGCAAGATCGGAGCTAAGGATTACATTTCCTCCAAAAATAAAGACTTTGTTTTAAATATATAAATGTATAAATAAATTTTATTTAACGTTGTAAAATTACTTACTGTTACTTTTTAGTCATTTTTTTAGGATATCAAAATTCGAGCCTGGTCATGATAAACTTTTCAATATTTACAATCAGTCAAATTCTAATGGTTTCTTTCTTTTAATTGTGCTGGTGCCTAGTAGCAACAATTGTAATACATGACGATAGTAACATGCCTAACATCATCATTGGTCGCAAAAGGAGTTAAGATGACATCATACATGCGGCGATGAGCGTCTTAGTCACTTGCTGTCACTTCCTCCCTTACTTTGTATGCATCGCGTGCGTTCCATAATGTACTCAGTACGCTTGGAGCCAAGGAATGCAAATTCTCGTTAATAGAGTTAAACATATTACGGTCAATGCCGTTTTCTTAATTTGTACAACCGACGTGTTCGACGAGCATTACGCACTTGCAAAGTAACGTAATAAAATTATATCAACGACATCGACCGCTTTCGAACCGGTTTTGTGGAGCAGGCGTCAGGTTGTGTGTCACAGTCAAGGTCCAAAGGCATTTCTTAGACATGGCGGTAAACCGAAATTGCTGTCTTGAACTTGAATATGTTATTCACAAAAAATGTTTTTCTCTCTCTCTTTCTCCCTCTCTCTCTTTCTCCCTCTCTCTCTTTCTCCCTCTCTCTCTTTCTCCCTCTCTCTCTTTCTCCCCCTTTCTTTCTTTTTTCTCTCTTTTTCTTTTGTCTTTGAGTATCCTCTCGCGCGCGCTCGCTGTACGGCCTCCATCGCTTTCGGAGGGGCATTGCGAAGCCGGCAGGAAACTGACCTTCCTCCTCGCTTTTCCTGGTTCGCAAGAATGCTCTCCGTTTCACCGAGAACGCGTCGTGACGTTGACGATTGTATCACGTTTCGTGGTTTCCTTAGCGGAAGAAAGTAGACTCAACTTTCATCAAAGGTCACATTTAGTTGTATTCTTCTTACCAGGATTTTAATAGAATTGAATTCAAAAGAGTATATGTCTACAACAAATATAGCCATGAATACTTAATTATATTATTTGGATAATCACCCCTCTTCTATACGCACAACACGAACTATTGGGCAATACCTCTAAACAAGACATGTTAAGATTGTTATCAAGCAAGGTAACAAGTTTGCAGGCACTGTGTCCAGATTAACTGAAACAAAGTTTGAACGTAAGGGTTGTTCAAATATGTTGCAGGGTACAGGTACTACACAGTTCGTACTTGGCCCACGACAATCTTTTGGAGAAATCACTTCACAGATATTGTTCAACATTTAGCTACTCTCATTTCCTCTACTAAATAAAAAGAATTCATGAACATGAAATTTACCAGTCACATTCAAACAAATCGATTGAGAAAAAAATGAAATACTTCATTCTTCGAATTGAAAGGATTTTGATTTGGTAATCGTGTTTTCTTAAGAGTGTAATATTTGCATTATATTCAGGTTAGGAGCAAGATTTCCCATTCAAAAGAACTGTCCGTCTGTAAGAGAAAGATAATTAATCTAAGATGAAGTACTGCTATACGAGAAAAACTGTGTACACACGTGCCGATTTATTTTGCATTACTTTGTACACAACTTATTTATCATTTAATTTAAATTTTAAGTTAGTTAAAATACATTTTAACTCAATTAACGCTAAGGGATACGAAATTGTTTTGATAGATCCTATCTTATAAAGAATTACAATGAAATATTAAAAAAATATTTCCAAAAAATAATGCATTATCTAATGAATGGATATTATAAATATTTTTGTGTACAGAAATATTATTTCGTATGAAAGAAATTCAATATGATTAATTTACGACATTATCAACAACTATTTATACGTCAAAAAACACTATTTTTTCTCTAAAATGTATGTTTACCATATTACACTGGCTGTTTAATTCTAAAATATTCTATAGCATATTTTTGGTACCGGAAAGTTACCGTCTTATGATAATTATACGATTGTAATTAGTTTTCATTATTATAAACACTGAATGTGTTAATGATAATATCAATTGCACAGTCTATTCGAACCACTTCCAGAACTACTGCGGCGTTGAAATGCTCCTACTTACGCCCGCGCGCGTCTACTGCGGGTCCTTGCACGAGGCAGTGCAGCCGTACACGCAGCACTTCTGTCGCCCCGGGCAGTGGTCGTCGCCGACGCACCGGGTGACGCAGGCGCCGGGTCGGCTGGGCTGCACGGGCGGACACGAGCCGGGCTTGGCGTCCGCGCCCGCCGCCAACAGCCCGCTCACCGCCAGCAGCAGGAGCAGTCTGGCCAACGCCGCCATGTCGCTTGGCTTCACTTCCGCGCCGCGCGCAGCATCCGAGCTTTTATACCTGCGGCCCACCTCATCCTACCACGCTGCCGTCGCTCGTTGCCTCAGCTCGTGAGGCGTTCGAGGTTGTAGAGGTCACTGATCCCGACGACCTTCGCCTCCTGCGAGCTCTTTTGTCGGTGGCGGTCGCGGAAGCCGCTGTTAGCAATTATTAAGATCCTGCTGACCTTGTGATGTTTGTTGGAACGACGCGGCGCTGGTGGGAAGAACAGAGAAAGGTACCCGCCCCCCAATATTTTCCAGTACATCCAGCTACTGCGCACTCTCATAGTAACACATTATAACGATAACGAATTAATAATTTAGTAACACTATCAGTGAATAGATCATATGCTGTGCACAAACAACTTTCGCCGACCTTCATCAGCCAAAAAGGCATGGAAAACAAATATTACGATGGTGCTTCCGAAATGGGGAGTAGATCCAGGAATTCCTCGCGAACCGAGTTTGGCGTCTACGCTCGCCGCCAACAGCCCGTTGCATATTTTGCATTTCCTATCCACGAATGAGACAATGCGTGCTACCACTACAGCTCCAACAGGCACCGCTGCCATCGTCTCCGTGCCTAACATTTCTTTTTAAAGTTTATTGTCAGAGTATACATTCTTGAATTCATAAAGAACTACGACATAATATGAAATGTTTACTAAACATGTGTAATGCACCGTGCTAATTTCAAAAAGTCACTAAGCATCAAGTGAACGTCTATACTGAACGTGAACATCTATAATAACGTCGTGGTTTTAACTAAACTGTAAGGGAAGTTCACTTTTCTTTTGATGCCTCTCCCAAATTTTACGTCTATGGCTAGAACGCTTGATTATATGAAAATGATACATCACAGAGATTGTTTTTCTCTGGCCATGTTTAATTTTTAAAATTACCCAGAGTATTGAAAAATAGTTCATGAAAGAAAAGACACAAAAAGTTCACATTTTTATCGGTCAATGTCAAAATGTCTCTTTATACTTTTTCACACAAAATATTCATTCATTCTCCATCTTTCACGTCTAGTAATTCTAATTTCGGGGCGAAGTAAATAGATTGCATTTGTTTCAGTGAAAATTTCGTAATTGCCGTTAGGACCTATTGTCATTAACATCACTTCATTACGGACGAGTGTATAGTAAAAGTAATTTTAGTGGTATGATGTTCGTATGATGGTATGTTAGTGGTATGATGTATTTAGTTGATTGCATCCAACTAAAAGGAGGAGATCCTCGATCCTCCATTACCTGTTAGTAATGGTTCCTTAGAGAATCATGCCCGAACGCAATTATTTTTATTGCTGCTTCAAAGATGTTGTTTGTATGTAAATGTAGTCGCAATGTCCTTATTGAAAAAAGGGAACAATTCTTTCTAACAAATTTGTTCAAAGAATACAACTAACGTGTACATATTTTGGAATATTTCATTTATCCCATCGATTTAACTACAGTTCAAATAGTATTCTACTTATAAAAACAATACAAATTTACATATCATGCCAAGGAAATTTAAAACCTGAACTCTGAACGTAAAGTGTAGTCAGATAGTAAAAAAACTAAACAATCCAATGAATCGAAGCTATTACATACGTACCAACCTTTCGTGGTATGTTACACAGGACGCTGGCAGCTATGTCCACATCCATTACTGCAGCACTTCGAATTGCCCGAGCAAGAATTATCTCCGGTGCAGAGTTCGGCGCAAACGCCGACCTGGCCAGGCCGCACCGGGGGGCACCTGCCCGGCTTTTGGGCCTCCGTGGGCCCCATTACGAGCGCAGCCACTGCAAGCAGCACGAGCACCTTGGTGAATCCGGCCATGTCTAAGCGAGTCGGTGTTTCTAAAGACTGATGCTGCAGCAGTTTGCTGCACTCTGTTTATACCCTCCGCTAAAGCCCGTAGGCCGTTGAGGGGTTTCCCATTGAAGCGAACAGGAAAACTTGCTATGGATTCCAGACAAGGAACGGGATTCAGGTGGCGGAAAGACGACCACAACGACTTTCAGGAAAGTCACAGGGACAGGACGAAGAGCACGATAGTTATTGGTTTAGATTGATTGATTTTTTTCGAGAGCGCCAACTACTGTGGCCATTACTTCCCTGAATGTAATGGACCATCACAGAAGGGGACAATGTTCTTCGCCCTCTGGATGGCGAAATCCATCCGTACACGTCGTACGGAACCGTACACGCCTCCGTACACGTCGGCGAGTTGCTGAGTAATAAATGCAGAATTTTTTGTATTTACTTTCCATCAATGGGGCACAGCCCCAGCTGAGACAATTTCTAAGCGTACGTCTGGTTTCCCGACACTTGTGGTAGTATGTAAGTGTGTGTGTGTGTGTGTGTGTGTGTGTGAGTGGTGATGAGGAGACGGGCGAAGAAAAGATGGGAGGGATGGACGGAGAGAGGGAGGATGAATGGAGGGACGGATGGATGGACGGACGGGGGGAGTGAAAGATGCGTGGAAGGATGGAAGCTCGGACTGAAGTTTTTCCTTCGTTTAATTTTTCGGGTTTAGGGCCCACATAACACGTATTCTAACAACACAATTTTCTCGAATAAGCTACCATTAATAGCACACACTTCCCACTTAATGTCGTTATAACTAAGTAATTCCTTGGCATTTTACCATCCCCTGGATTCCCTACTTCCCCACGGGACCAAAAAGTTCCTTTTCTGCAGTTACTACCAGCAATACCAAGCTCCATCATAATTTACAAACTGTATAGAAAGAAGGCAGTACTTCCCATTTGTACCCGCCATTCAGAAAGTATATTCTTGGAGAACAACTCATGTGTACGCTTTAGACACTGTAATCTTCCTGTGGGTACCGTAAATGGTCACTGTCAGTCATTAAGTTGTGTGTTGGCACCAACATTGTTTGCAGAATTAAAACTAACGCTGCAGATGTATAGCACTAGGTCCGCACTCGGTAATTATTATTCTCACTCACAGATATATAAACATTGTCTTGCATCCTATTCGTCCACGATGTCTACTTTTAATTTTAATGTATTTAACATGCACTTCGATGCAAGAAATGTCAGTGCAATTCATTTTTTACCATTTCGCAAGCCTCGCACGTTCGGGCTGGCACCAGGGATTCTAGGAATTCCTCACACCAACTCTTCGCAGAAGCTCTTACGCCCGGCATTTGCTGCCTGCGCAACGGCTACACAAGATGATCTATTATTATTATTCTGTCAGTTCTCAAACATTAAACTAGCACCGTAATCTTGGTAATTCAAAATGTCAATCAATGCTTTAGTCTTTCAATTACAATAATTTGAAACGGCTGATTGCATTGGTCACAACTCCATGACGCCGCGAACGCCGCGTTTGCCACAGTGAGTGGTTCCACGCCAAGGCTGTTCATCGCAAATCTTCTGTGGATGCACCTCGCGTCGATCAAGCGACGGGCTCACTTTTTACATCGCAATGTGCGACGCGCACGTTTGTAACATTCTTTAATCCATGTGCAACAGTGTATTACTGCACCTTGTGTTAATTGTGTTATGTTTAATCAAAGCACACGGAAATACGTACCTCTTGTACAGCTAATTATACACATTCTACTAATTTCACATTGCTGTATTTATACGCGAGTGTAAGACTGTGTTACCGCCTGCGTAGATCAACGTGTTTCTTAAGCGCAATCATCTAAAATGTCTGAACTGAAATACTAACAGTATTTGAGATGAATTATTAACAATCTCTAAACTGTGTCATCGTCTCTCCAGTAGCGTATTTTGAAACATTTGCAACCGCAATTGTCTGAAATTTATTAATCAACGTGTGAACTGTGACATTCGTATTTTTAAAACAACAAACTTTATGAGTTCCTACTGCACAGAAATACTACATTTGATGTTCTCAGTAAAGTACTGACTGTTTAATTAAGTTTTCAATGAGAACTAGCAATCCTACACTTCATGCACTTTGCAACATTGGCTGACGGATGGCAGGTCTGCCAACCTGCCTCTCCACTTTGTTAGCAACTTTTTTAGCAACAACAGTGCTTCATCTGGGACACAACGTCACCGCAATTATCTGAAAAATGTCACTCAACGTGTGAACTGTGACACTCGTATTTTTATAACAACAAACTTTATGAGTTCCTACTGCACAGGAATAGTACATTTGATGTTCTCAGTTAAGTAGTGACTGTTTGTTCGAGATTTCAATGAGAACAAGCAATCCTACACTTCATGCACTTGGCAACTTTGGCTGACGGTGTGCCAGGTGTACCAGGCGTCACATGTAAAATTGTGTTCTCTCTCTTTCAGCACTGCATGCTCGGTTATTGTTCTCAAACCTGCGTCACCTGTTCGTATCACAACTTCACTGCGCAACTAATACAATCAGCAGAAGAATGTCCTACATTTTTCTACGAAAATGAAAAAAAACTGTATCCTCAGTTTATCGTTTTCAGCCAGTTTATCGTTTCAACTTGCCAATAAAGTTTTTTTCAAAATCAATTTTTCCGTTTAAAAAAAATGCACAGAACATTTCCAAATCCAAGAAGATAATACAGGAAACAATAAAATCACACAGATTGCACATAAACGAAGCGTAAAATTTACACAATTAAACTTTAGTCGCAGGAGTTAATGCACAGGAACGGAAGAACTCTACGAATCCAAACTTTACGAAGAATAATCAAAAACCCACAATAGAAACCGCTTACAACACACACTCTATATGAACTAAAGACATATAATTTTCTCGCAAAATGTAAACTCTAAATAATTAACCGCTATCTACAGCTGGGAATCTGTCCCTTGGATAAATTATTAATCTAAACATTATGCTTCTAATTATATTGCACATGATATCCAAAAAATTCATTTACCAATCTCCTGCCTTCAAAATATTGCATGCAAAGAACAGATGTGTTGCAAGTGCACTAGCTTCTCATTTACAATTGTATATGTTTTAGAATGCAGATATAATAAGATGGTCCTAAGTAGATGTTTTACTGTCAGGCAATAAGCGCATCAAAATTGCCGGTCCATTATATATGACTGCAATTTGTTGGCCACCTCGTGTCCTTCAATTCTGAAACACTTCTTTCTACTAGTTACCTGCCGACGTGAACTTGAGCTATTTTCCGCGCCCTAACTGTATACCCTCTGGACTTCCCCTTTCTGGCCTTGATGGTCGTTCGCTGGTCTCTTGCATCGACGTCGCTCTCGGTCCCACGCTTCTGTGTCGTAGAGACGGGATTCCGCCTCTGCATCTGCGTTGCCTTCTTGCATAC
Organism: Gryllus bimaculatus; assembly: GCA_017312745.1. NCBI lineage: Eukaryota > Metazoa > Arthropoda > Insecta > Orthoptera > Gryllidae > Gryllus > Gryllus bimaculatus. The sequence continues at coordinate 10,254,479 of BOPP01000022.1, forward strand.
TCTTCCGGTTCGCTTCCTAGTCGGCCTCTCTTCTTTCCTCGAACTGCTTACTGGCACCGTCTGACTACGGCCCACGTTGGCGAAAATGTCCCTTGGCACTTCAAACTGTAATACTCGTGCAAGTTCCCGCTCGTTTTACTTCTACTTTGCTAAACCAAGACTTTCAATGCTTCTCTCACAACGGGTAAACTTTTATTTCCGTGTCATAATTAAAGACTACTTTACTTAATCTGCACTATCTCGCGACACGACTAGAACGTCTGTCGACGCCGAATACTCCTACCTAGTAGTCGTTGCAGCGGCAACAATATCCAAACTTAGTTAACAAAAGTGGTTGACTCGGCGACGTGATTCAGAAATTGCTGCTTACTCGACGAGTGGTGCAAGGAGAAGAGAGCTTCCGCTTGCGGGTTCGCATATTACGTCCGACGCCCTGGGGAAATCTCAGGGTGGGCTGCCTATATATATATTATATATATATATATATAGTCATATATATATATCATAGGTATATATATATATATATAGCAAGCGCTCCACACCCTTTTGAATATCGAAGGAGTTATTTGAATTTTTAAATTGACTCATTGAGATTATTTTCGATGTTTCCTGTCTCTTTCCCAGAATATCCTGTGTATACACATATAGAGTATTATTGATTGTTAAATCTTAAGTTAGACTTACTCACAAAATACCGAATAGAAATCTTCCTGTTCTCAATTTAATTACATGAACATTTTGTAATGTGAGAATTAATTTATCTGTAATGTGGAATAAATAAGAAAATTGCTATTAGGAAGCTGATGATGGGCAAGAAGAGAAATTGGTCCTACATTTATATAAATGCAATTGAGTTTTTCCTCCTCTCCAAAACAATGGTCGCTGAGATCGTTTAAAACGCGTAACGTCGGTCGCGCTGTAATAATTGATTTGTCTACAGCGAGGTTTTGCTGTAAGCGGAGAAACACAAACGGCGTCGACATGACACTGTACCAGATACTTACCGAGAATGAAATAATAGTACCAGAATGTACGTGAACAGATACCTACCGAGAACAAAAAATGTAACACATAAATTCGATCAAAATCAGTATTGCGAAGCCTTTACATAGTTTCTAGCAGTTTTTGAAGTGCAAGATCTAATTCCTCATTCCTCGAAAGTCCTGGGGGAACTGGGCGTTTTCTTTAGCAAATGAGCTTGAGCGTATCATTGAATCATTTCGTTGCTGAGAAATTATTAAACAGACTTCCATGAACTATAACCCTTATTGTCTGCCTTCTGACGACTCACCTTCAAGCGCAGCGCTTCCAGAGGCGGCTTGGGCGTACGGGATGCCCTGGAAGCTGTAGTACCTCTCCCCCAGCACAGAGGTCGCTTCTCTCCCTCGCAGCGTGCCCTTGCGTCCACCTTCACTATGCTCTTCAGCCTCCGCGCTGTCCATCCCCAGCACCTGCGCACGAAAACGATGGTTAAACAATTTTTTTGCGATCATTATAAAAGACACTCGCTTCAATATGTAATGATATGGCATTCCTACTAGTTGTGCTACAGAGCCAGGCTCTCCCATATTATTGTTTCTATTTCCTTTGTCCGGCTTGCCTATCGAGCCACATATTCTTGCCAAGCTGTCATCTATCGCCACTCAAAGTACATGTTTTAAAATATATTTTCTTAATTTTCCGGTTTTCTAATAGTGAGTGCGGAAATATTTTTAATAATATTAACAACAGTCAAAAACCTTCGTCCTAAAATGACAACATTCTCTTACAAATTTGGAGCCGTTTTTCAAGAAAAATGGCATAGAAAGACGGCTAAAAACTTCAAAATTTGAAACGTTTTTTCACAGAAATTTTTCAGTCTTCGAAAACCTTGTATAGAATAGAATTTAAAGCACATTAATTCAGAAATACAAATATTATTTACATTCTGCTAAAAAATGCATATCAATTGGTGGAGCAGAAATCTTTAAATTTAATTAAAATTATTTTTCAAAATTGTTTTAAAAAGCAAAAAAATACACGAAAATTAACTTTACATCATCCGTAAACTGCCGTCTTCTGAAAATTGCGCGAGTTTTTGAAGCTAGTTTTCACGAAATTTGGAAGAGTTTTTTGAGACCTTTATTTATATGAATTATTAAAGCACATTTACGCGTATATACAATAATGTATCAGATTGCCTCTTAGTATAATATTACCATATATGAGACAAAGGTCATAAAGTTTTTTAAATTATGAAAAAACAAACAAACTATAGCCAATATGGCGTTTGTCACTCTATATGAATATATTTAGACACTCTCCCTACCAAAAGTTAAAGAAAAAATTTGAAGCTGTCATTCGGACAAAATTGTTCTTTTGATATTTTTATGCGCATAATGCACTGAGTAATAATTGCGCGAAAAGTAATAAAGCGCCTTACTTTAAAGGTGCCTTACTTTAAAAGAAAGAGCTATTAATGAAAGAAAAAATTACTTGAAGGAAAAATATGTATTCTTCAATTACTTGTTAGCTTTCTAGGAATCATTTCTGGGGGTCTCTAATACAGCTAAAAAGTAGTTTTTTAAAACTCTCCGTCCGTCTGAGAACCACTACTAGTTAGCTGTAACCATATAAGTATTTTTTTTTTTCCAAATTGATAAGAACCCATGTCATCTTAACAATATCACGTATCTTGAAGAAATAACATTAACATTTATTATATCTGAAGCCCCTTGGACATATCAAAGTTTTCTCAATCTCCGCGCTCAAATTTTTTCTTTAAATTTCTCGTAAGAATAGGTCCAACTTTAAAGGACCAAGTTTAGGTTAAACTTTGAATTGTTCGAAATTTCAAATTTACTGGATTTTCCTTCTTAACAACTACAAATTTGAAGATAGATATTTTCCATTCAAATAAAATTTGCTCTCAATGGTGATTTTTGGTCATTTTAATAGTTATATGTGCAATTTAAAACAATTACAAAAAGCACGACTTCTCAAACGACTCCAAATTTTTCTTTAATAGTCTTATAGAGATACTTGCTTAATGTACTTCGACTATAAAATGACGTAGACGCCCATATTTCTCTATTTTTGTTGTTTCATCAACTTTGTCTTCGAATGGTTTAATATACATACCAACAAAACGATAGTGGATGGTAAATTCGTCGCCACATACTCTCTATATTGCTGTGTGCGTACTTTTCATGTCCCCTTTTAAAACTGTGTCAACTGCCATTCAAAGAAGAAGTGTTTGCAATATTTGAAATCTTATCCCCCATCTACTGACATCGAACATTCTCCTGGCATCGTGACACCCGGTGAGACTTGCATTTTATGTCGGTCTCATGTTCAAGATAGGAATGTAAGGATTATGTTAGAAAGTTGTTTCAAAACGATAAGACATTTCGCAGAATATCAAGGGTGAGTTTGCTGAAATGTCTTCTTATTTGAGAATATCTGACCCATTGTTTTAACCGGAAAATTGATTTTGAAAAGTAATATTGGCAATTTGAAACGATAAAACTGGCTGAAACGATAAAACTGAGGATACAGTTTTTTTTCATGTTCGTAGAAAATTGTTGTAGGACATGTCTGCTGATTATTAGTTGCGCATGAAGGTGATACGAACAGGTGAGACAGTTTGAGAACAATAAACTCATTTTCACAGACAATTGATCAAACTGTTTGTTACGTGTCGGCAGTGAACTATCTGTCGCGCAAATGATCGCGCAAGTGTGACGGTTCGGTCTCTGCCATAGAAGAGATATCAGATTTTGAAATCACAAAGGTTCAAACACAGTGAGTAGATATAACAGAGACCTGGCTCGTGGCAGGGCATCATATCGAGACCGGAAACTTTTTTTTTTCAGACTTTCCCCCCGCCAGTACCCTGGCGAGGCGGGAGTTATATTTCGTTTTTGGGGATCAACATACGGCCGCAGCTCTGTGGCTTATGCGGGCAAAGAATCAGGGGGCAGAACTTACTTACTAACTTATTTCTAACTTACCTAAGGATGACAGCCGCAACTTTGGCAGGCAACCTAAGATTAGCAAAGAATTTTTGTATTTTACTACATGCTTATTTGTTTTTAATTTTCTATTGGATTTTTTTTCCATCAGCACGCACATTTCACAACGCTCGCCTCATTCACACTTGTTCTATTTGACACTTAGACCACACGCCACATTTCACACGAACACTATAATACTCCTAGGCACTATTTACACTATTTACACGTAGTGTGCGGCCACGCGCGACTTTGCTCCAAGCGTTCCGTGCGGCTAGCACAATGTGCCGGCAGTTTGTTAACGGGCGGGGCCTCACTCGTCCCGCTGGCGAGCCTCAACGCCGCTGCTCCAGAGTTCTGCGAGAAGCTGCGGCGGTCGCGCCGCGGAACGTGGCGGCCACTTGCTTGGGCCCTCTTCGGGCGCCAAAAAATACGTCCGGTGGACCTCACAGTTCGCTGCCCGCGCCGGTTTTCGCGGTACAGAGCCGCGGAGCTTTCGCCCCAGCGCCCCTGCGTGAGCGCCGTGTGCCCTCCCGGATCTCGGATCTCCTCCGGCAGCTGACGAACTCAAAGCCCAGAGGCCCCCGTAAGGTTACACGATGTTCCTATGGTGCGCGTTAGGAGGAGGAGGAGGGAGATGCGGCCCGCGTGCGGTCCTCACCGCTCGGTTCTCGGGCCGCCCAATCGGCGCGTAAGGGTCGAGACCGGCGCTGCCGCGAAAGTTCGCAAGCATAGGTCCATAACTTCGTAATGCAGGCGGTGAAAAGGAGACGCTTCTTGCGAGAGAAGCAAGGTCGGGAGAGCCAAGGATTGGACGTGGAAGCGGAGTCCTCAGCAAGAATTTTTGTGGCGATCCTTGGCGTGCTCGTGCCAAACGAGCCGACGGAATCTAGAGTCACGCCAGGTATCCATCGCGCATGGGCGACCAAGAGGAGATGCGCGCCCGCAAGCAACACCGTTTTCCTCGGCGGTCCCTCCTGACGGGTGAGTTAACGGGCCGGACGGCATTTTCAAGTGTTAGGTCAGGCGTTTCTGGCGTAGCCAGGTGCGGAAAGAGCGGCGAGCAAATTCGTTCAGGTTATCTATGCTTGTCTGCTGTTCGCCCGATTTGCGCATAATACGCAAAAGTCGTACCGCAACATCAGGAGCCCCGCAACGCTGAATTCCGTTCTCGCTTTCTGTAGCAGAGGCGCATACTGACGTACAAGCCGAAGAGGGTGGGGGAGAGTACGCTCCCCATGTGAAAACCTCCCGCTTCGGCGCGTCTTAGACGATACTGTCACAGCCGTTAAAATCGCACTCTTAAACGTTCTCTCGTGTGAGAAAACTACCGATCAGCCTGGTGTAGCATCGAGCTTATCCCTGACCCAATGAGGACATAAGAGTCCCCCTATGCCACACCGATGGCGAAGGCCGACCGCATGTCAAGGAAGAGCGGTAGGAATTGAGAATTATCAATTAATGAATTTTAATTTGTTGTAAAATCGAAACCAAGCAAACAACTGTGTGTGCAAATAACATTAACTGAATGGCACTTAGTTCTATTCTAGTTGCCTACAGCATATGTAATGCAAAGTAGGTAGCTTAGTGGGCTCCGTCTTTCTCAATGCTTAATATCATGTAGGGAGGCTCAAGGCATCAAGCTTGCATGCTTCAGACCGAAAGATGCCTAGGGATCGAGTGTCAGTCGAAAGAAGTATACTTCGGATATCACAGGAAGTTGAATGTCAGCTGCTGTCTGGAGACGAATTGTAGCAGTGTATAAAAAGGAGAGTTTACGTGAACCAGACTGTTGAGACCCACAATATTATATTTTCATTTTTTCCTTGTTTCACATCTTAAAAATACTTACATTTATTAATTATTAATTTTTTTGCCAAAATATCCCTATTTCTTAAATTTTTACGCGTTCATACTTCAATATTAGTAAATTATTAGTAGAAGACGGAATAAATATACAAAAAAAATGGTATACAGTAAAAGTAAATCACGCAATATTGACTTAACTGAAATAGCATTAGAAATATGTCATCACACACACAATTTAAATTTGGAAAGAGAGATTTTACATTCTGATTACAATTGTACCGAAAAACTTGGTGGAACATAAATGTCAACGTAAAAATAATTATCATGGATTATTACATTTACATACAGACGGTATTGTTAGCTATTCAAAGTTTGTATGTTAGAAATAATCTGTATTCACATTATCATCACTAAATCCACAAACATTCTAAATTATGTAATACTGTGAATATTCAAATATTTTCGTCATGATAAATTTATTATGATGAAATTGATAAATGTAGATCTCAAAAAGAAAAGTTTTGGTATGATATCAAGAGGCATTTGAGTTATACAAACGTCAATGGAAGCACCATTTACATATAGGATATTCGATTTTTTCTTTAATGATAATATACATTATGACTATAATTAATTATTTAATACTCTTAAAAATTGAAAAAAACAACAATTTATCTCTTTTGGATATCGATTGTAGGAAAACCATGTCTAGAATATCACAAATCATTAACGTGTAGCTTCTCCTATATAACTTGTGTAACTTATATGTAACTAACTCCTATCCTCCCTCCCATTTTGTGGGTTCCTGATACTGGAAATGTGGATAAATTCCGTAGTAAAATTACTCCCTCTAGCACATTATGTAGTCATGTTCCAGAAATTGGGAGTCCGTGACTCCGACAAGGGTTTTTTTTAACGTCTGTCCGTCCATCTGTCGTACTGTCGTTTGTGAAAAAAACCCTAACGCGTAAACTATACCAGAATTTTTTCAAATAGAATATACCCGGGTCGATTTGGCCTGGATCAAAACTTTTATTTCTTTAATTTGTTGGGGTACTGAAGCCCTGAGATATTGTTCAAAATTTTCTAAAAAAAGCATAAAATGTTTTCATTACATTTGTAGTAAGAATAGATAAAATACATTTAAAGATTGTATTTACTCTGTACACATCTATTACGTACAATACATTTAAAGAAACAAATTGAAGTCATTTTTTGAGAAAATTGTGAAAATTGTGAGATGAGCTGCATGGTAAGCGTACCTCAAATTTTAAGTTTATAAAAAATCGCAGTGCACTGAGTTGAACCAATCAACGGGAAATATCTATTTTGCAAAAAAATGCTTCGATTAGCGCTGTATGTGTTACAGACGGACGGACGTTTTGAAAGAAAAACACTTTTTCTGTGTTCAACGTCTTGCAATGTCTGCAACCTATGTAACGTGGTAGAGCGAGTAATTTACAATATATTTAGCGACAGTTTGTATCTACTTTTATGCAACAGGGCCCCGCTATACAATATTTTCTTTCGAAAAAATCGCCTTTTCTAGCGCAGCATTCTAAATTATACTACGTGAGTTGACCCCGTATATATGTATACTGCGACCGCCAAACCCGTTTTATGTTTTGGAAAAACTGAAACGTTTTTTCGGATTCGTAACGGTTTTCTCTCAACACTAGTAACTCAGTAGCTACTCATATAATTCAATTTATATGGATTTTAAGCTTTGTAATTCCGTCCTAGTTCCTTCATAAACTAATAAGATTGGAAGAAAAAACCTTGTTCTGCAAGCGAAGTTTGTTCTTCTTGTCATTTGCGAGAACGTGAAGTAAGCGCGTGCCACGCTGGAACTCTCCCCTGCTTTTGCCTCTGAATCGCCGCCACAGTGACGAAAATCGCCTCACCCGCGCCAGGGACGCTATTTGGTTTTGCTCCAAACTCCCATATAAAAAGCTCTGTAAATCCAATTTGCTATCAGTATCAAAATATTACAGATTAGTTTTCTTCTTCTCCGCATAATGTTGTTTGAAATAAATTGTATATTTACCTTAGTGAGTTTTCTAAATCTAACACTCTTGCTCCGAGTTCCAGTTGGCCAGTTTATATCACGAACAGCAATAGTTCTTGCGAGGTGTTACACCACTGCGAAGCAAAGAGAAATGAGAGCGGAAGAGTATAAGAGGTGCGAGTTCTTTCTACTCCTCCATTCCCTGATTATTATTTAATTTATTTGATTCTTTTGTATATAGACCATTTTGACAACTATAATCTGTATTCATGGCTTATTAAATAACACGTACCATACTTAAAACTACTCAAGAGGTTAAGGAATCATGATGAACCTCATAGGATCTATTCTAGATCTGAAACTAATTTACAGAATAAATGTGTATGGATAATTTGTTTTCGATGCGAGTAGGATGGATGGGTTTTGCAGAGTTCGAATGAAGATTAAGTTGGATTATCGTATGTATTTTAGAGAAGTCGCATTAGGTAGGGATATGGTGAAAGATGCATCGGGGTTGTGCATGAGGTATGATGGCTTTCAAATTCATTGTTGTAATTGGGAATAGAATATGAATCAGAGGATTAATGGACTGTACACACCTTGCAGGCGCGCGCAAGGCGCGTTTGATGTAAGTGGCGTGTTCTGGGGCGGGCAGGTGTGATCTAAGGAAGGAAAGGGAAGTTGGGTTGATGGTTGGGAGATCGCAACACGAAATTCCGCGTTCGACCACCGAGGGCGGATTTTGTCACCGAATTGTCTTTCAGGACGCCGAGCCGCCGGAAAGCTGGAGCGGCGTTCGCGATGCTACTCAAGAAGGCTGCGTTCTGCACTCAGTTTGATGAAAGAAATCGGAGTACGTGGGGGCGATGACTGCCTTTTCCTTCAATGTGTACACCCCGGAGCTGCCCACGAAAGACCTCCGAACCCATGCCCGTCATTTCTGATCCATGGGGGTGGATTTACTTCTGGATCTGGAAACCAAAACGATTACGGGTCCAGACTTTCTTAATCGCTGAAGATGTGGTGTTAGTACCATAAATTATCGTTTGTCCGCTTTTGTAAGTATAAATAACATAACTTGGCGCAACGTTTTTCCCAAGGAAATTGAGCAGCTGATTATGTATATTTGATGAGCTGAATTAAAATATGCAAATTATTCAGTGCAAACAAATGAAGTCTTAAAACAAAATTAAGTGCCATTTTTAAAATTTTAGAGTAACGTCTTGCAGTCTCAAACTGAACCAAATACTCAGCAAAA
>BOPP01000022.1:10263570-10284979 GCA_017312745.1 Gryllus bimaculatus
GTGTTGATTGTGAAATTTTTCACAGTTCTTTGAATTTCAGTTATAATTGTGTTTAATTGACGATTATGTGGAGTACAAATGCTCAGCGGGTAGATCTGATTTTGCCTGTTCGAAAAAACATTTTTCAGTCCATGTGGTCGTACGAATATTAAGGTCTGCCTTATTTCCTTTGCGCCAGAAAATATTAAATTACCCGTTACAAATATTTGAGCAAATGTATATGTTGTTGAAGCATCACTAATTACTACTCGTACGTTTCTCTAAGATGCCAGTGAGTCCTCTGTTTAACTAGAAACTCTTCATGTCTGAGAGGAAATAATGACTGGGGCCGATAAGTATTTTTCTTGAAATAAAAATTGATATGAAGTTAAATGAGGATTAATCAATGAAATATTTAAACACTTTATTTAATCTTCTCTTGTGGTTACTTAATGCTGCAAAACATATCATGTCACGATTTTGATGGAAATACTCGTCTTTGGTTGACTTGGTCGCATCCAATGCAAAAGTGTCAACGTTTCTGCGTGATCTGCGTCATTTCTCAGGGAATGTTTTCTTTATAAATAAAGATGATTAAATGAATAAGTAGTGTTGTTTTCGAAAGTCTTATTCATTCATCTAACATTGAATTCCGTCAAAGTATTTGTTTCGGTGGTAAAGAGTATGAATTTTTAGTATAAACAAAATCTAACTTCGTGTGCTGATGATATTTAAATAGATAAAAATAATTAAATGGATTATGGTACTAATAAACAAATTGATTTATGTTGTAATAATATATGTACTAGATATATCTCAAAATTAAATAATCTTTTATTTTCTTGCCATGAAATATGCGTTTGGTCAAATCCTAACCATTTTACATATAGTATATTTCCTTCTGTTTTTAACACTCTCTATTAAAAAAAGATATTTGGGATGTTTTATAATTCATATTTAGAAAACGATCCATGAATATCTTCAAGATAATAGACAATAGGGTTGTAAAGAATGATTTCATCAATATATATATATTACCAGTATATGTGTTATCAAATACAGAATTTAATTTACTTACACTTACTTTATCACCAATTTTTAATTTTTGTAAAATTAATGTCTTATCTCTTTTATACACATTTTTTAATAATATTTTTCTATATTTGTTGACTTCAATATTTTTCATTTGAATAGTATTATGTGTAGTATGATTATATTTATTTATTATTTTTGGAGGTATATACAATCATTTATAATTACCTTCAATATCAAACTGACTTCACCTTTTACTTTGAATGTGCGATTTAATCGTTCATCTACAGACGATTTAAGTTCTGAGAAACTAGAATAATAGTGAATATTATTTGGTTTTAAAATATGAATTATTTGAAATTCTTGATTATAAAATTCTTTACCACGATCTGTTTGTATATTTTTAAGTATTCTCTTAGAGAGTATAATATTCATAGAATTACTTACATTTAATCCTGACTTTTCTTTATCTGGTAATGCCCATGCATATTTTTAAAATACATCAATAATTTAGGCATAACCGTTCTTAATTTTTTTATTTACTCTGTAATTTTCCTGAATTCATTTCTATTAAATCATAATTTATAAATTCTTAATAATACAACTCTACGTTGAGGAACTTTTTTCGAATAGGTTTATATAATTCGTATATAATAGTATCTCAAATATTTAGTGTTTTTACCAAATTACTTTTTTCGTTCCAGAAAATGCACATATACCAACTATTCTAGAACTTCCATATTTTGTTGTTTGATTTGAAACGTTTTAGTATTTTTTGCATTTCAAGCTATAAGTATCCATTTATAGAACATATAATTGTAAATAAATTATTGTTTGAAAGAATAATTCAAGAGAAATGGGTATATTCTTAACATATTTACTGATTCACAAAAATGTTTATCTCCTTTATTGAATTGTAATGGTAGTGTTAACTCATCAATTTTCTTCACCAGCTTTCGATATAACCAAAGACATAAATTCTTTTAATATCTGTATTGCAATGAGTTCCAATGACCCATTGCATAGCGCGACCCGTTGTGTCCCGTGCTTTTAGAATAACTCCGAACAAAGGGCGCTTTTGGCAAAATTCGCCATGCGCAGCTGCGCGCTCCAATCAAGGATTCTCGACGTTGGCCGGCCTTCGAAAAAAACACCCCCTACGTTCTTTGTGTGGCAGTAGGTGATTGACTCCCGGAACAGTCGTATTACGAGACACGGAGGAAGCCCGCTAGCTTATCCCTAAGGGGCAATTAACCACGAAGCTTCATACAAGTGTCGTGGATGTTTATCAAGTCACGTAGTCTTGTACCTACGAGTCACGTAGACACTAGATGCAGATCAATAAACAATCAATTTCATGTTAGGAAGTAAAGGTTGCAAAGATGCGCAGTTCCCTTAACCCAATTTTAGAGCTTGGGTGATAGAATGTTCTGGAATTTTTTAAACGAGCCTATGGAAAGCTTGCGCTACGCACGTGACAGAACTCTCGCATTTTGCGAAAGGGCGGGGGCGGTAGAAAGACATGACTATTGGAGAAAGAAGCGTGACAGCGATCGGCTCTTAGAGAGACAGTTTTTGGTTTAACGGCAACAACAGCCATCCAACGAACGATCGCTTTTCTCCATACGATCCTTCCAGCCCTCATTTCAGCATCGAAATTTAATCCGGATGCCGGACTGGGATAATAGGATCAACACCCTAAATTACCCGTGGGGGTGTGAAGTACGATAATTCGGCTGCAAATGACAAAACGCGTTCCAGACGACCCGTTGTGACGAACCGACATAAAAACCGACTCAACATCTCGCGGACGGCAACGGTGATCTCCGCCCAGCCTGACGTCGGACAACGCGCGTGTTCTTGCCGACTACAGAGACTCTTATGTGCATTTCAACGGGCCTGCGCTGCAGACGACCGTTATGGACTGAATCCTTCGGGGTAAGTAGTGACATCACAATCACCCTGTGACGCGAATTCATGCCCAATACTAAATTTTTAGCCAGAGGAAAGCACAACAAATAATTGTATGTGGCAGAGACAGTTTTTTACACGAGAAATAAAACGTGTCCTCGCCATTTTGGGTAATAACAACAAAGAAATGTGTATTATGTGTAGCCAGTCAGCCAAATGCAATCCTTCGACCCAGGGCGCTCAGCCCTGAGATGCTCAACGCCGGTGACCGAATAGCAGGTAAGGCACGCGCTTGTCTCCCTTTATATAAATTCAGCGCGTGTACCCTTGCAGACTAAAAGTAATCGTTGCACCATAAGTGTGATGGAAATTCCCCCCTTATGATAGCGTAACTTCCACGTTGCATTACGTAAATTGACGTCCAACGTGTGTGGTTGCATTACAATATCAACACAACTTCAGACTGTATGACTTGAACATTGTATGGAACTTCAATTGATGTACTACCCAAATGTATATCATATACGTATCACCCACCACATATAAAACATAAATTATTAATTATTTATCAATGATGCAGGTATATTCATGAGCATAAATATAGTCATTTTCAAAAGTCACATAATTATTGCATCATAATCTTGAATAGGATACAGCATACGATGTACTCTATTTTTTAATTGTTTAAAGTTTACAGCAGCATCAAAACTACCAATACCTACTACAATTCGTATTTTTTAATGATACAATTATTATTTAATTTTAATTATGCAATTAACCTCATTTTCAGCAAAGCAAAAATTTGATGGATATAATAAAAACATAAATTTTGCTGGGTAGAAATTAGTATGTAAAAAGGTTTTGACGTTTTGAAACTTTCAAAAAGTCAGGGTTTTTAACGAAAATGAGACCTGCACTATTCGTAAAAATGTATTTCATAATACCTTACAACTACATTTAATCAAAAATATTGGAACTATTTATTACTATCTCCCCTCACGAATTCTTTGTAAGAAAAGAAAGTAATGTAATAATGCGCCAGAAAACGGCTACTTTTCACAGGAAAAACTCTTTATTGGCTGGCTCCCGTAACAAAAATATGGATAAATTCTGTTGCTAAATTAAAAAAAAATCTTCTAACACGTGGTGTAGCTGGAATCCATGTTTTGATGGTTCTGGAATCCGAAAAATTTATTGACGGCAGGACGTCAGTCTGTCCGACTGTTCGATTGTAGTCAACGCTCGCGCCTCAAACGTTCAGCCCATTTTCTTCAAAATTGATATTTACCAATCGATCTTAATGAACTCGTGACTTTAGGAGTTTCAAATGGATATTTTGATTTTTGAAGATACCGAGCTTTCAGATGTGTTAACAGGTGACGTGGTGACCCTGCCAGTCCGGGCTCCCATGACCTCCGTCATGCTGCAAACCCCAATTAACAGAAAATCAAAATCAACTTGCGTATAATTTTGTACTGAATATGTACTAATTTTGTATCTAAATAAAAAATGTACTCATCTATAAACAAATAAAAGCCGGGTGCAAATAATGCACTTTTAACGTAAATTCACAATTTTTTAAAACACATGTTGAATCGAAATTCAAAGTTGAAATTAGCATTGCCGTTTAACACAATAGTAAACTGTAACATGTAATAATTTCAAAACATTACCTGGTCGCTCAACAGAGATATTACAGTCTTCAAACCCGAAAAATTGCGAGCGGTTGGAAACAAAAGTTTCCAACATCGCACCCCCTTCTCAGAATTTTAAAATCAACTAATCTATATTCTACGACTAAATATGTACCAATTATCTAACAAAATAAATAATTTTGAACTCAACTATAAGCAATCATAAAACAGGTGCCATTGAAGCACTTTTCAAATAAATTTCAAACTAAATTCCCGACCTTTTAAACACATTTTGAGCCAATTTTCAAAGTTGAAATTAATAATACCGTTTAGCACAATAATGAACATTTAGATGTAATAATTTCAAAATTGTATATGATCCTTAACATAACAGACTTTGCAATATATAAACACGAAAAATTGCGAGCGTTTGAAAACAGAAGTGTTCAACATTGACCACCCTTTCGTAAAAATTCCAATTTAACTAAGCTATAATTTTCTACCAATAATGTACTAATGTGACAAAATAAATGTTTTGTACTCAACTATAAACAATTAAAAAACTGGTGCCAGTGAATCACTTCCCGCGTAAATTGGCGAATTTTTAAAACATGTTTTGAATCTAACTTAGAATTTGACGTTCAGTATGTAGTTTAACACCATAGTGATCTTTTGAATTAATAATTTCAAATTTTTATCTAATTTCTTAACATACATAAAAAATCTAAAAGTAAAAAAGATTGCGAACCGCTTCACACCAAAGTGTCCAACATCGCACCCTCTTTTGTACAAATTCCAATTTCACTAGCCTATATAATTCTACTATGTACTATTTTTGTGACGACATAAATAATTTTGAACTCGAATATAAATAATTAAAAAGCGGGGTCCAATGAATCGCATATTCGCCTAAATTCGCGAAATTTTTAAGTCTTTTTTGAATCGAGTTGCGAAGTTGAAACTTAAAAAGCAGTTGACCATCAACTTTTACACGTAATAATTTCGAAATTCTCTCTTGTTCTACAACAGTGTTATTACGCTTTACAAACCCGAAGAATTGAGAGCGGATCCAAAGAAAAGAGTCCGCCATCGCATCCCTCTTCCCAGAAATTCCTTTTTAACTAGCCTGTATTATTCTATGTACTACTTTTGTAACACAATAAATAATTGGGAACATGACTGTAAACAATTAAGAAACGGAGGCCAATGAAGAATTTTTCACGTAAAGTCACGACTTTTTAAAAAACATTTTGAGTAAAATTTCAAAGTTGAAATTAATAATACAGTTTAGCTTAGTGAACTTTTGCATGTAATAATTTCAAAATTTTATCTGGTCCCTTACCATACTAGTCTTTAAAATCTAAAAACACAAAATCTTGCGAACGGCTTCAAACAAATGAGACCAACATCGCACCCCTTTTCGTAAAAGTTCAAATTTAACTAGCCTATAATATTCTACTAATAATGTAGTAATTTTGTAACAAAATATATAATTTTGTACTTAACTAGAAATAATTAAAAAAACTGGTGACAATTAAGCACTTTCCGCGTAAATTCACGAATTTTGAACAACCATTACGTCATTTTCTTTAAGTAAAGGATATATGCGAAATAGTAATAGTTTTTCGAATACCTTAGACAACGAAGGCAATAAACTTATTGGTCTGTACGAGGAAACATCTTGTAGCTGTTTACCTGGTTTTGCAATTACAATTAATTGTGCCAGTTTCCACTGCGAAGGATAGTGTCCAATGCGTATTATTCCATTGAAAATGGATGTTACAAGGGCAATGAGTTTCTTAGGCAGTTTTTTAAGCATTTCAATTATAAAGGTCAACTTCGAAATTTGACTCAAGTCCGTACACATCTGGAAAAATACATTTATGACAACATTAGTGAGTCAGGTGAACATCAAGAACAAACAACTTTACATATACACTAATTTTCAATGATCCCATGAACTATTTCGATACCAGCTCCCAACCAGGGGAGTACATTGAATATTATTTACAATAAAAGGGCATTATTTACATATTTACAAATTCATGACAGAACTGTACAGATAAGATGCATTCCTTTGGCGCTATAATACAAAGATCATGAACTAACGGCAAAAGATTGCTGGACCAAAATTCGGCTCGATCAGCTAGCGATATGCGCAAAAGCCGTATGCAAGTGACGTTTCCATCAGAAGACAAGAAAGAATGGCCAAGTTAACAACGCTGAGGGCGCTTAAATTAGTTTTTACAAAAAATATTCCTGCACCGGACAACATTCTCTGGACGCTGAGTAAAAGACGGTGGCAAATTAAACTTTGGTTGCCAAGAAGCGCCACAAGCATGCTGACATCATTCAGAAAACACGAAACGAGAATCGCCATCCCATTCTTATTGGAGGTGACTTAAATATTCCTAGCGCTAATTGGGAGGGAACCGTGGGCGAGGGGAAAGTCTAAACACTTGTGAACAGTCCATTTTGGGATTGAGGATTAACTCAGGTTGTTCGGAGCGGGACGCGGCAGGATGCGATTTTGGATGTCTACTTAATTAGGCCGAAAGAACTTTTCATAACTTTTGGAGTTGTTGAGGGCATTAGCGACCACAAAGCGGTTCAGCTTGACTTAGACGAAAATATTTCAAGGAAAGGTATCACGATAGGAACAAAAGTACGGCAATACAAGAAAGCAAATGTAGACGGGCTTCAAGTTTTTTTAGGGAACAATACAACCGCTTTCTGAGAACCGAGGGAGGTATGGAAGAAATATGGGACTCATTCAAAGATATTATACTTGAAGCTTTGCAAAAGTTTGTTCCCTGCAAAATTTTAAAAAATAGTCCGGACCCAGAATTCTACAATGCAAAACTAGGAGAATGAACAGGGTAACGAGAAAGGTATTCAATAACAGAAAACGCAGTAGCGAACATATGAATATTTTTCGAAATCGTTCGAAAGAATTGGAGCGAGAAAAGAAAATTGCTTAAGAAGCATATTTAAAGAATGTTTTAGATGGGAAGGGCAATAACGGCACAGGATTTTATAAATATGTTCGTAGAAGGAAAGGAAATAAAGAAGGTATCCCAGTGGTTCGAATCCACAGTTCATATTTTTGCGAATCCGTCAAAAGAGCTGCATCTCAGAACTACTGGATCATCGCAGAAGATAAGTAGTGGAGCTACAGAATGGCACAGACTTTCTCGTATTAGTTTTCTATTTCCTTTGGTCTCGGGTCGAACTTGCCACAATATCATGCTTGCTGACATCTATTACATTACACCTTTTGTATTGCCTTGAGTTTGTTCAGTAATTAATTCTGAGTTTACCTGTACTGTTTATTTTATTTATAAATTACTTGTATTTCATTTTGAATTTTAGCATGATTATTGTAAATTTAATTGCCAAATGATAATTTACTTTTTATAATCAAAATACAAGCTTTGTGTGTTTTTTAGCTATCTATACGTTGTCAATAATCATTTCTAAGTTGTTATATGCCTCTTATTTGGTTTACAACACTGTCTATCTATCTGTTTTGTATCAAAATTGAATATTTATCTGTATACTATTATAAGGGCTGTACCACAACTAACCACTGCCAGAGTGCGGGCATGTCGCACTCATAATCGATTACATTTCTGTTTTCAACTGGTAATTTGTAAACCACCACCCTCCAACAGATTGAGTTCGTAGTAGAAAATATTCCACAAGATTTAGTATCGGCGGAAGGATCTTGTATACAGGTTTTTGGTATAGAAGCGAGCTCCGAGCTCGCTCCAGCGTGGACTTTTTTCTCACTTTTTGTCGCCCGTGGCCTTATGACACGTTAATTAGATTTGCATTTTGTACAGAAATCACACTTTATTCTGTTATCGCCGCGGCTCTGTGCCACGTTAAATACAAATGCATGAGTATTGAGCTTTACCTGTAGTGTCAAGTATTGTTTCAATTGTATATAGGAACCTTTTTTTATGTCACATTCAGATGGTGTAAATTTTTTAATTGTACATAGTTAATATTGTAATCTGCTTATTCCTTCAGTTGATTTATGCGTTTGACCTGTGTTATTTATACAAGTTGTTACATTTTTTTTGTTTCAGCTTTGAGAGGTACTCCGCATGAAGGCGGCTCTGTCTCATACTTGTTGGTTCTAAAAAGTTGTTCTAAAAAGTTTTGAATTATGTTGCAGAGTATTGCATAATTTTTGAAAGGGCTTTTGCCAGGCGTTGCGAGGCCGAAAGCCAGCAGCTTTTCGTGTCTTCGCACTGGCAGCCGCTAAGCCGAAACAATAAGCGTTTTACCTCGAAAGAACGCAACTTTCAGAAACTGCTTTATAGAGTGTTGCCCAAGGTCACTGCAGTCAGCACTTCTTGCCCGAGCAGAGCGGCGCAAGTGGCATCGCAACTAAAGAAAGTGTTGCGTCTTTCGATAAATTTGCGAACGTGACCCCGAGAGGCTCGTCCCTCGAAACACAATACGGTAAAGGTGAACGCACAGCTATTATTTGTGAGAGCGCAATCCAAGCAGATCATTGGTGTGATTTGTAAATGGCCGTTGAACAAAATTTGTTTAAAAGTGTTTTCTATTCATATATACAATTCATGAATGCGAGAACGAGTGTTTGATTATTATTGAATTGAATTGATTGTTTATTATTGGATTGGTTATTATTGAATTGAATTGAATTGAATTATTGTTATATATACCGTGGCAGTGTACTTATTTTTCATTGCTTAAAGAAAGCTTGCTCAAATACGCAGCTTTGTCTATTTTTTTTATTCTGCGCACCTCATGTGCTTAGTTTTTTGCATAAAATTGTATAGCTAAAATTGCTATTCTGAATTTATAGGGCTATTCCGAAATTTGTAGGCTCATCAATTTTGTGTTGTGCGACTTTCGCATAGTAGTTCTGTTTAAATTGTTAATTTTGTAAAACGATTAAAATCGTCGTTCAGCTCCACCCCCTTTTACTCAAGGATTAGGGCCATGAGAACATTTATTCATTCATTTATTTTCAGTACATTGGGGCTACATTTAGTTATTGTATCCACATTTCGGATGTACTGTTAGTGCGACCCAATACACATGTAAGAGTGTATTAAAAGCGCTTTTGCTGTCAAAATTTATTCTATTATAATAAACTGATATTGTCCTGTGAAAGTGTGATAATATAATTTTCCCTTCCGTAGATATATAACAGTATTTTACTATATTCTTACAAGATATTTAAAGAAAAAAAATTGAGCTGTGTTTGAAAAAATTTTGAAAATGACCCAGGCCTGAAAGTAAAGTACCCCCAAAAACTAAAGAATCATTTTGAAAATCACAGAAGATCGACTCAGGCCAAATGGAAAAGAGATTCTTCCATTTGCAAAAAAAAATCCTACACATGGTTTAGGCGCTAGTGTTGTTTACATTCACCAGACAGACGGACATACTGACGAACGTTCCGACTCCTTTCGGTATCAGAGACAAAACGTGCATTTCTGTTGAAATCTCGAAATTGATTTTCCACAGAATTACATAACTTTCCATTTACTATGTATATTACTTCGTTTATACATATGTACACGGGAAAGTAAAAACTAGAGGTGCTAATTAGTACATACTTTCTCACCCCTTAGTAACGGTTATGTAATAATATTCAGCCACAATTTCTGTCGATATCAACACATCTCAATGAGCTGGCAACAAAACGCGTATTTTGCGCGCATTTTCCTTCAAAAGAAGCTGGAATAAAATAAGTCAGATCCATTTTTTATATCTTTATTTAAACAAAATCGTTTATGAAACATGTTTATTGGCTTAAAAATGTACAAATATAACTTCGTTTTTACACCATGTCAAACAATAAAAACAACGCAACTGACGTTGGGAACGAATTTTCTATATGGGTTTATTCAATATTATAGAGATATGTTCTTCGAACTTCCTTAAAAACAACATTTGAAGTAATTATTCAATCTTCCTTGACAGCTTTTCGCTTTACTCGATAGCCACAAAAATATTAGAAAATGTTTTTCCTCTTGAGGTAGCCAAGTAAAGTTTTCCGTGCGAAAAAACAGGATAGGGTAAGTACAACTCTACTCTTTGCAATATTATTTAAATTTCCTGAATTTGTTGTCAGGAAAGAGGGGATTTTAAAAGGGCAGGACGCCAGCTTGCTGGAATGCGAAAATTTAAAAAAATAATTTGTATACTAAAACATATTTGATTATTTTCTGCATTCTTAGGTAACTTAAGAATTAATAACACGGGTCAACAGGGATTTTGCTGTTTTAGTTTTTGATGTCTTTTATAGTAAATTCAATGTTCTCATTCCAAAAACGACGTCCATTTAGTCCTATCACATACCCTTTTCTTACAAAATTAAAAACTTCATTTTTTTATTTATTTGGCTATTGTCTTGTGATCATAACCCATTACTCCATGAAAACAATAACATCTATTGGAATAAATCTACTTAAATGAACAAGTTGACTTTTTTGGAAGTAGATGGCAGCACATACTAAGCTGCTTCCACCTTCTTTGTGTTGTAAATTCATCTATACAGGTCATAATAGTTGTTCTGTAAAGCAAGAAATTAACATTTAAGTGCTACCATTTTCTTGTTTGTATCATATTTGTGTAAATAATCCAAATTCATTTTGCTATATTTGTGGTAGTTTTATTGTGAAGAAGCAGAGAAGAAACATAAACTCATGTGTAACAAATGCTTACAAGGCATACTTCGGATTCCATCTAGGAGATCATTCAAGGCCTTGGGCTCCTCAAACTGTGTGCAGTGTTTGTGTTGAAAGCTCACGAAATTGGATGAAGGGAAAGAAACCCTCACTACATTTTGGAATACCAATGGTCTGGCGTGAATCTTAGAATCACAGCACTGACTGTTACTTCTGTACATGCAATGTGATGGGTTTTAGTGCAAAGAACAAAAAAGGAATTGTATACCCAAACTTGCCATCTGCTGTGAGACCAGTTGCTCATGGGCTTGGTATTCCGATACCTAAGCCATCTGTAGACACTATAGAACTTATTTCACATACAGGAAGTAATAGTGATTCATCATCATTACTTGTATCCGACGAGTTCGTTCCTAAAACGTCAAAATGCGCCACAACCATTATCACAAGCCAAGCTAAATGATATAGTAAGGGTTTTAAACCTTCACAAGGATGCAGCTGAGCTATTATGTTCCAAACTACAGGAAAACAACTTGCTGGCAGGTGGTACATCAGTGTCTTTCTACAGGAACAGCGAAAAAGATCTCTTGCAGTACTTCAGTGATGAAGAAAATCTAGTTTACTGTAATAACATTCCAGACTTAATAAACAAATTGGGTTCTGTTAAATATGATCCAAGTGACTGGAGGCTATTCATAGAATCGAGTAAAAGAAGTCTTAAAGGCGTGCTGCTACACTGTGGAAATGTCCTTTCTTCAGTTCCAGTAGCACACTCAGGTCGGCTGAAAGAGAGCTATGAAAGTGTGAAGTTTGTTTTGGAGAAAATTAAGTATGTTGAGCATCAATGGTTATTTTGTGGAGATTTGAAAGTTATCAGTAAGATATTAGAACAACAACAAGGATTCACGAAATATCCATGCTATATGTGTGAGTGGGATAGCAGGGCAAGAGAAACATTGAAAACGCAGAAACATGGCCAAAAGAGAGATGTTTTACACCAGGAAGTAGAAATAATAGGATAGCCTAGTAATCTTAAGAAAATAATTTTGCTCTTCATATAAAACTTGGTATAATTGAAAGCAGTTTGTGAAAGCTCTTACCAAGATGGTGATTGTTTTTAAATATTCAGCCAAATTTCCTGCTTGGTTGAAGCAAAATTAAAGAGGAATTTTGTGGGTCTCAAATCTAAGAGTTTTTTTAACTACACGACAAGGAATTTTAGAGGCTAATAAGACTTCTAAAGAGAAAAATGCTTGGAATGCTTTAAGAAGTTATGGAAAATTTCTAGGAAATAATTAAACATGCTGATTATTTTGTTCACAATGTGCACATGTTACGGGAGTTCAAAACTTTGGGATGCAACATGAGTCTCAAATTACACTTTCTGTTTTCACTTTTGGATGTATTTCCTGACAACCTGGGAGCATTAAGTGAAGAAAAAGGAGAGAGATATCACCAGGATGTTCAAAAAATGGAGAAGAGATACCAAGGACGGTGGAATATTTCAATGATAGCAGATTACTGCTGGATGCTGTGTAGAGAATCTACGGAAGTACACACGATAAAATCCAAGAGACTAACATTTGAAACTAAGCGAACAAGATTTTACTGATGCATCTATACAAACTGAATGGAAATGTGAACTTTTTGGCAACAAAAACTCACAAATGTATTCGTAATTATAATATAAATGGTGATTTTTTCATTTTTTTAACAATATAATATGTGGATATTTCATTCTTGATTTGCTAAAGAACCTTATATGATAGAGAAAAACGAAGGACATTTTGGAAATCAGTGGTACTGAAATATTTAGAATCACATTTCAAATGTAAAACAGCTCACAAACAATTTTAATTTGTAAACCTGTGTAATTCCGAGCTAAAAATAATATAATTAAAATTTTCATCTTTGAGTAATAAATACCTTTTGTGGCCATTAGAAAAAATTCAGTCAGCTTGGACTTCACTTCGGTGCATAGGAATGTGGTTCAAACGATGTTTACGTACTGAATGTCTTAGCCAACCAACACCTTGAGTTTAATATTAAACAGTATGTTATTTACAACGAGTTTACAGTTGCTCATTGATGTACACACTTTCAGGCACCGCCAACATTTAAATCGTGTGTCTGGATTCTGATCATTGGCACTTGTCAAATGACTTGCGCTATTCTTTCTATAATTTTAAATTAAGTTGCTTGTTTAAAATTAATTAACGTCTAGTATTGTCGGCTAGCGTGTTTTTGTTGTTCATTTCTTTTAAGCTATTTTAATTTAGTTAATTTTAAAAATGTGTTCTTTGGGTTGTGCTATAGCGCAGGTTTTCCACTACTACCTCCGCGTACCCGTGCGAGAACTGTGGCATGTTAAACCACACACTCTTCCCTATCCTTCTATTCCCCATCCTTCTATTTATTTGTTTAAAACTTTATAAAGGTAACTTCCATTGTACTATCACAATATCAAATTTTAAAAAAATACAATTGATGTGAAAAAGACATTTTCGCTAAAGATTAATTATTATCGAGAGATATCTCGGAACAATTCACAACACCTACTTAAAAATATTGGAAGTAATTATTCAATATTATTTGATAGTTAACCTTTCGCTTTTCGTGATAAAATATTTAAAAGAGCTTTCTTACTCTTGAGAATGCTACTTGACTGAACAAGCTGACTTGAGTTTCACCGAATCACTGCTGATAACGAAAATACTGGTAGATGTAAAAAAACAAAAACAAATCCAACAAGACACGTCTTCACTCTTCACCCACATCTCTCCACAATTAGATGCACAGCACTTGCAGACATCGACAGAAGGTTAAATCTGCATAAGAAACGATCATCGGAATCAAGCAACTACTAATAGTACTTCTAGTTGTTGCTGCGAGAGAATCTTGAATTAATAATTACTGAAAAAAAACCTCGTCAGTCTGTACAAATCACGGTGTACACAGAATGCGTAAATAGTATAAGATAGAAGAATCTATCGGTTGATATTGATCGGAGAAACCACGGAAAACTGCCTATCTGATCAGCCGGCTACTACTTCTTCTGAGCTGCTGAATTCGATCCAGCTCTCTAGAAGGATCTCCCGGTTGGATGCACTACAGTGACAAATTGATGCCGCGAGCCACCTCAGCCGAAATTGAAAACCAAAGTGAGTTTTTTTGTTTTTTTGTTAAACGTACATTAAACGATTTAGAATACTCAGAAACGTTTTGCAGTTGTTACACAGTATTTAGCTTCAATATATCAATAGTTTTGCTTCAACAGCAAAGATTTTCTGGCATTATTTTTATGCGTTTCTCTAAATTATACTGCTACAGAAACATGGAAAAGCCATCAAAAATTCCCGAACCCCGAATTCAAGTTCACCGAATTAACCCGCCGTCAACCATACCACTAAGCTATTAAGTGTCGTCTTTGAGCAATGTTAGCTTAAATTAATCGTAGTTTTTTTTTCAGAGTCAAAGCTCTGCGATTTTGAGAAACATTAATTTTTGGGAGTAATTTACGAGAAACTCCCGCGACATTTTCAAAAAAAAAAAACAACAAAAATCATTGTTCCCAAAAATAGCTCCAAATTTTTACTTTAAAATTATTGTAAGAATAAAGTAAAATGCACTTATAAATGTTGTATAGGGCCTATTTTATTTGTTGAATCCAATTTTTTGAAAATTTCAAAGTTTTAAATCTTTTCGGCATAATCCTACAATTACAAAATTGAAGATTTTTCCATTAAGTGAAATTTGTTTTCCTTGATTAGTTTTTTTCATTGTGATATACCTTTTCTTTAAAACAGTGTTGTAGTTTTCGCGCAAGAATGTGAGAAATATGTGCAATATTAAAAATATAATAAAAACAAGAAACGGCTTCAAATTTTTCTTAAACTTTTAGAAGGGATAGTTTTCATTGTCTTGTGACTTAAATACTATTTTGCTGCATTCTAAAAATATATTTTTTTATTTGTCTCTCTCGTTCTTAATAATTAATATTAGCGGCGATATGTACACACTATGCATTTATTAGTACATGTACGTCATATCCTTGCGTCTAATAAAGTTTCTCGAAAACTGAAAAGTTTCCTGTGAAAATGAGCTCAACATTGAATGTGTTAAAATAATCTGTTTTGGATGTCATTATCTGCAAACGTCTATACTTTTCTAAAATATGATGGATGTTAAGTCTGAGGTGAAATTCTTTTCCCGCACACGTTTTGTGTTTGTGGCTTCCTATAAACTACCAAAACCTATCATCATTCCTTAGCATTTTTTCAATTAGACAAAATAATGTTAAGCTGACGAAAACAATTAAACCTAAAAAACACGTTTTTGGCTGAAGAGAGGTAGAGGTGGGAGAAGAGCTAAGATGCTTTTTCAATATCTTATTTTTATGTTAGAATCAAAGTTTAAATAGATAATGATATTTCATTTGATTTTAGGGAACGTTTTACCTTCTTTTCTGTATAAACTTTTCATAGCGAGTGGACATTAACAAAGTGCAAGACCGGCTACCAACGAGTGATGTACGAGCTTCTCGGTTGATATTTAGCCCTGACAAGAACCGCGATCACTTATTGTGAAACCATTCTGTTCACAGCACGGATATCTCTTGTGTGGCTCTCCGAGTGCCCTATAATGACACGCGAGCTACAGAGCTGTCGTAATGCCCTCGCTCTGCGTGCCAACTGCTACGTCGTTCATGCTGTTATTTTTCTCTCTCAATCTCCACGAGAATACTATCGTCCGAGAGAGTGTCCCCGTATCTGCCATACAATTAGCTACCACAAAGATACACACACGTTTGGCTGCACTTGCTTTTCCACCAGTTGATTGCTTTTACATTTCTCATTAGCTGCTTTGAATCTCCTGTTGAGCAACCATAAAATGCAATCTTCGAGTGGAAGAGATAATACTGCAAACGACCCTCAAAAACGTTTTGGACTTCCTTTGAAATACATTATCGTTTAAAGAGCTCGTTTACGAAATTCTTATATCATGGTCAAGGCAAGGGAAACGCTTGATGACTACATACGAACGGTATCAGACATTTAGGACAAGGTTGCCAATATTACAAATACAAAGATTATTTATTTCTTTTGTTTATTTGGGAACAGTTCTTGTAGGAGGTTTGTTACGAATGAACTCACGCCAATAGAGAGGGCCATGTTGTATGATTTGATAGGCCTCGCCACCTTGCTGGTATGTATTAGCCTCAAACTCTGTGTCGAATACGATCCTCGCATCATGTTCGGGTGGTTGGTTGGATATCTTAAAAAAAATGGGATACTTTCTACTTTCCCGAATATATACTACATACGGAGTAATATACGTAGTATAGGGAAAGTTACGAAATGCCGCTGAAAATCAATTTCGGGATTTCAACGGAAATGTACGTTTTTGGTCCCTCTTATACCGGAAAAGTGTTTTTTTAACTTACGAACGTCCGTTAGTGAGTCTGTCAGTCCGTTCGTCCACCTGTCCGTCCGTCTCTGTGGTGTATGTGAACAACATTAGCGTCTAAACCATGTGTAGGATTATTTCCAAATTGAATAACCCCCTGTTCGTTTGATCTGAGTTCGTTTGGCCAAAGCACTGCGTTTTTGAAAATCACTTATTAGCTTTTTTACATGAAGCCCGTGGGAAATTTTCAAAATTTTCTCAAAAATGGCACCAAAATTGTCGATAGCTGCAAAAGTTTGATTTTTTCGGCGTCTTCCTACAACTATAAAATTAAAGATAAAGATTTTTCCTTCAAATAAAATTTGTAGTCTACAGTGAGTTTTTTCATGAAGATCATGTACATTTTTTAGTGTTAGTAGTTTCCGCGCAATATTTCGTGCAATATGTACAAATTTAAAAAAATACTGAAACAAAATTTTCTCAAAACGGCTCCAAATTTTTGCTTAAAATTTTTACAACAGGGAGTGCTTATTGTACAGTTTAAGATGACTGAATTATTATTCTATATTCTTTTTTGTATTTATACAAATGTAATTCTTTTTAAATATCTCTCACCCCATTAATATGCACATTTCCGGCGATTAATAAACACTATTGCATTTGTGACCGGAAGTCCTTGAAAATACTTTATATGAAGATTTTTGAAAACTCAAAAATAGTTTGTGAAAAGAGGTTCAAATTTAGAATTTACAGTTGTGCGTAAACGCCATTTTCTTGAAAACGGATCAAATTTTTTCTAAGAAAATTGCCATTTAGGACGAAGTTTTACTGTTGTTATATATTCGTAAAATAATATTACCGATATATAATTAGGAATTATTATAAAAATAAGAAAAAAATTTAAAAAAAGTACTTTAGGCGGCAATAGATGTCAGCTGGCAAAGAGTATATGGCTATTCCAGATAGCTAGCCGAGACCAATTTTAAACACTATTGTATTTGTGAATTACAGTGCTTCAAATAACTTTAAATGAAGTTTTTCGAAAACTCAAAGTTTCTGAGAAAAAGAGCTTAAATTTCGAATTGACAGTAGCGCTTCAGTGCCATTTTCTTAATAACGGCTCCAAATGAGAATTGTCTTTTATGAACTAGGTTTTACTGTTCTATAATAGTCTTAAAATAAGATTTCTGTTTTATTATTCTGTAACCGTTAAATTAAGAAAAGTTCAAACAACTGTACTTTGGGCAGCGATAGAATGCAGCAGGCAAGAGAGTGGGGAAAGTTCAAATAGCTAGCCAAGACCAAAGGAGTTAACCGTAAAAATTGGACCTATGCCACCTTTATAAGTGAATTTTACAACACTCTTTAAAAAATTAAAGAAAAAACTTGGAGCCACTTTTGAAAAAAAAAGTCCCAGTTACTTTATGTTAAGTACGCCCAAAGACTAATGAATTTTTATCAAAATCGCAGAGCTTCGACTCAGGCCAAATGAACAGGGGTTTCTTCAAAACATCCAACGCTTGGTTTAGGTGCTAGTATTGTTCAGGTACACCAAACGGACGGACAGGCAGACGGACGGACGTTTTGAAAAAAATCTTTATCGGTATCAGGGGACCTCAAAACGTGTATTTTCGTTGAAATCTCGAAATCGTTTTTCGGAGTATTAGATAACTTTCTCTATACTACTACGTATTACTTAAAATTATATTACTCCGTATATACGTATGTATACGGGAAAGAAAAATTCTGGACTCGTTTTCGAAAAAAATGTGGAGGTGTTTTTTGTAATGTTTCAATATTTTACATATTCCAAGGTATATTCCGCGAAAACTATTAAAATTTGAAAAATATTTCATTACCTTAATGAAAAAAGTATGGAAAAACGAAATTATTTGAAGGAGTTATCTCTTTCTTCACTAATCGTGGGGAGCAAATTTCATTTAATGAAAAATCTTCCTTCAATAATTTAGTTTTAGTAATTTGACAAAGAATATGAAATTTTTAAATCTTTCGAAAATTCAGAGTTAACAGTGAAAATAGAACTGAAGGTACCTTTATAAGTGTATTTCATTCTATTCTTACAAAACAAATATTGTAGAACAAATTTGAAACCATTTTAGAAAAATTCAGAGAAAGAGGTACGTAAGAGAAAAGAGCGGAACTCATAGTTTGTAAATGACTACTCCTCACAAACTTTACTACTGCATGCTAAAAGCCAAAAAAAGATTTGCTTTACTTTATTTTCATATTTACAGAGACGACCGACCAACCCATGGGGGTGGAACTGCAATAGCCATTAAGAAAACTCTTCCTCATACCAGGTTACAAACTTCACAACCAGAGACCTTCCAAGCCACTGTTGTGGAACTAGGCACTGCACAAAGATCGATTACGTTTTATCAGTACATAAACCGCCAAGTGAGGAAACGAGAGAAATTGATGTTACCAAACTATTGCAATTGGGTAAATCCCATATTATAGCAGGAGGTTTTAACAGCAAGAGACTGGAATGGATCAGTTATATTGATTATATGACAGGAGTCTGTTATCCGTACATTATCCGTATTGATTGCACTAACGGGACTAATAATCGCTGCAATTGAAGTGTCTGGAGACGGTAATAAATGAAACAAATCCATACATGTCTATCTCTGAGTGTTCGTAACTCTGATGTCCTGGCTGATCATCTGCAGTAACTTCTTACTTGATTTATCTACATAAGATCGTTTTGTTTGCCAGAGCTCTCAGCTATTCTCATTTCCCGTATCACATGTACTTTTTATATTGCCACACTCACCTGTCATCTTTCTACAATTCAATCAATCATTCACATATCCACTCGAGCACGTTTTTCTCTTCTCGCTGTTCGGCCTGTGGGTAGACATATCCTCCAGCGGGTAAGCACAGAATGCAGGTTTTCACTTTTTAGGAACTACATCCATCAGTGTTTACTGTCATTAAATAACCTATATTGAAAAATAGAAAATACCCTTATTAATGTTTGACATTTAGCGGCTATACAACTATCAGAAACTGCCGAACGACTAAACAGTTTAAATGGTTGTCAATAAAAGCAGAACAAGGCGTTTATGATTGAAGGAGTAGGTTTTCAAAACATATTTTTTTATAAAAAGGTTGATGTAATTAAGACAATGCTTTCAACATAGATGTTTTGAGCTCGATATTTTTATATTTTCAAGCTTTTTTGTGAATGAAAAATTCCCATAATCACAATTTTGTAAAAGTAAAAAGCAAAACTAATGATACCACGTTATGAGTTCCAACCAAAAGATCGCAGTTTCTACTATATTCAGCAAGGGATCTTTGTTTCCAATTAAATTTTAAATCGTTCATTAAATAGCAGAAATGGTTTGGATTAACGTATTATTAACATTTAGAGTTTTATTTTGAAGATCAATGTTTAGTAACATCCATTACATGTACTATAAAGGAAGAATCTGTAGTAATTGTAACCATGACTTGTAATATCTGCAAACCACGAAGTCACGACATTTACTAAAATTCTACATGCTAGGTTATGAGTTACACAGCTTTTGCAATTGCCCATGTACAAGGTTTTCCCGTAAACTCGCGAAACTACAATTCGCAAGAAGAAGACATCCGCCATCTATTACGCATTCACGCGTTTGACAGCATTCGGAAATCCGCCACTTTCTCGCAAGGTGCGCGAGGGAAAATGAAAAAAAGAACATTTGGAAATGAATAAGAGACATATCCAAAAAAAGATCGTCAACAAACAAAATGGGAAGTCCAGCATTCTATGTACGCTTTTCTACCGCAATCCTTTTTCTCGCTACTCTACTAGCAGACAGTTGCAGACGTTTTCCTGTCCTCTTTCTCCCTCCCCCTCTTTGTCTTTCTCCCTCTGTCTGACTTCCGCTCTCTCGCTCCGCCCGTCCCATTCTCGTTGCCCTCGCCCCGTGTCACACGGCAACGCCCGCGTGGATTGGGAAATGCATTTAACTGAAGAGACATCTTGTGCTGCAGCGTCATCTAGTGAAGTTGCAACAAAATTAACAGCATAAAATCCTTCTCCATGAAAAACACATAAGTATGTTAAGCTTCATGGAGATTGGTCAAACGGTGTCCAAGTCTATCAATCTTCAACAACCCAACATCAATTTAGTAGTAACTGTAAAGTGTAAATAAAACCCGCGCCAAGTGGCTAAATGGTAAAATTTGCATTTTGTCCTGAAAAGCGTGAGGTCTAGCGCAAAGCGTGGTGTAAAATGGACTACTTGGACTTCTCATTCTTCTGAATTGTCGCTACTAGACATCAGTTAAGTCCCGCGAGCTTTTGAAAAGTTTTTCTTAATTATCTCAGTACTCCATTTTTGGCACTTGGCACGGTTTTCACTTAGTTTACAATTGTGAACAAAGGTAACGACAGGTTTTGGCATAATTTGTAAACAAGATATATGTTCAACTGTGCTGTAAAACATGTATTTGCAAAATGACTACAGATTTTGGGTTTAGTTTCTTATAGTGCCTCAAATATGTACAGATCTTATCCATTTAAACGGCCATTTATCCATTTCAGTTAGTTAGGAAGATGCAGTTTGTGAAACATGACCGGTAAGCTTGCCTCCGCTGTAAAGTAGGTTGTGCGTTATCCTTTCTACAGAATGTGCTGGAACGGCGAGA
Source organism: Gryllus bimaculatus (assembly GCA_017312745.1). Classification (NCBI taxonomy): domain Eukaryota; kingdom Metazoa; phylum Arthropoda; class Insecta; order Orthoptera; family Gryllidae; genus Gryllus; species Gryllus bimaculatus. The sequence continues at coordinate 10,284,875 of BOPP01000022.1, forward strand.
TGATACTACTAGAAATTTTTTTAAACAATGAAAAGAGCCAAGATACATAAGAGAAAATGGAAGGCGAAGAGCACGTGCCGAGGAACCATCCGCCCGTTTCCCCCT
>BOPP01000022.1:10285038-10306108 GCA_017312745.1 Gryllus bimaculatus
TCTCGTCCGTTGTGTAGGGTTTCCATTTCTCGCCGATGAGCGAGTCGTCTTCCGGAGTTGGTTTCCTGAAAGTCATTTGATGTTACAACATAGATTGTATGTATGTAACCAAAACAAATAGTTAAAAACAGTGGCATATTTTTAGGCAGAAGTGATCTGAGGGATATGTGATGGGGAAACGGAATTGCTTTTCCTTTCCTTATTAATATTCTTATTTTATTTTATTTCTTTATTCTTTTTCAGTGTTTATCTTTAACACTGCTGACACGGCCTTTGCCTGGAAGTGGTCACCGGAACGTCACAAAACACTAGTCAAGTTAGACGGATTACAAATTTCAAATTCGGCAAATACCATGCATTCACCAAAGATCAAAACATAAACATTTCTGGTACCTTGCTGGAGCCTCCCTATTACTATTTCGCTTCATCTGTAAGGTGTTATCTTTTACATTCGACAATGCATATGTCGATTCATTTTTTGCACTTTGAAATAACTTGTACACTGGCGCTCTCTACTTAATTAAATTCATTTAAACTATGTATTTTTCGGTGTTGTTTTCCGGTTGCAAGCAATTTCCTTGTACCTTCCACGTGGCATAGATTGAACCATGCATAAAAACGCTACTCTATTTGGAGCGACACTCATATGAAAGAAAAGAGGCAAATGTCCATGTACATTTGGGAGCCCCGTAATAGACACGGTGAGACGAAGTGCCCTCTTTGCACTCTCGGCCGTCCCAATGGGCACAAAGGAGAGAAGGACCTTGTTGAAATTATTCCATAACAGATGCAGGCAGAGGCCGCATCTTTGAACGAACTACGGTAGAAGATTTATGATTAGAAATCGTAAACAAATGGACTCATTGTTCCCTTTACGAGGAGCTCAATTGTCATAAACTAGTGTTCTAAAAACCCTTGAATCCTATACCCGAAAGTACTATGTGTCCCTCGAAACATTGGCAGATGGCCTTGACCCCCTACTTTAGTACGAAGCCGCTGAAATCGAGTATTTAGAGGAAACAGACCGTTATTGAATTGACTTAACCCTGTGCTCGAGGCAATGAAGGCAAATGATCATCCGACGAGATTATGTGCCATTCTCTGAAGAGCGCAGCATTACGCGTAAATAGTTTTCATTGGTTCTTGAAAGAGCAATTCAAAATACGGAGGGCATTCAGAAAGTTCCCGGAATTGCCTTGCCGTCGCCAGACTAGCCATAATACAGCATTCTCATTCTTCTGGTAGGTGGCTAGCAATGTTCGCAATCGGGCAAAATAGATCTGGACACGTTTCAGCGCGCTGTGGAGCCAGCGATTCGTTTCACGTGCAGATGGGGGATGTTCCGTCGATTAAATACACTTCGAACAGCGCGTAAAGATGGGAAAATCGGCGGCAGAGACGCTATCGGCTCTACAGTGGCCTGGACAATCTGTTACTGAAAATTTCTATGGGCAAGTTTTTTAGAGTTTGGGATCGAAGGACGTCATGGGACGAGTGGCAATGAAAAGTGATGTTTGCATCTCGGTAACGCTGCCAGACACACATCGCTTGTTGTCAAGAAATTCCTCGCCGATAACATTCCTGTCTTCTCTCGACCAGCATACGCTTTGGTCTCGCTCCCAGGGACAATTGGCTGTTTTATAACCTGAAAATGAGCCCGAAAGTGGAAAGTTTTGAAACCGTGGAGAACATTAATTCTAGTGCGCGACTCAGCTCCGACTAGCGCCGAAAGCACTCTTCTTCCGTTCCTTGTAACAACGGCAACGCAAGGATCCCATTTCGAAGGTGATTAAGTTACTATTGCCAAAGGTTTAAGCATTAACACGCTGAACCACCATTCCGAGGACATTTTGAACGTCCGTCGTATAACATACTGAAATCATGCTTGGCAGAATGTTAATCCCACATGCAAGAACTGAAGCTTCCACAAATGTTTTTGACAGAGACATTTTCTTTAATCATTCGATTTATCTGCGATAATCGAATTCGACAATGATTCATTTAACTGCGCTGGCATCGTAATTGTGGATAAGTTTTCTTCTCACATATTCATTTATCATAGGTAATATCAGGGTGTGTGTGCTTTGGAAATTGTCGGCAAATTATCAACTCGTGAAGTAAAGAGTAAATTTATCTGAGAATTTCCAAAGTACGACTGGTACCTAATAGGACAATTTCTCAAGAAAAATTATGTCCAACACAGTTCCCAAATGCGCCAAAACCTAACGGAACACGGCAGACGGTTTCCCCTTCGTCTCCCTCTTTCTCCTTCCCTTCCCCTTTCTATCTCCGTCTCTCTCACCGTCCCTCCGTCTTTCTTCGTATCTCCCTCTGTCTCCCACTCTCTTCGTTTCTCTCCCTCTATGTCTCTTCCTCGCTCTTCGTCCCTCCCTCTCCCTTCGCCTCTCCCTCATTCTTCGTCTTTCCTTCTTTCTTTGTCTCTCTCTCTCTCTGTCTGTCTCTCTTCGTCTTCCCTTTCTCTTCGTCTGTCCGTCTTTCTCTCTCTCCCTCTTGTTCCTTCTATGTCTCTCTTTACTCTTATTTCTCTCTCTCGCTCTCCCTCTCGTTCTCTCTATGTCTCTCTCTACTCTTCTCTCTCTCGCTCTCTCCCTCTCGCTCTCCCTCCCTCTGTGCCCCTCTCTAAATGCAATACCTCATTTCTGCCCATCTCAACATTTAGTTGCTGATTCTGCTTGTCTCTGAGCAGGTGTAATCGAGAAGCAACAAATCTGCAAAATGTATTAAAATGTTCAAGAAGATCTCATCTTGTAGATTACGGTAGGTGTAGATTTTAATGCCATAGAACGCTTCGTTTAGTTATTTAACGATATGCAGTCAAAACTTCTTGCGTGTTGCTTTTGTCATGAATATTTAGTTTTGTTATTATTTTCGCGAAGTTTTCCAATATTTTAATAGTTATTCTGCTATTCGGGAGGAAGGTGAATCCAAATCATAGATAATAAAAATTGGTCAAACTAATCTTTAGTTATAATTGGTGTAACTAACCCGACTTTCTTAACTAAAAGTTATGAACATCTACATAGCTATTGATACACACCGCATCTTAAGATAGATCAGTCAGAATTTTTGATTCGCCAGTAGGCAGAAGTGGTGAGAAAAATCGGTTAGAAAAAAGAGATAAATGTTTTGAGATACACCGCTCAGACTGGAGTATTTTGTATTTATAGTTAAACACTAATGGTTTTAATTTCACGAAAGGATTAGTCTATTGTAATCTGGCACCACACACCTAGATATCGCGCGGCGTTGCCGCTGAGGCCCTTTCGCTGGCCTTGAGCTCTCTACTACGCACCCGTATTTGGCGAAGTTAGTCCACAGGCGCACCATCCGCTGGCGCGTGAGGTATGCCGGGTTGTCCGAAGACACGTTAGGCAGGAAGGACGCGTGGAAGAGGTATCCCATTTCATCGGCATGTGACGCACCTGGATCATAAAGGTACAAGACAGGTTGGAAAGAATCCTAATTGCTAACGGAAATACCTTTACAAATTAATTTTACAGGGCACAGATCAAAAGAAAGTCAAGATGTCTCACGAATACAATTGTAGGTCTTGTAGTCGTAACCGCACCAGCCAAAGCTCCCGCCAGCCTCCCGCTATTCCTGAATGTTAATATCTCGATAAAGACCTGTGCACTTCATGAATGTGAGCCAAAGCCGTATAGAAATCATGTTAAGCCACACTTTGACCAAACTATAGAGACTTACATTTAAGAATAATGGAAATTTGCAGTGACTGGAGTGGATTATCGTGTTACTGCCCCAAGACCTACAATTTATTTCGCAACTTCTGTAACTGATTCGTTTTAGGAAGCCATTCAGTTCCGTAAGGGTACAAATGACTTTGACATTTCTCTGGCTCGGGCTGCCCTACGTCATGAGTCCTACTCTTAACCAATCGGCTTGCGAGGATTTTTTTTTTACTTCATCGGCGTTGCCGCCCATTTTTTGAACAAGATGTCGCCCGGGAAGAACTGTTTTCACTGGATTTCCGTGCCATACTTGCTTGCATCGTCCGCCGTGTCATTTAAAAAACTAATGTTAATTCAGGATGAGCTGAAATATTGAAAGTTATTCCTAACAAAACCCAGTGATTTGCATCTCTTGAGTTATTTAAGAAGGTCTTGGGGGGTAGGCGATTCAAAACGCTTAAGGAAATTCAGTAAGTTGCTTAGACGGGATCTTACAGATTTTATCCAGATCGCTTTCCTGCCGGCAACCCTGTCTGGAAGAACGTTTTGAACACGCGTGGTTACTATCGATAAATCATGACTTCTGATGCCATACGAATAGTTATGATCTCGGGTATGAGTGTGGGCTGGATTGACAGTTTTCAATCACCCTGGTTAAACCATGGTTTTCTGACAATTGCCAGAGTGCGGGTCAAGCGCTCCTTTGCAGATTCCCGTATGTCACTTGCTTTTCACTAGACTAGAACAGATCACCTCAGATCCTCCTCTCCCGACTCTTTGCTTCTTCGACCTTCAAGTAAGCGCTGAGCCACGGCACGCCGAGAGCTGCAATTGTTTACACCATATACTTCCAAATCGCGAATGTTTTTGTAGATTAATCATTAAAGTTAAAAACATTAATAATTTGGTTTTTTCCAATGTTTCATTGTCTTTCTTTAGGTGAAACAAACCCTACTTATGACATAAACAACATTTTTGAAACCAAAATTTAATTTTACAACAATCATTTTTTCACCAATTATCTCTGTTTTAACTAACAACACAAAACATGTAATTATAAAAATTAATTTCAATGAAGAAGCTTAGTGTAAACAAAAAAAATCGTTTAACAGAAATATTTAAAACTTAATTCCGACATAAAATATTATTTTATCAAAAGACATGATTTAAACGAAATTCTGTCGAACAACTGGTTGAATTTCTTTTCGATTAATTTTTTAAAAAAACAATTCTTATTAATTATAAAGGTCAGTTATGATGAAGAAAACTGTTAACCTTGCACTTTTGTTCATCTTGCCATTTGGTTTGTTTTATTTATACTAGTAATTTATAATGAAATTCAGTGAAGTAGTAAATTTGTCAACTTGTTGATCTTACCTGGATACTTCAAATCAAAATCAACTTTGAGATAATTAAGATCTTGATCTGCTATAAATTTGTAAACATACATGTCTCCCTTTTTGGCTTTGGACATGTATTCAAGACCATAATACACGCTAAAGCCAATCTGTAAATCTGAGAGCATCTGTAAAATATAATTATCTCCCAATTAGTAATTACATTCTTGATATAATATAATATAATATAATATAATATAATATAATATAATATAATATAATATAATATAATATAAAACAGTAATGTGAATCCCCATTTTTACGATGAAACGGTGGGTAACGTTAGAACCTATGTCTTACAAATTTCAGGTCTGATCCTCAAACATACTCATAAGTTTCTGGGATGATGAATCGACTAATACCGCAAGAGCGAAGATCAGTTACAAAAGACTCGAACGAACAAGGACAACATTTTGCAGAAATGGATGTTGAATTAGATGTCAATTGCAATCTGGACTTCATGGCTGTCCGGGAGAACCCGCGTCGTTGGCTGAGGCCGACGTTTCGCCTTGCTTATGACTGCGATATGACAGGCGAAACGTCGGCCTCTCTGCCAACGACGCGGCGTCACCCGGAGAGCGAAGAAATCATGAACTTGAGCCGCGGAAGCTTAGGTGTCCAATGCAATCTTTCAGTTTCATACGTTACATTTCTGTTAGTAAGAATTTGTGATTCATAGACGCAGATTTGTTTATGTTAATTGCCATCTTTTCTTTATTAATGGATTAATTAAATATAGGAAGATGCCGATATTTTTAACTTTTGCAATTTTCAAATAATTAGGGATTTCAACATAAATGAGACCTACGATATTTCTTTAACGGAAAATTAGCTTAAAAGCAGGTTTCCTGAAACGCTCTACCGATGTTTTCTTCAAAACGCCTCGAAATTGTCAATTGAAAATGTGCAAGATCATATTTCACCCTTCTACAATATTCTTAAAGTTTATTACACTATTAGCTATCCTCAAAATTGAGAACACGTGAAAAAAAATATTTCTAGGCACCATGACACCTCAGAAGAAGGAGAAAGGGTAAATACAGCACAGACTGAAGAATAAGGGAACCAACTAGTTCGAGAAAATCAATCGAGTGCCAATCTGTAGCAACACTAGTCCTGTATACAGCTAACGCATTATAGATGAAGTAGCATTGTAAATCTGCGGGGAACACGGTGATTTTTCGACAGAAAAAACTCATAACGCCATTTCCTGGTAACGAAAAAGTGGATAAATCTGGTTCCTATATGAAGCAAAGTTACTTTCTCTAACACGTTTTGAGTCCTTGATCCATGTTTTGAGTCCTTGATCGTGAAAAACTGATTGAAAGCGAAACGAATGTCTGTCTGTAGACCACGCTAGCGTCTAAATCGCTCAGACAATTTTATCCAAAACTATTTTGCTCCCATCTATCTACACCAACTCGTGTATCTAAAAATTTGAAATAAAATACTTTTATTTTTGGGGTAAATTTACATTAAGCCTCAATAATATTTTCAAACTTTTCTCAAAAATAGTTCCAAATTTTGGATTAAACTTTGATCTCGGATAACGTAAATGAAGCTTAAGAGAATGGTGAAGGTCTCATTTTCATTGGGATTTCTGATTTTTCGAAAATTGCAAAAATTCAATTTTTGGGGATGTTTTTCTAGATAAGGGTTGAAGACAGAGATTTGTTGCTGCACATGAAATCTACTCTTAAAAGTCAAATCTTTAAATAATTTCATGTTTCATGTTTCGTGAATATGAATAGTTTTTGCGTAATTTGTGTTTAATATAGGCAAAAAAATTTTTTAAAGAATAAATTTCTTGCAAAATGCATGAATTGTTTCGTTAAATTTTCTCTTTGCATGTAAAAATGGACAGTAAAAAATTGGTGCTGGTCTAATTGGTGAACTCTTTGTATATTCCGAAATTGTGTAAAGTCAATATTTCAAAACTACAAATTTGAAGAATTGTTGTTGCCTTACAGTCTGTTCGAAAAAAATAACTTTGACCAATGTTCATTACAAGTTTTTGAAAAACAACTAATATTCTTATCGTCATCTCTGCTTGAAATTATTGATAAAAGCACTTTTTCAAAAACCGCTCTAAATGTTCTCATTAAATGTTTGCTACCGGTAAAACAAAGAACACTTAAAAGTGAGTCGCAGGTCTTATTTTCGTTGAAGTCTGAATTTTCGAAAATTGCAAATTGAAATAGTGCGAGTACGCATGTGCTCTTGTATCTCCGCTACTTAAATTTTGTAACAAAACTCTAGGAAAAATTGGTTGCGTAGGCTTCCGCGGCCGGCGTTTGTGTTGTCTAGGCTATCCGGGACGAGCCGCGCACTGACATGGTAGCTAACGTTGCGGCCAGCGAATTGTGGCCTTCTTCAGAGCGTACTGCTCTGCTCTGGGAAAAATTGTCAATTCGCAAACTGTTGAGGAAAGACTACAGATGTAAGATAATAGCAAACATTTTATGGTCTTTCCGACAGAGAATTTATTTAAAATTTTATTATAAATAATAAATTATTATTTTAAATTTGAGAATTCTTTCAATACTCGATTTCACCGCAGTTGTCTAGAGCTCAGATTCAATTCTAGAACCCAGCTCATACCTTTTTAAGTGGGTGATGTTGGTGATGCTCGGACTGTATGTTGGGTCTTACAGAAAGAATGTGTGGTATCTACTTTATCACATCGTACTAAGAGTTAAGCAATCTGTCCTAAAAGCTACGAAATGCAAAGATAACAAATGGAATTATTGTTTAGGCTAAGTTAAATAGGAGAAATGAGACAAATAAACATATGACACAATAACTAATTAATTTTTCATTTTACAAGTGATTGATAATGTATCCATATTAATTACATTACGTTACGAAAGTGCACGTTCCAATGTTTCGTTTCAGATTAGTTCATATAGATTTCTTAAACTTAATTTTTGGTGAGAACATAAAAGGTTAGAACGAATAATTTTTTTTTGGATCAAAATCTAGAACGAGTTTACCGGTCGCCTTTATTTTCGTAATACCAACAACAGATCACCGTGTACGCGAGTAATTTCTCTGAAACATCACAATTAAAGTAATTCTGAACGAAAATATTTAAGATGTGCCGACTTTGGTTTACCAGTATGTGACGAGAAGAGCAAAAATTATAATTTGCGACGTTATAATTGTTAATATTTATTCTAATTTAAAATTTGTATAATGTAAAATTATTTCTGTATAAATTGCGTCGCAACTTACATCTTGGTATCCTCCAAGGTTTTCGAAAGTCAACGGTTTTCCGTCCAGGAAGAATTCCTTAAGGTCATCCATGGCTTCGGGTACCTCCTTGCTGTCGTCTGGAATGCGGGTCTCCGGGAATATGTACTTCCTCCAATCCGAATCCAATTGTCGCAGTTTGTCTTCACTTTCAAAGAGAGTCTTATTTACTGGAAAGGAAACATCGAACAAGAAATATCGGGGATAATGTAATTAAATGAAGAGTAATATAAAAGAGTGACTTTTAAATCGTTATTGGCAGTCATGACCAAGCGAATGAATATTATTTACGAGTGTAATGTTTAATAAATAAGTGACCCAGGGAGGAGCCTCGAACTTTTTAAGTGCAAATAAACGAGAAAATGGACACATTTGCCGCAGTCGTTAACTTCGGTTCCGACGGACCCATTGGCAGGATACTCTCGCACACCAATGCGACCTCAGCTGTAGTTATTTCCAATTGCAAACAATTCACTTCCCACCTTCATTCGTTTGCATCCGAAGCAGCAGTTTTTACTGTTTTTGACTAAATAAATCTATATCTAAATCTAAATAGTAGAAAAAATATTATTTTAAGAATATTAATGAGCAGTAAAATCTCGTACTAAATGGCAATTTTCTTTGATAGTTTTGGAGCCATTTTCAAGAAAATGGCGTATAAGCGCTACTGTAAATTCGAATTTTGAAGCTCTTTTTAACAGGAAATATTTGAGTTTTCGAAAAACTCAATTAGAAGTCATTTAAAGTGCCTTTACTCACAAATACAATGGTGTTTACAAATTGCTGCAAATGTGCATTTGAACGAAAACATGTGTGTAACATGTGAAATCCTTAAACAAATTACTTTTGAGTAATTAAAAAATACCCCGAGACGAACTTTACGTCATATGACAGAGTGCAATTAGCACTATCCATTTGAAATATTTGAAGAAAAATTTGGAGACGTTACCGATGGCGTTTGAGCATTGTTGAAATGATGGAATTGTAGCCAGTTTTCAAAAAGGCGGTTAAGTTTTGGAGAAGCTGTACCTGACATTATTTAAAGTACATATACTCATAAATATAACAATGTGAACAAATTGTCGCTCATATAAATATTAACGACGAGAAAAGCATGTGAAAAAACTACATTTTTGTAATTTTTGAAAAAACAAAAGAGTAGAGCAATTTGGTGTTGATATAATCTTGTAGAATGCATTTAGCACGCTCCTATCAAAATTTTAGGGAAAAAATTTGGAGCCGTTTTTGAGAAAATATTTTTTTGTAATTTCTTTAAAATACGTACGTATACGGGAAAGTAAAAATGTAAATTATCTGTTATCATTCATTCATAGAGATGCTTTATATATATATATGTAAATTATCTGTTATCATTCATTCATAGAGATGCTTTATATATATATATATATATATATATATATATATACTATAAAGGTGTATCAATTTTTTTTCGCTTTCTGGGTGCTTAATTAAAGTTTTCGGTGAGAAAACATGTTCTGTGAAATATAACGATTTTTATCATATTTCTAGACGGCACACTGATCGCTTAAACATGGCGTTTTTTGGTAATTTTTTGACATTTGGTCTTGTAGATGCATCGGGAATGTCTGGATTTTTATAAAATTTTTCTAAATTCATACCAAATAACTCTAGTACAAATATACAATTTTTTGGATGGCATTGTTAACTTCCTTGAGTTAATACCTACTATGTCACATTAGTTAGTAATATAATCTAGTTATGCAATAATTTTTATAAAAATGAAATTATAAAAATGAATGAATTTGAAATTCTTTGAAATTTTAGCTATTTCTATTCCTTTACTTGAAGCCCCATGACATTTTCAAAACAACAAGTTAGCTTCAACGTTTTTCATTAAATTGTAAAGTTCGATAGTATGAAGGACATTAATGCGAGTGGTGCATGTCTCACTTTCATTCAAAACTCTGATTTTTCGAAAGTTGCAAAAATTCAAAACCCTCCTACATTCTAATTTCTATCCAGCCAGATTTATATTTGTATTATATCCATCAAATTTCAGCCCTGCTGAAAATCTAGGTAATCAAAGGAAAGTTTTTCTAGGAGTGATTGTCTTTCCATTGCTCCCAGAACACCGTGAGAAGTGTAAGAACTCTTGTTAAAAAACTTGTCGCTCGATTTGAATGAAGCGCGCTACGCGCACAGAGTTGCCGATTTGAGCGTTTCCGAACCGATCCTCGAAAGTTCTTGTGAACGTCTGCCTTGTATATTGGATAATGGCTTGTTATTTTGCAAAGTTGCAGAGTCATACAAATTTCTGAACAATAAATATTGTAATGTATTGTAACCAAATGTATAAACATTTTCAAATAGAAAATTATATTAACAATATGTCTAACACAAAGAAATGGAATTTCTTTAAAAAAGTTCTAAACTAATCAGAAGATAATAAACCCCTAGTTTGCGAATATATAATACCCGCAAAGGAAACAGTTATTCAAGTGGCGTGAACGATCATGTGAATTATTTCAAATACATATTTCATATACAAGTATTCAAATAATGCCAACTCTAGTCATTACAAATCGTACATTTTCTGGAAAAATTAAATATTGTTTAACAAATATGGACACAAATTTGAAGTTTATAACTGATTTTCATACAGGAAAATCATTTCACAACAATTAGACATAAATCACAAAAATGAACTTCCAAGTCATTGTATCATCTGATCTGATATTCCCTGAAAGCTAGCAGTATTTCAAATAGGTTTTATATAATTTATAAAAGATCAATGTGTAAATGTATAACAAAAGTCGAATGTCAGAAACGAACTAAGATATATGAAATATTCAAACACATTGAGAAATACAAATACATTGAAATACATACAAATGCATTGATATGCACATCAACATTTTGAAAATACAATTGTAAAATGAAGTAAAGTAAGAGTGCGAGAAAAGAAAAATAGAATTAATATTCAAAATATTCGAGTAATGTTTCCAGGAACGAAATACTAAGATAAGTTTCATGATCCAATTTGAGTGTTATATTTTTGATAATTGTGCTCTTTGTTTGCTTTAAGTTGTGTATGTCTGTGTATGAGTTGACTTCCAGACACGACGTATAATACTTTAAGTTTTTATTTTATTCGAGTATTATATGTGGATGTGCGACTTGGTCACAATTCCTGGAAGATCCGCTGTATTAGCCTGTTATTGAAAATCAGATAGCAACTACTACAATTGATCAGCCTTTTTACTTTGTTTGACGTATAATGAGTTACCATTTATTCTAGAGATTTACATTTTTGTGATGGAGCTCCTTCAAGACTTGGATTATCTTTACTTTTTACATTCAGAAATTCCGTAGATATTTCTTTTCCATAAATGTTCGTAATCTTACGGAAATATTTTTTAAGCTGGTCTTGAAGATGCGTCTGTTAGATGTCCTCGCGGTGCTCCTGCTATCGTCGAAAATTCTGGCACCGGGAGAATTTCTGTAATGTCCCTGAAAATCCTAACTGTTTGCTAATAATATTCTACAATCCGATCTGTTCGATTAATGAAGTCCGCGAACGCAACCTTCCGTTCCTGCGTCTCGAATGAAGGGCCTACTCGCGGCAGCCTGTCATTTTACTTCACTGAAAACTATTTATAATGTCCAGTTACGAATTTAGCCTACACTAACTCCCCACGAACGAAGTCTATTTTTCATGAATCTACAAACTCACTAATTACAACACAAGCTAAATATGACATCCTTAAATTCCAAATTATATATTACACATAATACGACTCGGTCAATTTATGTAAGTTTTATGTTTCCTAACATCAAAATGTTATCCAGTCTACAGGCTTCAAAATTTGTGTCGTCCACATAGGTTGCTGCAGAGAGAGAGAGAGAGAGAGAGAGAGAGAGAGAGAATGAGAGAGGGAGAGAAAGAGAGAGGGAGAGAGAGGGATGGAGGAGGGAGAGGGAGAACGAGGGAGGGAGGGAGGGTGGGAGAGAGAGAGGAGGGAAAGGGAAGGATAGGGAAGGAGGAAGAGAGAGAGAGAGTCGGAGAGACACTCATTTATTCTACATAGTTGCGGAACCTCGATATTCAACGCCGTCTTGACAGTTATTCAAACTTATTTCCCGGAGCCATGCTTCACCCACAAATATCGCGTTTAGCCCTTAAGCACCAAACGCAATGTTTGTTGACCAGTTGTCCTGAAACATATTCTTTACTCTAGAACGTTTTGTATGCATCTAATCCTTACGTAATCATACGTTCAATGCATAGGCGAGTTCGAAATATCGTAATCATACTATATTTCCCTTTATTAAATGCCTTGGAGGGTTATAGTATATACAATATAGTATATACAATATAGTATATAATATTCGCCTGCTCAATTGTTTATCTTCACTAGTCTTTGCATTATCCTCAACAATTACATTTATTTCAAATAATCCTTGATGGTCTAGGAGCGTCTAGGAAAGGTTTTTTACGTTCAAACTTACCAACAACTGTAAACATCCACTCTTCTCCGTTAAAGCCAGTCATGTAGGGCACGTCATGTTGGCAGCCGTGGCGCATCAGCTCCTCTGGCGTCGCCGTGGCGAACGTCTCTATCCCAAACACTCGCTTCTCCACAATCGGATTGAAGGTATATAGCATCATGCGGGCACGATCCTGAAGCACACTTTCCGATAGACTTACGGATATTGAAAGGCAAGAGATCTGGGCAACAACGTCTGAAAAACGTTCGCTAGTAGCTCAAATTCATGCGAGTACGGAAAGGACGCAAGAGGGGGATGCGCTTGGTTCAGGGTTGGGGGTGGATGCAGCGTAGACTAAAGGACGCAAGTGGTAATGGCATCTGTTGCTTTGGCGGTGATAGAAGACTTGATCCACATACTCTTAATTTTGCGTGTGCAACCGAATATGGGAAGAAAATGTGTAGAATGGGAAATATACTACTCCTAAACAGGAACGGTAACGCTCGCCCCAAAACATTTCAGTGATAAAAGGTCTAATTTATGAAGAATTACGAACATTTTAGAAAGGTTCGGACATTAGGGAAACTAAATAGGGAGTGGAAAAAACAGCACGTTTAGCTTGAGCGGAGCCTAGACTGATAGAAATAAATAAGTCAATAAGCTAACAATAAGTAAGTTAATCAGTAATGTTATGTTAAGTTAGTAAACAGTTAAGAAAAAGTTTTAAGTCGTAGTCAATTGTAAGTAACAGGTCAATATAATAAATAAAAATAAACTGGCATAGTAATAAGCACATTAGGGAAGTAAGGGGATCGAAAATAATAAGGAGAGGCGTTCGTGCGGGCGATGCGCTGTTTGATTTCAGTGCTGAGGAGGCAAGCACTGGAAGGAGATGCGGGACGCCCCCGCCAGAAAATAAATAGTTAAATATACGTCGGATAGATTAGAATGTACTCGGCTTCTGACGGCAGGTTTTTCCCCCTTTAGTTTTTTTCCTGAGCTTACCTTATGGTCTCGTTTTCCGAGGCTTTGATGAAAATGAGAGACCATTTGGGTGAACACCAGAATTCATAGATTTAGAACGCCAAACGGATGTAGTTTTTAATGGCTTAAAGCCTTCAGGCCTACCACACTAGGATCAAGTAAGCTAATTTGTTTGTAATAATTACCTATTAAATAAATAAAATAATAATAAACTATAACATGAAACCAAAACAAGGGGAAAATTCTATATTAAATCATATTCCTACCCCTTGGCAAAAAAAATTGTATATTTATATATAATTAGTTATATATAATGTTTATATACAAAATTTTTTGTGAGTTTGAAAGAAAGGTTGAAAAGTTGTAAAGAAGACAAGTTTAAATAATAGAATGTACTAATGAATATAAACACAATTGAAATCCCAGTTGTTGGATAGACCACATAGGACAAATATATTTTCATTTTATGCTTTCATATTCTCCGCCTCCCGACGCTTCAGCTTTCGCGTGTAAATGAGATGTTTTTTATTGCAATTAAGATCGTTCTCTAATAAATAAATAAAATAATTTAGAACATTCCGGTTAAGTTGCATTTACCCACCCTTGGAAGAGCTGCTTTTGTCTCCGCCGCCTTCACCAACTCAATGTTGTCTATAGTGCGTAAGCACTCGACGATTTCCTCGTCGCTGCCTTCGTCGCAACCCACTGCTTTCGCCAGGTTCTTCGATGTCTCGTAGGGCTTCCATTGCAGTTCCCACAAGATGGCACCGCTCTCACAAATGGCGCCGTGGAAGAGGCCTGAGCAAATCAGCACCAAATGCATCTACATCTACTCTTCATTGACAAAAGTTACGTCGCGTAGTTATATAATGGTATTTTATTTTATTAGAAGTTGAAATAGACCATTACGTTCAATTTAGCGAATTATTCACGAGCGCATTAGTACGAGTATATAATTACTAAAGAGCATATAATGGTATTTTAGCCACGTGTAATATTCAATATTTTATCTTAACCGAACGCCTTTGCAACATTTTAAATGTATTCTCGTCTACAAGTAGACGAAATGATGAATGGTATTGTGTTGATTTTGGTGGTACTTTGGCGGCATTGGTGGGTACATTTGGATTGACAATCCTGTCTAAATATATTCCTGAAGTTTGAAAGTGAAGCTGTGAAAGCTATGAAAGATTTTATACCTAGTAAATATAAGGATGAATATCGTAAAAAATATAAAATTTACAAGGAGTGGAGGAGAGAAAGAAATATTAAGGACGTTTGCCAAGACGTTATAACAGCTTATTTTGGTTTCGTAGGCTTCCGCGGCCGGAGTTTACGAATTTTGTCTAGGCTATCCGGGACGAGCCGCGTCAATGTCATGGTGGCTAAGGTTTGGGCCAGCGTATTGTGGCCTTTTTCAGAGTGTACTGCTGTGCCACAATACGCTAGCCGAAACGTTAGCCACCATGACAGTGACGCGTCTCGTCCCGGATAGCCTAGACAACAACTTATTTTGCAGTGAAAATAAGTACCAATACTTAGTGCAGGTTTGTCGGAATGTGTATGAACGCGTGTATTCTACTTTATTATTGGCTATGAGTAAGTATGTTCTTTTTATTTATAAATTATTAAGCATAAGTGGGTTTTTATGTTTATTTCTTAATTTTTCAATAAAATGTTTTTTGTGACCATCATATTGTTCAGATTCGGCAGCAGTTTCGCTGTTGTTTATCGTGACAAATGATGGCAACTTTATTACATTATGTAATAAAGAATAATTTCACCAGCTCCAGATACGTAAGTACACCTACGAAGGCGATTGGATAAGATAAAATATTTTTTTAGGATAAATTGTTTATAATTTGATTAATTATGGGGGATTCAAGTTCATTATAAGCTACTAGTAGAACCCGGTAGAGTTTGTCCTACTCTTGATATCGATCTCGTTCTCTCTCCCTCTCTCTCTCTCTCTCTCTCTCTATCTCTATCTCCATCTGAATCTCTATCTCTCTCTAACTCTCTCTAACTCTAACTCTCTCTCTCTATCTCCCTATCTCTATCTCTCTCTCCCTCTCTCTCTCTATCTATCTCTATCTCTATCTGAATCTCTCTCTAACTCTCTCTCTCTCTCTCTCTCTCTCTCTCTCTCTCTTCCGCGTTGCCCGCTTGCCCTGTCCTGCTCAGTCTCGCCAAAAGCGACCTAGAGTACCTGGTTGGTGTGGACCCGCCCCTCGCCATAGGGCAACGCCCAGCAACAATAAAGCTCACGTGGATTGGGATTTGCTTATACCTGAAGCGCCATCTAGGGGCGACTTACAACAACAAAAGCATTAAACAAACTGAATAAAATTAGTGGTACTAAAACAGCACGTACTTTCTCTCCCGTACTTTCATGCAAAATTCGCGAAGTACTCATTTTCGAAAAATTGCATATATCTTTATTTCAAATTCTAACTTTAAGGAAGAAATTGCATTAAGGGGAAAACTCTCTATCTTCGTAATTGTAGTTGTAGGAAGACGACAAAATATATGAATTTTTGCAATTTTCAAAAAATCAGAGTTTTTCAGCAACATGTAACCTTCACCATTCTTTTTAACGTCATTCATACTATCCAACACCAAAATTAAATCAAAACCGTACCACTCAAAATGAAAATATCGGTTTCGAATTCAAAAGGCAATCAGCTAGATCGATTGGGCGATATCAATTTTTGAAAAATTCGACTGAATGGATTAACCTCTATAGTTGTTCACAGACGGACAGATGTATAGAAACGTTTTGCCGTCATTCAAATTTATCGAATCAAGGACCCACAAATTATAGATTTTGTCTGGAGCACGTGTTAGAGATTTTTTTTTTAATTTAACAACTGTTAGTTCCAAGCCGGCAGCGGTGCAGGTCGCACGTGCCAGCTGCTCCGCTCCGCGCGTTGTCAGCGAGACCCCGTTCTTCCCAAGTGAAACAGTTGTTATAAACGGTGATAGTGTGAGTCTAGCGTGTGCAGTGAAAGTCCTGCCTTCGGTCAGGGCAGCGACTACGGCCCGGCCTCGTTTATGGGGCCACCAGGATGGCGGAAGAGAACTACATCAACACCAGCGAACCTGAAATACAGCTGGCTGAATACCCCTAGCAACAGAGACAACTGCTAATCGATCAATACCAGTGCCAAATCCATCAACTGCATCATCACCTCCAAGAAGCACAGCTTAAGGTTCAACGCTATGAACAATCGACGCAACCTTACAATACTCAGTTATCGCAAACAGAAGACACCGAAATGCTACAGCCACGTTCCTCGGAGAACAGTGTAATTCCATCGTCGACAACAAATCAGGTACAGTGCAATTCTAGTTTCCTACCTGGATGGCAAGTTGTTCGCTCTGCTAAGCGTAAACGACGTGACAGCGGTGGTATAGTAACCCCACAGCAAGCACCAAATACGAGTGAAATAAAAATAAACAACAGGTTCGAAGCACTACAAAGCACTGGAAACAGCTCCAACAACACGGTAGACACACCACAAGCAAACGATATGAATGAAGATACAGCTCCAGCAAAACCTCCGCCTATATTTATTCCTAATGTCATAAAAGTGTCCTCGTTTACACAGTCACTACGTGAATCTATCGGGCAAAATAAATGTACATATAAAATTTGCAACAATGAAGTAAAAGTCAACCCAGAGACAATAGAAAACTACAGAGCAGTTATAAAATTTTTAAATGACAAAAGGCAATGTACCACACGTACCAGCTAAAAAAAGATGGAGCATTTCTTATTGTCATCAGGCACGTACACCCAGTTGTTGAAACAGAGAGTATTCAAAGTGAACTTGAGGAACTAGGTCACAAAGTCAGCAACAATCACAACATTCGTCATAGAGTGGCAAAAGACCCAACTACGTCGACCTAGAACCACGACGGAATAACGCAGATATCTACAAAATTACTACATTAATGCACGCCCAAGTCAAGTTCGAACCACCATATAAAAAGAAAGAAATAGTGCAATGCTACAGATGCCAACAGTACAACCATAGTCGTGCGTACTGCAAACGAAGTCCTAAATGTGTGAAGTGCAGAGAAGCACACCTTACCGAAATGTGCAAGAAAGATAAACAAACAAAACTAACATGTGCACTTTGCGGCAAGGGACATCCAGCAAACTACAAAGGCTGCAGAGTATACAAAGAACTTATCAAAAGAACGTACCCAACAAGTAAGCAACAAAAAACCTACGACGAAAAAAACACTACCCAAGAACAATACACACCAGCTGTGGAAGAGTTTCCAGGATTAAACTCTTACTCAGAGTGCCCGTCGGATCCTTTGCCAAATACTAACACCCAAATAATTCTCGAAAACTCAAAACTTTAATCTGAAAACAAGCTAAAATTACCGCTTACTCAGAAATTTTTTGAACGGCATTTTCTCAAAAAAGCCACCAATTTTTCTCTTCAAACTTTTCGTACGGATAATGATAATTGCCTTTCTTATATGATGACTTTAAATTAAAGTCTCTTTTGCTTTTTCAAATACACAAATGAATTGTTTTAACCTCTCACGCCGTTAATATTCACAATTCCAGCGGTTCGTAAATGAAACGTGAGTGCAACACACTTGTGAGTGAAAATGCTTCAACTGACTTAAAATGAAGTCGAAAATTAATAGAATTTCTGTATAAAAGAGCTTTAAATGTCATATTACAGTAAAGCTTAAACGCCATTTTCTTACAAACAATTCCTAACAATTTCAATGAAAATTGCAATTTAGGACGATGTTTTATTCATGTTTAATATTCTTGATGTAATATTTCAGTTCCACTATTCGGTAACCAAAAAATTGAGAAAATTAAAAAAAATCAGGCAAGACTATGTAGCAAGTCAGAATATCCCAGCAAGTCAGAAAGTAGAGAACTACTACCTGAAAGTCTGTGCGATTCTGTAGCACAACTACACTTCTCTTTTATGTACGTACAATATATAGGAAGTAGTATATGCTGCAGAAAAACGACTTCGAGATTTCGACGAAAACACATGTTTTGGGGTTCCCTAATATCGAAAAAGTGCTTTTTCTTAAAACTTCTTCGTCCGTCTGTGAATACTAGCACCTAAACCGTACGTACGATTTCATACAAAATATATATTCCCCGGTCGATCTGGCTCGACTAAAGGCGCTGCGATGTAGGGGTACTTTAAATGAAGCCCTCCGGACATTTTCAAAATATTCTCAAAAACAGCTTCAAATGTTTTCTTTAAATTTCTTGTAAAAATAGAATAAAATACACATAAATGTGGCATATGTCCTATTCTCAAAGTTAACCCTGAATTTTCGGAAATTTCAAAATTTCGAAATTTTTCGAGCGTTTTCCGAAAACTACGAACTTGAAGATAGAGATTTTTTCTTCAACTAGAACTTGCTCTATAAAGTCGAGATTTCCTGAAGGTCGAGTACATTTTTTGAAATTTTTAGTAGTTTTCGCTCAATGTGCGTGCAAAATATGCAATTTTTTTTAAAAAAAGAACTTAAACAAGATTTCCTTAAAAATGGCTCCAAATTTTTATTTTCTCGTCTAACATATTCTTCGCAAGAAGAGAAAGTTATGTAATCGTGCGCCAGAAAACGGCAAAATTTCGCCAGAAATAACCTTATTGCCGGGTTCTGGTAACGAAAAAGTGGATAAACCCTGTTGCCAAATTTAGAAAAAAACCTTTAACTCGTAGAATAACCAGAATCCATGTTGTGTTACTTTTAGGTACCAAAAAATGGACTGACGGCAGTACGTGCTCTGGCCGTCTGTGGTCAACACCTAAACCGTTAGGCCGATTTTCTTCAAAATTGATTTTCCCCAAGCGATCTGAATGAGATTGTGGCTTTGAGAGTTCTCAAGGAATATTTGGATTTTTGTGGGTACTTCATGTGAAGCCTCAAGATCATTGCCAAAATGTTTTCAAAAACGGCACCAAATTTTTATTTAAATTTTGTTTTTGGATAGTTCGTGCAAGAGAATGGGGTCAGATCTAATTTAGGTTAACATCCTTAATTTTTAGAAAATTGCTAAGGCATAACTACCAAATAAAATTACCATTAAATCTATCAAATTGCCTCAAAGTTTTATAAAAAATTAGCACTAAAAAGAAGACGTGTACTTGTTTATGAAAAAATGAGTTGTGTATTTTTCGGTTGAAATTTTCACTCTCTTTTTCAAAAAAATTGCTACAATTGTTTTTTTTACATTACCTTCACTTTTGTAATAAAAAACGGTAAAACACATTTTGCTCGTCCAATTTTCGGGTATATTTCTTCTTTTTAAACGGCAAAACATATATCGTAAATCTACAACATTGTAGAGAGAAATTTTTGCATGAGACAAAATCTGTTGAACTAAATTACCTCTTCAAAAAGGTACAAAAACACAATTTTTTAACAAAATAGTATTTTTTCGTACATTTTACTTGAAATTAACGGAATTTATTCTCATTCACCCCTCCATATTTTTTCTTTAAAATACGAGTATTCGGTAAAGTGCAAGGGACATTTTTTCGCGCACCGTGGGCATATCAGGATGGCGCCGTATGCAGACGAGGAAGAAGAAGAAGAGGCCGTGGACTTGGGCGCACGAGGAAGAAGACGGATCCGAAAACGAAGAAGAACGGGAAGAGGACGCAAGAAGGCAGTACGCAGTACCAGGCCGAATCCGTCTCTCTTAAACGCAGAGTTGGGACCGACGGCGTCACCGCAGCGACCAGCGCACGAGCATCAAGGCCAAATTTTAGGAAGTCCACGAGGTAACAGTTTAGGATCCGCAAAAAAATTAGGTCAAGTTCACGTCGCGGCAGTGGAAAATAGTATAGAAAGTGTTAAGAATTGGGAACACGGGTGGCAACAAATTTACAGATTATAGTAGAAGACGGTTTTGATGCGCCTTGTTGCCTGCCCTAAAAAAAACATTTCTTATTCCTGTGTTTTTTATTATTCTTTGTAAAGAGTTGATTCTATATGCTTGGTTTGTCATTACTATTACCCACTATATAAAGTATTATTGGTAAATTATACGCTCGTTTTGTGTGCGAATTGTGTGATTTTATTGTGTCAAGGGTTCAGAC
Source organism: Gryllus bimaculatus (assembly GCA_017312745.1). Taxonomy (NCBI): domain Eukaryota; kingdom Metazoa; phylum Arthropoda; class Insecta; order Orthoptera; family Gryllidae; genus Gryllus; species Gryllus bimaculatus. Next base: position 10,305,958 of record BOPP01000022.1, read on the forward strand.
CTTTCTCGCACCTCTGAAGATCCTGCTCCCTAGATTTTTAAAAGCTTCGCTTCACGAGCAAAATCTTGACAAACCTGCTTACGGTTCGTGCTCTGCTTACTGTCGAAGGTGGGTAATGGTGGCGGCGTGTAGGCGGGTATGTTAGTAATAT
>BOPP01000022.1:10306984-10399149 GCA_017312745.1 Gryllus bimaculatus
ATATATATATATATATATATATATATATATATATATATATATACGAAGGGATCGCATGATCAAATTGTACATGGGATTTTAATTTAATGAAAGTGTTGATGTAGAAAACTATTGAAGATTCTAGAAACTTTATTGAAAATCATTTCAATAATTATTACTCGCAATTTCATTCAATACATAAAAAAACAACGTATCTGTACGTGTTTTTGCACTTTATGACTTTTAAACATTTTTTTAAACTTTCTTTTGCGATTTGTAAAACGTATGTCACGTCAAATCAATTGTTGAGTTTCTGTGCACCTGTATCAACCGATTTAAGAAAACTAAAGAATCTATCGATATGAAATTTAAATACATTATGAACACTAGCCATGTGACCCTAGCGATTCCGAATTTTTTATTACTTCTCGCCTTAAGAATTCTTCGTAAGAAGAAAAAGTTATGAAACCGTGCACCAGAAAACGCCAAACTTTCGCAAGAAAGAAACATTATTACCAGGTTCTGGTAACGAAAAAGTGAATAACTTCTGTTGTTAAGTTTAGAAAAAAATCCTCTAACATGTGGTACATCCAGAATCCATGTTTTGTTGACCCTTCATACCGAAACATCGATTGATGGCAAAACTTGTCTGTCAGTCTGTCTGCCTGCCCTTCGCGCCTAAACCGTTCAGCTGATTTTCTTGAAAATTGATGTTCTCTAACTGATTATAACGGACTGGATGCTTTGGAAGTTTCTAACGGATATTCTGATTATTGAAGGTTTTTACATGAATCGGGCATTTATATTTTTATGCCTTTGTTCGATTTCGCGCATGCGACGCTTATGTGGCGTAGTGGTTGAGTGCCGACACGTTAACTCTGAGGATATGAATTCGAGTGTTGGAACGGAAAAATAATTTGCTGCTTGAAAACGCTTTTGCTGGTTTATCTAGTAGTATAATGTTACAGAGCATTTAGATACAATGCGAAAAAGTATGTGCCTTGGCAGAACCACTAATGTCTTTACGCTTTTGGTAGGAATTGTACTAAATGTACTCAATTAGATGACATTAACGTCATATTGCTTTATCTTTTGATTCTTCGAAAATTACAAAAATTGACATATTTTCACTTATCTCTCACGTTATTTATATTTACATTAGTGTCGGTTTGTTTACCTTAATGTATTTATAAATACGGATGTTTAAATGATATCATAATACGTTTCTCAAAAACCCACCCATTTTCTCTGAACACGTTTACTATGAGAAAGTCTGAGCCATTCTGTAGCACCTTTAGTTACTTTCTCGTATGCGTACGTACATAAGAGTAATATACGTAATCTAGAGACAGTTATGTGGTGCTTCTCGAAAAAACGGAGGAATTTTGGCAGAGAAAATTAATTGCAGAGTCCTGATAACGAACAAGTGGATAATTCCAGTTGCTAAATTAAGAAAAAACTCTTACTCCTGTTGTAGCCACAATCCCAGTTTTGTGGGTTCTTGATTCTGAAAAATCAATTGATGGCAAAACGTCCGTCAGTCCGTCTGTTTCTAGGCGTATGTGAACAACAATAGCATCTAAACTATTACTAGGATTTTTTTCAAACTGAATAAACCGCTGACGATTTGGCCTTATTCTAACCTCTGCGGTTTTTGAAAATATTGATTAAATTTTGAGGATGCTGTACATGACGCTCCTGCAACATTTTCACAATTTTCTCAAAAATTGCTCCAAAGTTTTGTTGAAATTTCTCGTGAGAAAAGTGTAAAAACACGTATAACGATAATATGAAATATTTTAAATTTTTTTCAAAATTTAGTATTAAAAGTGAAAAACGTATCTACGCCACCTTCAGTAGTGCATTTCACTCCATTCTTAAAAGAATTTTAAAGAAAAAATTTGGAGACTTTTTGAGAAAAGTTTAAAAATGTCGGGGGGCGGGGCTTTACAAAAGTATTCCCAAATATTAATAATTGTTTTTCAAAATGTCAAATCTTCGACTCGAATCAGATGAACAGGATTTTCTTCAAATTGGAAAAAATTATATTGATGGTTTTGTGGCTAGTGTTGTACACGAACACCTCACAGACGTGTGGACTAACAGAGGGACGGACGGACTGATGTTTTGAAACAAAACAGTTTTTCAGTATCAGGGACCCCAAAACGTTCCGTTGAATTTTCGAAATCAATTATTCGCAGCCTTATATAACTTTCTACACTGCCTATATATCTACGTATACAAGAAAGTAGTAGTTTTCGAGTAATTTCTCCTTGACATTTATGGAACTAATACAAAAATTCACAAAAATGGCGAATTTTTTTTCTATAAATTTTTTCGATGCTTAAGAAATTGCGCAGGTGCTAATTTTGTTGCACTCACTGGGTTTTCTAAAATTAGAAAAGTTAGAAATAATTCCAGAAAGCGTGCACTGTTGTATCATTAGTTTCAATTACTCGCACTATTTTCTGTGGCACAACATAAAACAACACAATACCTTTTGACATGGGCGACAGCATGTGCCAGTTGACAGATGATCCTCCAGCGCTTTCACCAAAAATGGTGACCTTGTTGGGGTCACCGTTGAAGGCAGCGATGTTCTTCTTCACCCAACGCAAAGCTCTCACCTGGTCCTTCAACCCAGCATTTCCAGGAGCCGCGTCTTCCATATACAAAAAACCTGCAAGAATCAAATTTCCACATTTCTAGATTTCAATAAATAGCTCACAAAAGGAAAACTCCAACCTCTCTGGCAATCTCCACAGATGAATTTCGAAGGAGTAAAATTCATAATTGTTGATTTCCAGGTTGTCCTCATAACTCCTTCAATGATTTCTCTAATTCTGGGAGTGACGGGAACAACACGTAATTAAAGTAATTAATATATTATGATTTACACAAAACATACAATTGGTATTTTAAAATGGCGCTACTGAACCACTCTATGAAGAATTATTTACCCAATTATCCATCCTCAACAAAAAAATACTCGAGTTGTTAATAAGCTATAGCATTTACCAGGCCAATGTGATTGAATCAGTGATTACTTATACCTATATGACCAGGCGATTCTCAGGACATAAGGCCTACTCTTCTACCTGTTTCTCAGATTTCGCCACTTCCCCTTCGGCATCTATCAGTAAAAGAAAGTAACACTCTGGTGTCGAAACGCAACTAGAATTTTGCCAGGTATGTATATTGCAGCGCAGTTTCCTGTCAAATGTCCTATGCCGCTTTGCCATTCCTCCCGCTAAATCTGACCGAAAATAATATATTTATACTACTTTAATTTCCTCGTGAATATGTCTAAACCAACAAGTGTAGAAGAAATGTTGAACAATTTTTAAAGAAATAATTATTTGACTTTCTATATATTTAGAATAAAATACTATTTGCCTTAATAGATATTTTTTAGAAGGATCAAAGTAAAAAAGAAGTATAAAAGTAAAGTATCATTGTGTTTCGTAAAATAAAAAAGTACTTGTGATTAAATGATTCCACTATGAACTTTCAATTAACAACATTCTAATGAAAGTTTTCAGTGTAATCATGAGGAATAACAATTATTCCTTGTAACCAAACACGGGCTGAGCTTCGCCATTTAAGATTCGTATTCTGTTATTTAGCTTAGAGGCTTCTTTTCCTATTTAGTGTACCTAGTTAGTAGTACCTTGCCATACATTTTTTGTTGCGTCTTACGACGATGCAACGCTTCTGTAGCATCTACTTGAACGTTATGAATATGACTAGGAGGTAATCCCTTCAGTTAAGCTTTTGTCAAGTCTTGTCTCGACGCAGACAGTTAGTTCCTTTTATTCATTCGACCAGGGGCTCGGCGCCATTAGTAACCGGGTTTCCTAGACGTCACCTAGAGCTTTCCCAACCAGGGACACTCGAATGTGCTGAACCTCCGTGCATTCACAGAGCTTAGCTAAGGAATTCGGCTAGCGCCGCTGACGGACTACACATGTCAACATGGATTTTCATGTTTTGATTTTGACCCCTTTTTTATACGAAAGTTGATCTAATAATGGCCTTACTTTAGTTGTATCACATCACAAGTTTTAACAATTTCAGTTACTGTGATCAAATATACATTGCAAATATACACATTATCATCAATGAGTTAGAACCACAAATATATAATATTTTTAACTCTATGTGTCAGTTAAGTAGTCAGTGTTATATGTTGTAATAGTATGTATTTGTCAGTCGATTATGTCAGTTCATTTTGCATGATTTTGTAATAGTCAGATAGCAGCACGTTACAATATTATATTCATAGGCCCACGACTACATGTATACATAACTCCTTGCTTATAATAGCAGATACTGTTCAAAAGTTAAATCAACTAGTGTTGACTAAGATATTCGAATACATCTCAAGCAGAGTGTTTCGAAGAACTAGTTCGTTTGTTTAGTTATTTGTTGTGCTCCAGCCACGCAAAGAAAGTGTGTGAATGATTCAAATACATTTTATTATATTTATGGACGGTTTACGAACAGTCAGAATATAACATCATTCGTTATAAGTGTTTAAAACGCTTATTTTGGAATGAATTTGTGGGATCAGGATTGGCCGTGGGCCCCTGAGTAAAGAAGGGACGGAAGGAGAAGGGAAGATGAAGGCATTGAGTTTTGGAGTTCCTATGGTGTGGCCCAAGCCAAAGAACCATCTAGAGAGACTGTTATTTTTATATTTGCAAAGTAAAAGGAATCAATGCAAAAAACAGACACGAAATGGTATTCTGATTTGGGGTCTATTAGAAGTCCTGTAGCAAGTGGTACTGACGTTCCCATACCAGAACCTCCTTCGAACCTCGACGTACTGCATTCTGATTCAAGTTCAACGTCAGGCGAGTCAGCAGGAGAATCTGATTGGACAAGCACCGATCACAAACCCAAACCTTTAACACAAACAGAACTAAACGATTTGTTCAGAAATTTAAATCTTTCAACAGGTGCTTCAGAAGTTTTAGCTTCACCTCTGAAAGATATCTTCTAGCTTCAGAATCGTATGTGATACTTCAAAGACGTAGAAAGATTTTAAATCAGGAAAACTCCTTAGAATATTCACTCTTTCCAAACTTCATAAATAAGTTAGGAGGAGCGTAAAAAACTGATTAACGGACGCTTTTCATTGATTCAAATGAAGTTTAAAGGTGTCTATACATGCAACGCGTCTTCTGGCTCCTAAGAGCGTTGAGCGCACATTGGAGTAATCCTCCGTTAATTACTTTCATAGGAGTAATCCTCCTTTATTACATAGCCTACACCCTCTAGGGACTACTGGATATTTAAGTCACGTCAGTCACAAAGTCAGGGAATCGCCGATAGATAGCGTTTTCGCGCTCGCGTCTCGCACGCGCCCTGCGTCATCTACCTATCGGCCAGAATTGAAAAGGAATAAGGATAGGGGTAAGGTTTAGAGGTTTAGGACGCTTCACTATGGTAACTCGTTTTGTCGTAACAAATTTCTCATGAGGTTCTACGGGAATCGAACCGGAACGTCAGTGGTGAAAAAGCAAGCGACAGTTTTCCATGAAAATGAGCTGAACATTCCACATTTTCAGAAACGCTCAAACGACATTTTCTCGAAAAAGGCCGCAATTTTTTTTCTTTAAACTTTACCAACAGATTGCACTTAGATGATATAAACTTAATTTTGCTGTATTCATTTGTTTTTAAAATGAATAAATCAATGAAATTATACAAATTCAGTTTTTTGAAAGATCTTTCAGGCCTTTAATATGGATATTTCTAGCGATTTGTAGACACTATTGAATTTATGACTGGAAGAGATTGAAATGACGTGAAATGAAGTATTTCGAAAACTCAATAGTTTTATGTGAAAAGAGGTTCAAATTTCCATTTTGCAGTAGGCCTTAATGACATTTTCTTCAAAACGGGTCTAATTTTTTCAAAGGAAATTGCCATTTACGACGAGGTTTAACTGTTCTTTATTATTATTAAAATAATTTTTCCTTTCTACAACTAGGAAGAAAGAAATTAAGGAAGTTTCAAAAGTATGTACTTTTGGCGGCGATAGATAGCAACTTGCAAGAGTGTGTGGCAAGTCCAAATGGCTAGCAGATCCCAATGAAAATGTAAAACTAATAAGGGGTAAGTCTGGGACATTCCGTGGCACCACTAGTTTGAAAATGGTAAATGTGCAAATTTTTGCGCATTATCCGTCGGCTATAATATTGAGGTGAAGAATTTTTCTTTAATGAAATTTATTTCTTAAAGACAGTTTTTCAAATACGTTCTTGGTTAATTCTTAGAAAATATGAATAGTTTTGTGTAATTTTGCGCGAAATATAAGCTAATTTTAAGAAATTTAACATTTCTCTCGAAAACATTGCAATTTTAAAAAAAATTATCCCCATAAGTAGGGTGCTGAATCATATGCACTAACAATCTCGAAAATATGCGTGCAAATATGTTTTAAAAATAGGAAAATATTCTTTTGAAAATAAAAAATATATTCAGACAAAAGTGCGTGTTTAGATTTATGAATAGTTTGATTTATGTGTTGAATGATACACATTGGCTTAACTTCTATCGCAAAAACTATATTTTTTTCAATTTTTCTAGGGCGAATCATGATCAAATATCCGCAAAAATGTTTTTATGGACAGAAAAAATTATTTTGACTTCGCATGAGTTTAGGAGACAAAAACTGTAAGACTCGTCCTGCTAGTCCTGGCAAATTGTTGAATGTCCTTCGTACAGAAAGCAATAATCTTATAGCAGTAGTTAGCTGTACGTATGTCATATTCAAGCTTGGTAATGGTTTTAGGCAAAGTAATGAAGTATGGACTAAATAAATTCGATTCCTTGGACTAATATTTTTTGATTCTTTTATTTGCAGCCATTATTACAAAATCAATACACATCCCATCTGCATTCAGTAAAGGAGGTACCTTCTTAATAGCTTTAATGTATGACTAATTATAAAGAACGGCCATGAGCCAAGTTGCCCGTATAGAACTATGACAAGCTCTGGCAGAAGGGCAATTTCTGGTTGTTGATCTTCCAATATTTGGGTTCTCGAGGGAGCTTTGGCAAAAACTCTTCTACCTGAAGAAATCAAATTATTGATTTAAGAGTGCTGCGAACGATTCTGTTCAGCAGCACGATAAAAGCTATGAACAAAGCATATGTGGATCATTCTGGTGTAGAACTAGGGCTAGAAGAGCTACCACTGCTTTCAGTATGTACACTGAAGAACCCTTATATACAGCTACAGCCATGCGTATTAAATAGATCTTGAACCAACCAGAATACAACGCTCCCGTCGTCAACCGTGTAAGACAATTAGAGTCTGGCATATTTGTTAGATCAGTTACTGCTGCTACAATGGCAGGTTATCATGAGTTAAGTGAGTGTAAACGTGGTGATATAGTCGGCATAAGAGAGATGAGGCATAGCATTATTTAAATTCGGAGTTTCCCGTACGACCATTTCACAAGTGAACCGTGAATACCGGGAATCCGGTAAAACATCAAACCTTCGGCATCGCTGCGGCCGCAAAAAGATCGTGCAAGAACGGGACCGACGACGACTGAGGAGAATCATTTCCCGTGACAGAAGTGCAACCCTTCGCAAATTGCTTCAGATTTCAATGCTGGGCCATCAACAAGTGTCAGCGTGCGAACCATTTAACGAGACAATGTCGATTTGGAGTTTCGGAACCGAATGCCCACTCATGTCCCCTCTCGGTGTACAGTCTCGTTTCACATTGTTTCGAGCAGATAGACGTGTACGAGTATGGCGACAACCTCATGAATCCATGGGCCATGTAATGTCAACAGGGGACTGATCAAGCTGGTAGTTCTGAGGCTCTGTGATGGTATGGGGAGTATGCAGTTGGAGTGATATGAAACCCCTGATACGTCCAGTTACGACTCTGACAGGTGACACGTACATAAGCATCCTGTCTGGTCACTTGCTCTCATTCATGAGCATTTTGCATCACGACGAAAGCAATTCTTGTATTTCTTCTTCCTTTTTGCCTACAATAATGCGATCATCAATATAAAATCCAATTTCTAAAATATTTGTTTCATCTTCTTTTACAAATAAGCATGGATCGCTTCTAATAGGCTCCATTTCAAACATTTTTAATATGCAACATAATTTTTCGAATCAGCACCTACCTGTCTCAGGTAACCAGAAGAAACATTCCTTTAATTTCAAAACTATTCCTTCTATTTTAACATCTTCTGGACGAGTCATATAAACATCTTTATCTACACTTCCATTCAAAAGTGCTGTTTCGACATCAATAAATATTACTTCATAATTTTTAATTCCAGCAACAGACCAAATCAGTCTAAAAGTTTCGTGTTTCATCGTAGGACTGTAAGAATTATAATAATCTATTCCTAGTTTTTTTATTAAAACCATTAGCCACTAATCTTGCTTTGTATTTAACAGTAACTCCGTTTCTATAACACCTCGGTTCATTCTCTCTTGACATCTATGTTGCATGTCTAACAACTGGTTTCCTTTGTCTAGAAGATCATCTAAGATGTAATTCACCATCGTGGATTTCAGTTAATGTGCCTTTTGGCATACACAATTCATCTTCCACAACCTTTAAATCATCAACTTGTCATTGTTCACATTAATCCTTGTTCTTTTTTTCTATATGTTAATCAGAAACATCATTAATTTGTAACAATGCAACAAATATTCGTTATCTCTAGTTGTGTTTTTTCTAGTTCATTCTTATATTGATTTTCATTTGATAACAGAATATATCCAATATCATTTGATAGGTTCTGTTAAGATGAATTACTATATATTTTTATTTTCTAAGAAAACAAAATATCTCTAGATTCTAATATTTTCTGATAAAGCTGATCAAAACAAATACGCACGTTTATTCCTTGAATATTGAAGAAATATTTCAAGTATTGTTGTATTACCAAATATGTTTTGGTTTTCATTTTCATTTCTGTGAAATTCCTTGCATCCAAAAATTTTAAAATATTTTACTGGCTGATTTTCCATATTTCCATAGGTACCTTTTCTCTCTTCTTAGTAGGAGTAACATATATGTGGGTTCCGTTGCTTCTGCTGGAAAACTCTTAAGAAGTTTTGCATCTATTTACAAAGTTCTTGACATTTCAATAGTAGCCCTGTTTGCCCTTCCGGAAATTTCATTTCTTTGCGGCGAATCTATAGTAGTTTTTTCACATTTTATTCCTTTACGTTTGTACCATTCTAATAATTATTTATTTATAAATTCAGAATCATTATCGGAATGACCTCAACAGACTCGTTGAGATGTTTCATTTTCTCTTTTTTCTACGAATCCGTTGATTTTAGCAGCACAACCTTATTTTGTACTTTAAAAAAATATCTTCTACTAAATTCATCAATTATCATTAACATGTAACTGCTTCCTCTTAATGACTTTTCCGACATGCGTCCTCACAAATCTACACGAAATTGCGAATTTACCTCATACACACGACAAAAAGATCACTTTTCAGATCAATATTAGCACCATCTAATACTTTCATCACAATATCTTTATTTATTTTCAACAAATATTTGTGGTTGGTATGTCCTAATCGTGTATGCCATAAGTTGTTTATTGATTAAAACACGTCTCATTTTGACAATTTTCTCTTTCATCACCTATGTTCATTTTAAAAATAACCAAAAACTTTTCATAATAGCCTCTAGCTATCATATTTCTATTTATTTTGACATAAATATTAACTCCATTATCATTAACACAATTTTCCTACTTTTTTAACGAAACTTGCAACTGTTAATAAATTTCTATTAATTTCAGGCACATATAATACTTTTTCAACACTAACCTTCACTGATTCATCTTCTTCACCGAGATGACTGGTTCGGTTTATTTTTTCTTTGAACTTCGAATAAATCCTTTTTCCCTTCTCAGCACTTGTAATTTCTTATCTTTCGGAAAGAATGTCAACCATGAAATGTATTTCTGAAGTCGTGTGTGAAGTACACGCAGAATCCAGTATTCACTCCATTTCTTCATTTCTTGAAACATTGTAGCCTTCTACAATTTTCATTGAATGATCACTTCCGTTATTTTCATATATAAATGATATATTTTTATATATAAATAGTTATATCTATTCCAATTTCTTTGATTACTATGATACATTTTATGAGAAGGTTTTCCAGTTATAAAAGTTTTTTTTTATTTTTATCTTTATATATGCAGACTTTAGCTTGGTGACCAATTTTACTTCAATTTTAACAACGAATTCCCCATTTTGTTTAGTTTTAAGAGCAGCTACTTCTTTATAAATTATCATATTAAACGTATCTTTTTTCACATCGTAAAAGGAACTCTTCCATTGTCTCAAAATCAACATGTGGATTGGAGTATTGCGACTTCACGCCAATCTATTATGTAATAAGTGAGTTCTTTCACACTTGACCCTAATTCAGAAATTTAACATGCCTAACCTCTCGCTCGCATCAGGAAGTTCCCAATAGTTTCTCTTTCCATCTCTATTCTTGCAAACTTCATATTTAACATAGTCATCTTGCAGTTCCTTCGCGTCTTTTCTTTAAAGTTCTTTCGCACATTTACTTCCTCTGCACTCCAAAGCGTGTTCTGACAATGTTAAAATGTTCATTCACATTACTTCATCATTTTTACATTACCAGTCACTCAATTTCTTAATACTTACTTCATTTGTTTCGTCTAATGATGGTTCTCCATCCACAATAACATCTTTATATCCATATTTTGACTTGATAATTACACTTATTCTAAGACTCCATTAGTTATAATTGAAATTCGTTAACATGTTAATTTTTGCGTATGTTCCTTCAGCCATTTAAAGCACTTCTGTATTTTCTTGCAATTAAATAATTCAAAACACTTTAAACTTCACTAACCACACTCTGAAACATATTGTATTTTCTTTTTATTTAAGGTGTATTGTATTTTCTTTAAGACTCTGAACATAATTAAATGAGAAAATTCTGCATATTTGGAATCCAGTTTACCCACAACTATATGTGTCATACACTATCAATATTATCATTTAATAAATGTTTTTATTAACTTTTATTCTATATTTAGTGAACATTTGACATTAAAAGGCTTGAAAAATTTTAATTTTACGATTATTTTCTAAAATACTTTTATAATTGATTTTAATTCGAAGTCTGTGAAAAATGGAGTGTTCCGGAAATATTTGGCGTTTTTCTTCATTTACCACGATTAATAAATTTCGGTTGAGAATAACAAACACATTCATTTAATAGTATGTAGTGTGTTCCATTATTTTTAATTTGATCAAGTTAAAAAATGTGAGAAAAATGGAGGTGAGGTTTTCTACCTTACAACACTGTCACTTCTACTCAAAATGTTTGAGATTTCCAGAGTAATTTGTAGAGAATCCGTTAGTAATTTATTCATAATTATATAATTTATTCATATTAAGAGGACACTGTCGTGTTTCGTCTGATTAACTATGAACCTACGTGTTTTACTTGAAATAAGAAGTATGTAGTTCTAAAAATTTTCAATTGACGTGTTGGTTATTGAAGATTTAAAAGTATGCATCAAACAGTTTTTTTAAATTCAGTTTTTTCTGTTAGGTAGAGCGATGTATTTTATGGCAAGTTAAACGTGTTTTTAGTTCAATTACGGAAGTCAAATTTGGCTCACAGCTCATTAAATGCGTTAACAACGATAAATGACATTTTCTTTGGCACTATAATTATTTTCCTTGCATTGAACGTGGAAAAAATTATGCACTGTAAGAACTTGTATATCAATCTCAAACATCAAGAAATGAATTTGTGTGTTTTATTTATGGCATTATGTTTAAGGGAAAAACATCCAAATATGCAAAATCCGCAGCCTAGTAATAATGGGCGGTAAATAATATGGGTTTAGTCCCATTTTCAGCAAATTTTTAAAAATTGGAAAAATTTAACATTTCAAAACTACAAAATTAAAGATAAAGATTTTGCCTCAAAAACCGGTGGAAAAATCAGCTCTTTAAAAATATCGTATATCATTCTTTTAAAAGTCGATTCTGTGAAATTTGTGTCTCAAACTTGTGCAAACAAATATTAAAAAACGAATCAATTCTTTCATGAAAGTTTTTCCTCGTATTTAACAACGAATGGTAAACTAGTGGTGGTACATCAGCACACTTTCTGGCATTACGTCTGTTTTTGTATATTATACTAGTACATAAACATGCTTAAGTGTTTTCAACCATCAAAAAGTATTTTCTCCACCCAGACGCGAAGAGGTCCTACGAATTAAATCGCCGTCGGCCAAAGAGCTTCAGAAGCGCCATAAAGTACCAATTTGGGCCGACGCTTAAAAATGTAATTGTCTCAACTCAACAACTTTTCCAACAGTTATTTTTAAAAAAATTGGAAATAAGGGGACTCCAAATGAGACTAATGCCATATTTACGAAGGTACCCCATAGGAAGATAACGTTAAGATCGCAAAATGGCGAATTTTTGAGTTTGCCATCAAATTTTCTCAATTTTCCAGTTCCAATACAATTTAACAGATATGAGACTTTGAAAATATCGGAGGGAAGTGAAACTTCTTTTCCTATAAAAAAGATCGATATAAAACTTTGGGACATTTTGGAATTTCATGAAAGTCACACTGGAAATCCTCCATTATGAGCCCATTTACACCCCAAAGCTTTTCGGCTTCGAAAAACTACATCCCATTCTTTTATGTTTATTTTATTTTTCATTAACGTGACCCTAATATTACCTCCAGGATCAAATGCAGTGAGAAATGAAGCAGTATAATTTCAGAAACGTTGACAATTTTGCATTGGATGCGGCCAAGTCAATCAAAAACAAGTATTTCCATCAAAATCGTGACATGATATGTTTTGCAGCATTAAGTAACTTTCGCTAGGTATACGTCAGTTTGAGACTGCAAGAAGTTATTCTAACATTTAAAAAATGGCACTTAATTTTGTTTTAAAAATTTATTTGTTGCACTGAATAATTTGCAGATTTTAATTCAGCTCATCAAATATACATAATCAATTCAATTTCTCAATTTCCTTTGGGGAAAAACGTTGCGTCAAGTTATGTTATTTATACTTACCCAAAGCGGACAAACGATAATTTATGGTAACTAACACCACATCTTCAGCGATAAGAAAGTCTGGGGACCGTAAATCGTTTTGGTTCCAGATCCAGAAGTAAATCCACCCCATGCGATCCAGAACATGACGGCATGGTTCGGAGTCCTTTTCAGTTGGGGCAGCTCCGGGTGTACACATTGAAGGGAAAAGGCAGTCATCGCACCCCACGACTCGATTGCTTTCATCTAAACTGAGTGCCAGACCGCAGCCCTTCTTGAGTAGCATCGGCGAACGCCGGCTCCAGGCTTCCGGTCGCTCGGCGTCCTGAAAGACAGATTCGGTGACAAAATCCGCCCTCGGTGGTCGAACGCGGAATTTCGTGTTGCGATCTCCCAACCATTCAAACCCAACTTCCCTTCCTTCCTTAGATCACACCTGCCCGCCCCAGAAACACGCCACCTTCATCAAACGCGCCTTGCGCCGTCGCTTGCAAGGCTGGTGTACAGTCCCAGTTTGCTTGCCGCATCTGAGCCATCAGTCTCATAACCATTATAGCTGGTAATTATAAACTCACACACACAAACACACACACATATATACTGACTACTCCCGCGCTTATCTTCCTAAGACCTACTCAGATAGGACAGAAGGGATGGCAGAATGAATGCTCTTACTGAGCTTTGAGATCTCAGGGGTAGGGTTTTCAGTGTGATGTAAAGATTTTTTTCAAGACACAGAAATAGGAAAAATCAGTGCCTATATTCTTCAAATTAGAATTGAATTTACAACGGGCTCTGAATAAACACAAAATCAAAAAGACAAACAACACAAATAACAAACTTTGAAATTACAAACATTCCTTTTAATACTTTTAAATAATGAATTCTCTCAAATTAACTGCATTCAATGAAAAACCGTAATTATTTGCTTGGCAAGCAACATTTGTAAAATATCAATTTACTTTACTCAATCACCACAAAACAAATGAAATTATTTCTTATACTCTATTACATTTTCTCTGGTCAGAATGCTTATGACAACATAACAGCAACATAATCCGAACTAAAATCTGAATCAATTGCAAACTCTAATTAATAGGAATAATTACCTCCCATACACAACAGCAATAATATTATTCGAAACAATAATGAGATCGACTCTTCTCTACGCCAGTCTAGGATTAATGCTGCAAAAAGATACATCAACAAAATTCAAATACTTCAAAACCAATACCTTCGCACCATCATTAATGCTTCCTGGTTCGTATCTAATCACCGATTACACAATGCATTCAACCTCAATGCCATCATTCGTCACATCTACCTATCCCGCAACTTCTCTAATGTACATATGAATACCATATGAAAACTTAATCTTCTTTCGAACTCTGCAAAACCCCATCCATCCTACTCACATCAAAAACAAATTTCCATGCCATTTAATCTGTAAATAGTTTTCAGATCTAGAATAGATCCTATGACGTGTCATCATGATTTCCTTAACCTCTGTAGTTAGTGTTAAGTAGGGTTACGTGTTATTTAATAAGCCATTGAATACACCGTGTATAGTTGTCAAAATGCGTCTATATAACAAAAAGAATCAAATAAAATTAAATAATAAAAATCAGGAATGGAGGAGCAGAAAGAACTCGCACCTCTTTATACCTTTCCGCTCTCATTTCTCTTTGCTCGCAGTGGTGTACACCTCGCAAGAACTATTGCTGTTTCGTGATATTAACTGGCAACTGGAACTCGGAGCAAGACGTGTTAAGATTTCAGAAAAAAACTCCACTAAGGTAAATATAAAATTTTTCAACAACATTATGCGGAGAAGAAGAAAACTAATATTATTGTTGTCTAACCCCTTTTTTTATTATGATCTGCACTTGATCAGGAGAGTGTTTGGTGACCACGTCCCACGGCCGGGGCGTTTGAGTTTTCCAAAAGTGAAAATGGGTTGGCGGTCGCAGTATACACGGGATAACACTCGTAGTAATGCTGCGCCGAAAATGGCGATAGAAAACCTCGTATTGTTGGGCCCTGTTACATAAAAGTAGATATAACCTCTTCTAAGTGCTAGTTTCACCAACAGGCGAATACTGTTGAGAGTACTTACCCGAGAGTGTGCATTTACTCTAAGAGTGGCGGTGGGAACCACTGCGCAGAGAGTATAAATCGGGCCAACGCGAAACTTTGAGTAATTTATTATATTCTATCTTTCATTTCAGTTTCGGAGTTCTTGGCGGTGTCTAGGCGTTATTATTATGTGTGGTGCTATGGTGACTTGAGTTAGCGTAATTTATTTGTTAGTGTTTGTATCTTTATTTCTTTTAAATATTCGTTCTTTGTTTCTGGAGATGAGTTACTATTTTGTTGCAGAAAAATCAAATTTGCAGATCGTTTACCGATGGCGGTGCAAATACATTTTCTATAACTCGGGAACGAAAATGTTTAGTTTTTGAAATGTTGATCTCACGTTTTTCTAAATTTTATTATTATTATTATTATTATTATTATTATTATTATTATTATTATTTTTGTTTGTTTCATTTTTTAAATTTTATTCACCTTTCAACTATTTGTAGTTAAAATGATGGAAAGAGATTCTGGAACTGAAGAAAACAAGCGCAAAAAATCTCCCCCATGCGTCACATAGAGTTTTTACCAAGTAAGTAAATATTTCTTAGGACTTGAAGTCCCTGTAGTAATTATTTTTCCTTTCGTTATCATATACGGTATGTACTACATTTATGTCGTATCCACATGTGTGAAAAAGAAATTTACAAGTTCTCTACAGTTTACAATGTATCTGATCTAGTTGACAGCTTATTTGGTCAAACATAACCACGTGACAAAATCTCGATCGTCATAATTAAAACCAATTCATTCTCTCTCGCACCCTTTGTCTTCGTACTAGTGGATACTATTCCGAATCATTGTTGGAATCGTCTTCAAATACTATTATTGGTAATTGTCGAGCCATAACAACACCTCGGAGGTACATGCACGTTGAAAACTGAGCTTACTCCGTACTTTACCCGACGGACAGGATAAAGTTAGTCTCGAATTTACTCTCGTGTAAGCGATTTACACTCGAGTAAAGTGTTGGTGAAACATTCCATGAAGTTACTCTCGCGTAAACACGATTTACTCCAGAGTAAACTCTTACTTTTTGTTTGGAGAAACCGGCCCTAATATATAGTAGATTACTCCTTCTACCGCATTACGTAGTCAGATTGCACACATTGTAAGACCTTGATGCCGAAAAAGGTTTTTTTTGTCTTTCGAAACGTCTGTCCATCTGTAAACATCACTGGCGCTATACGAAACTATATGAAGATTTTTTTCGAAAATACATATTCCCCAGACGATTTAGTTCAACTCAGAGCGCTGCGATTTTGAGAACATTCTCGGAGGCACTTTACATGTAGCCCATTGGACATTTTCACAATTTTCTCAAAAATGACACCTATTTGTTTCTTTAAATTTATTCTAATAATTGAGTAAAATACACATCTTTATAAATGTATTTTATCCTATTCTTACTATAAATGTAAAGAAAACATTTTATACTTTTTTAGAAAATTTTGAACATGTCTCAGGCGCTTCATGTAAAGAACCCAAAAATTAAAGAATTTAAAAGTTTTGAGCCAGACCAAATCGAACTGGGTATATTCAATTTGAAAAAAAACCCTACGTGTAGTTTACGCTTAGTGCTGTTCACAAACGACAGTAAGACAAATGGACGGACGGACGTAAAAAAATCTTTTCCGGTGTCTACTAATTTGCTACGTTTTAGAACAGAATTTATCTACTTTTCCCGTATCAGTGACCAACAACATGGGTTTCCTATCGAAATATCGCAATGTTTTGCCTCATCATGACATAATTGTTCCTACATTACGTACATTATTCCGTATATACTGTGACCAACCGTTATACACAACACGAATACTACTTACAATTTCTAGCCGCGAGGAGCACGCATTAACTTAGATTGAAATGCGCGTTCCACACAGGCAGAGACAATAATGGAATTTGCGGGTAGATCTCGCTAGTGTCGGGACGCAGGAGTGACGGATCCAAGGAAGTACAGAAACGAAAGTGATTTGCAGTGAAGACGAGTGAAATAGATGGTTGGACAGCTACGAAACATTGCTTAATAAGACAAAGGCTCATAGACTAACATATCCAGGAAATCGTAACTCTTCACTGCAAATATAAGAAGAGGTAACTAGAATCCTATTTTATGGGCTTAAATTAATTGTGAAAAATTGTATTATGAGAAACAGCTGTGTAACGTTCAGACTTTGCAAAACGAAAGGGTGGGTGCGTGCAGGCATTGTTAAGTGGGGGAATATACTTCGATTTTTATAACGTAGTCCGTCAGGGACAGTTTTCAAAGACAAAAGACTGGCCCTGACGCACAATATTATAAGTACCAAAGTGTAGACACTAATACTTGTTTGTTCCATTTTTTCAGTTTTGTTGTGTAGTGTACTTACTTAGTATATGAGTACGTATGAGGCAGTTGGCTTCGTCTTGACATATCACACGAGGTGATCGGAATAACGGTGACCTGAACTTTTAAGAGCAAACGTGAGGAAGGCTGTTGAATCTCTTATGAACTGAATACTTTAGATTTCTCCTCCCGCTGTTAGTTTGCTAGTAAAATCATTCCTTAAAAAAATTAAGTCAGTCATAACTCTCGCCAGTAATGTTGATATATTCAATTGTTTAACGCGATAAGATATTGCTTAAAAAACTGAAATTAAAAATATTAGCTATTTATCATGAATTAGTAGGATGTGATATGAAATTAGATGAATTTAAAAATGTATGTCAGTTATGTCGGGACGAACCATTTGGATTTATCACAATTGATATGACACGAAAATAAATTATGGTAAATATAGAAATAAAATACAATCGTTTTTAAAAACAGTTGAAACAGTTGACAAACATAAAATCCTGTCGGTCTGATAAAATACAAACGTAGTGTACATAAACCCAAAAATAGACGCATTATAAAATCCTGTCTGTTTACATAGATGCTTTTTTTGCTTTATAAATATTTAAAAATTATAATCCGAAACAAATAAGAGAACAGAAGGCGAAAATAAAAGATACATTGCGAGTATAGAAACAACATAATCGTAATCAATATGTAAAATATAAATAGATTAGATAAATTAGTTATAGATAAATTAGATATTTTAGTGGATAAATTAGATAATTATGTTGGTAAACAAGTTTTTCAATCTATTGAACATGAACATGATGTACAAATGGTACCTAAAACATGATTTTGATTATGATAATTTATTTCCAATGCCATCAACACCATCAGAATCATCGTTTGAAAACAATTATTTGAGTCACCAAATACTTCAAAAATGTTAGAATTAGAAAAAATGAAAGCAATAGAAGATTACGTAAAACAACTACACATTTCGGACCAAAATAACTGAATATCTTAATAAGGCTAATGATCCAGCTTTTGGTTTAAGATCTGAGGGTAAATATAAATACATTGGTGACACGAGAGTAGAATTTAATATTGATGAAATTATAAAAGGAAAAATTATGAATGTACTGATAGATTATTAGGTTTACTAACAAATTATATAACAAATATAACGAATTAAATTTGCAAATGAAAGTTCAGTTATTTCTCTCAAATAATAATACATACATCTTAACAACAGAGAATCTAATTTTTAATATATATCGTGATAACCTCCAAAACGTTTACATTTAAAATGGTGCGTATAGTTCGCATATTTCGTCACTTACTTTTAAAATGCTTCGTTTTACAAATTTCATATCTACACGTTTCTTCTTTAAAATTGATATCCAATCTTCCTCTTGTAAAATCTTGTTAAAATTTATCATAATTATAACCACATTCGTAAGGATAATATAATTTTTGTAATATTAAATGTATATTTGAATTTTTGAATATGTTACACAGATTATTAATTTTGTATAATCAATTGGTTATGCATCAGCTCTAATGTATCATTTTCATAAATAGGTTGAAATTTTACATGTTTTATGGCTGGTTTAGGTTTCAAATAAGCACAATATGCATTATTCACTTCAAATAATTTTTTAACAGCTTCATTTAAATTCGTATTTAAAAATCGTATCAATAAATGTAAATTCAATATTTTCAGGTATAGAAGATCCCTTCGGTATTATTTGGCTTTCCTGAACACAGTATTTGGTTTCCCACAAGTTATAATATCCTTTTTTATATTTATTGCATATCCACAGAAGACATGGAGTAGGCGATTGACATACAATTACATTTTTTGAGAATGTTAAATATTTTCTTCATGTATTTGGTGTAATCTTTAATTACGAGTAATCTTCGCTAATTTTTAATAATATTCATAAAATAATATAGAATAATATTTTAAATTATGAAATAGAATGATAATTAAGTTTGGAAGACGGAGTTTAAATTATATACATTATACGCTGCACCTCTTAGTTCACCAGTAATATGATCAAGATCAACTATCTCCTTAAATTCATATATTTTAAAATTTCTATTACAAATA
Source organism: Gryllus bimaculatus (assembly GCA_017312745.1). Lineage (NCBI taxonomy): Eukaryota > Metazoa > Arthropoda > Insecta > Orthoptera > Gryllidae > Gryllus > Gryllus bimaculatus. The sequence goes on from BOPP01000022.1 coordinate 10,326,625, forward strand.
TGACCCAATGTAGCATTTTCATATTCAGATTTATTCATTTCTGTTGTTCATCATAATTTAATCTTTCGATGCAAATACCCTTTAGCATAACATTGAAACATTCTTTCAAGTTCTTCATTAAATGCTCTCATTATATCATCAATATTTTAAGTTCGTTTTACATATTGTTTAACCAATTCATAATAATCATATTCATCCCCATATTCAGATATATAGTTAGACAAATTTTGTATAACAAAACTAGTAGGTTGATGATCATGAATATAACTGAACTAATGAAGGATCGTAAATATATTACTGTTATAAGTGAAGTAAATACAAAATATGGAAATAATAATGTGGCATTGGATCTAAAAATTGTACACAAGGACAAATACTTAGTGTAATTTCACATAATCTACATACTAATTTTTTTAAAGAAAAATATATAGAAGATATTTTAATAATAAGAATTTGAGGGTAGTATATGGATTTATGGAAGAGGATATTATTAAATTAAGTTTTTTAAATAATTGAATAAGAATCTCTGTTAGACATTTCAACGCCTTAAATCATTAAAAAATTTGAGTATTTTAATACGATTTTAATCAATATTTAAATATAAAAAAATTGAGGGTTCAAAAACCTGACCCACATATTTCAATAAGATTCAATGCATGAAAAACGTAAACATTTGCAAATTTGCAAATTTTGGAATAAAATGATGAAAATATTAATAAATTTAAGAATTTTAATAATATTTTAAAGCACAAATTGCTATACTGAAATATCAAAAAATGAGGGGTCTCAAAAATTTGAGCCAGCAGGCTTGTTTTATATACTATTTAGTATACTATTCAATATTACGAAGATTAAAAATGGCCTACTACATGTATTGAAACTACTAATAATTGAAACTCCCGCACACTATTTGCCGACAAAATACCTTCCCCCATTCCTCTTGCATCTAAGGAAATGAAGGCTCCAGAAAACGTGCGCGGATTACAATCAATAGAAACTGATATTTTAGTTATAATTAAAGAAAACAAGAACGAAGATCAACAATACGTGGCCATAGTAAAAACTAATGATTATCGAAATATTAACTAGACTACATTTCTTGTTAGTTACATTATTAAAGTACGGGAAAACGTGCAAAAAAAGGTCACGAATAAAATATTGTACACCACATGGCAAAATTCCCTTTTCTTGTCTCTACAGGATTCCTCGCGTGAGCCTACCGTCCTTGGCGGGACAATTCTTCTGTCTCGTCAAGGAAACGTCGACTTTATTGCCTTATGATGTAAATTAGTGTTTTCTGATTACATAATTCTTTAACGTACGTACGAGCTCTAAAAATATTAACGAAAATGCACCGCTCGCATGAAACTTGCTCAACATTCATTCGGATAATTTCTCATTCCAAACTGTTTTCATGATGTTAATTGCATTAAAACCAGGTCTGATGTATATGTTCGAAATAATTGTAGAAAATTTCAAGCTGATTCCTGACTGTAGTAATTTAGCTATAAGTGTGATTACAAACTATCCATAATAAATCGTTGCATTATTTTCCCTCACAAAATAATTATTTATATATTTATACCGAACTAACATCGCGTTGCAAAGGAGACTGGATTCGTTCGCCGATAAGAGCACACATAAAGGAATATAGAGGGGAGGCCTCAGCCCCTTTCACTCAGCCTGCGATGACACAGCGCGGGGACAGTTATTATAGCCTAAGAGAGTTGGACGAGAGAAATGACTTAAAACGTGTATTCTGCAATAAAAAAAATAATATGAATATTATCCCAGCTACGTGAATTCTCCTTAGGACAATACATCTGTGCCCAGCCAGGGAGTACAGGTAAATGATGCACGCTACCCTGCCGTGACTTCGAGGTTACCTCGACGTGTGTTTGGCGCAGGGGCGGGCGAAATAAACGTGTGTATAAATAGAGAGCAGTTGGTCGCGCGACTTCTGAGGAAGTGTTTGGTGCCAAGAAGCCACGCTCGGCGGCGCTGACCGGGCTCGAGGGGCGCACGAGGTTTTAATTGATTGATTCGTGATTGCGGGCGCGTCAACGAATAGGGTCATTAGTGTCGTCTCATTCCGGGTCGAGACGCCGAGGCAGCTCGTATCGCACGTTGAGGCAGAGTTGTCAGTGCGCTCTCGACCTGCGCAGGCCGCCGCGCTCCAGTGCATCAAGAACTTAGATTAGTAGTTACTTATCATAGTGCAACGATTTATCTGACAAAATGAGTGTGCATAGTGCCCCCTCCGGGCTACTTGAAACCTCAGGGTTAATTGTGCAGTCAATGGAAGTGACTAACGAAAATCCAAACGGCGGTGAATTCTACGGACAGGGGTTTCCATCATCATCCTAATCATCAGTGGGTGAACATCAGAAAAACTTCAGGAGTTTCAGCGGCAACAAGTGCTCCGATTCAAACAAGAGGAACAGAAGTGTGTCTTTGACCATGGAACAGAAGAGAATATCATTTACAACATACGAGTAAGTTCACGCTATGAATTGCTTCGAAATTTAGACAATCGTACTAATTCTGAAAGTGTTAAAGCTGTAAAAATTACACCAATATACATTCATAATGTTAAGAGCTACGGATATCTACTTCTAGTTAGTGACATTACAAAAGTAGCAAAAACGATTTTACTATTAATCAACAATAAGATTTTCATCTAGTGAACTTTGTAACAATTGAAGACTACAGAGGTTACAGAAAATTTTGCGATGAAAATAATATACAATATCATTCTTTCCCTGTCATTCCAAGCTCTCAGTTAGAATTTATGGTTTACCTGTAGTGTACTCTCAGAAAGAACTCTTAGCAAGACTTACGTACCCAGTAACCGGCGTAACAAGGCTATATAACAAAAATAGAGAACCTCTGAGGTCCTGTGCTGTAGATTTATGGAAACTGAAAATGCTAAATCAATATTAATGAAACTAAATTATTTTATTCTGTAAATAAAGTGCGGATGCGAAGTGCTCCAAACAAAGTAATTCAATGTAAGCGTTGCCAGATTCAAACACACCCAAGCAAACTGTAAATTAAGTCCAAGGTGTGTTCGTTGTGATGGATCCCATCATTATTCGCAATGTAATAGATCAAAAAGAGAACAATCTGTTTGTGTTAACTGTGGGTTAAGTCACACAGCCAATTATTGTGGCTGCCAAACATTTAAAGAGGAAGAAAGTGGACGAAAGCAATGGCAAGGCCTTTACAGTGCTTAAGCTACCAATACAACCATTCGAAGTAGGCAACCTCCAAGGGATCCTACAAGGAGGCTGATAACATTCAAAACTTTCCTCCTCTGCCTCAAGTAAACATGCCTTTGCGTTCTCCAAATTACGAAAATCCAAATTCAATTTGAAGAACCCAAAGCCATAATAATGCAAACAATTCAAATTTAATTAGCACAATAGCAAACCAAATATTCGCACTAATAGCTCCTCAGTTTCTAACAATGATTAAATCGGTAGTTCCTGCTCTTATTAATGGGATTAAATAGTAATGATGAATTGAGGATATTAAACTGGAATGCCAATGGCAAAAAACGACAAACAAACTCTTTCATTCACTTTTTAAACGATAATAAAATTAAAATTGCTTGCATAACTGAAACTCATTTCCTAAAAAATTTAAAATTAATGGATACGCAATATATAGAAACGATAACGCATTGGGCCTCGGCAGTAGTTGCAATCTTAATTCACAAAAGTATTAAACATTTCCAAAAAGATCCGACAAAAGCCTAGAAACGGTAGAAATTTTAACTTACGTGAATAATGAGGAAATCGTGATTGTATCAGCATATAAACCACTAAACTACCCTTTCCCACAAGATATTTATAAAAATTTACTCCAGAAGCATTCGAAAGTTCTTATAATAGGAGACCTAAATAGTAAGGACACAGCTTAGGGTTGCAATTCAACCTCTTCACTAGGCAGAAAGCTATTACAACTAATAACTAACAACAATTTAGGTATCCAAGCAACCAGTGAACCAACTCACTATCATTACAATACAATCATCCCTGATTTCCTAAATATAACAATCTCCCAAGGTATCAATTTCCAAATTTATCAAACGGTTGTTCCGGATCTAGATTCAGATCATAATCCGATTTTTGGCTCCTTCAAAGGCAAAAGGCAAAACAAACATAAAACAAAAACGTCAACTGGAATACATTTGGCTATCTAATGTCACAAAATATAGAATTTCCAAATTCAATAAAAAACGTATACCCAACTTGAATCAGAGATAAACAGAATAAATAATGCAATACATAAAAATTCAGATGAAAGTACTGTATCATCCCCTTCAACCCACACACCCTATAGGAATTTACCTGAACATCTATTGAATCTAATTCATGAAAAACGAAAACTGATGAGGGAATGGCAAATAAATTGAAACATTAATTACAAAGAAAAATAAATAAACTAGAGAGGATAATTAAAATCAAATAAGATAATTTAAGATATTCTAACTTCCAAACACATCAAAATTCAAAACGGCTGTGGATAACAATAAAAAATATAACAGGAGAAAAAACAAATATTCCTCCTCTAAGCACTCAAAAAGGAGATTGTGTACATACGGACCAAGATAAGGTTAATTACATTGCCGAAAATTGTGAAAATACTTTCACCCCCAACCCAATGACCGATGTGAATCATAACAAAATAATTGAAGAGTATTTGACACACACGTATTACAGAGTCCCCACCCCAATTATGTTTATTAGCCCTTACAACATTACCATTATTATAAATAATCTTAAAATTAGGAAGGCCCAGGCCTCGACCGAATGACAGTGTTGAAAGAGCTAACAAGAAGCACGATTGCAGTCCTAGCAGCAGTATATAACTCATCACTTAGAATTGGGTATTATCCTAAATCATGGAAACAGGCCATTGTCCTTCCAATCAGTAAACCAGGCAAAAATCTTAAAGAAGTAACGAGCTATAGACCAATTATCTCATTACCCTCTTCATCAAAAATATTTGAGAAACTAATACAAGCAAGGCTTACCAAATGCCTCATAGAAATAAGGGCATTACCAGATGAACAGTTCGGGTTTAGGCAAAATTATTGTACAACTCATCAACTCTTCCGCCTCGTAGAACACATTGCAAATGGTTTCCATAACAGCATACAATTGGACTGTCTTTAGACGTAGAAAAAACTTTCGATAAAGTTTGGCATACTGGACTAGTAGTCCAATATTCAAACTCAAACAGCAGGGAGTACCATTCTATTAGCTGGACATTATTAATAGTATTATTACAGACGCAACTTTCAGAGTTAAAATAAACTGTGCACTCTCACAAACCCAAAAAAATAAGAGCAGGGGTACCTCAAGGTTCTACACTATCACCACTCCTCTTCAATGTTTATTTTTCAGACATTCCCACATTAGAAGACTCAAATTTTGCGCTATTTGCAGACGATACTGCAATATACACAACGCATGCAGATATAAATGTAGCAAAAGATAACATCAAGGCAGATATCTCATGCTTTCTAAAGTGGGCTTAACAAAGGAGAATAAAAATAAACCCAACCAAAACCCAGGCAGAAATTTTTACTCTTTGTAAACCAAAGTTACCTCGCCCACTAATATTAAATAATACTCCCATCCTGTGGCTAGTATCTGATACACCAGTGAAATATCTTGGGGTCCCCATTGATAGCAGGTTAACCTGGAAAAAGCACTTAGAACTAACAACCAATGCAACATATGCCAAAATATCAAAACTATATCCATTAATCAATTTCCGTTCGGTCTTAAATTTGGAATTTGCAATTTTAATATTTAAATATTTTATTAGGCCATCACTCACTTTGTCCTGAATAACACAGCTAAAACCAACATTCAAAACGTCAAATCATACAAAACAGTTTTTTAAGAAAATGTGCAACGGCTCCTTGGTTTATTTCTAATACACACATTCAAAGGGAACTTTAAATAGAGCCCCTAAACGAGTATATAAGAAATAACTGTGACAAATTTTTTACACTTCTTCCATCTTCTCCTTGCAGCATAAAATTTACAATGGGAAAACATTAAACAATCCCAAGAGAATAAACTCACGATATCCGAAACATATGTTAAAACCCTTATGAACATAAATATCAACTATAAGAATACATGTTAAAAATAAAAATGTATTTTTCGCTTCAATATCAAGAACATTTTTTAATGTATTGTGTGTGAATTATTTAGATATGTTATTTTATTTATTTAATAGGTAATTATTACAACCAAATTAGCTTATTTGATCCTATGTGGCTAGGCCGAAGGCCTTTAAGCCATTACAATACATATATTTAGAGATGTTAAAAAATACAAGTATGAATGATGTAAATAAGCTGTGATAAGTGATAAACAAGAGTGAGAGGTTGTATGCCGAAATGCTATCTACTAAAAAATATGAACCAATCCCTAAAAGGCAAAACTGCCGAACAGGAAGAAAATAAATTTAAATAGTGTCGTAACTGTAGTACATGTTTCTTCAAAGCGATATTTTAAAAATATATTAATGTAATTTGTTGAAAAAACAAAAAATACCCCGAAATGAACTTTACGTCATATTATAGAGTGCATTTGCACTACCCGTTCGAAAAGTTTGAAGAAAAACAATTGGAGCTGTTTTTCTGACATTATTTAAAGCACTCATAAATGCAAAAAGTTTGCAAATTGCTACTAATGCAAAAATTAAAGACTGAGAGATAAGTCAAAAAATTACATTGTAATTCTTGAAAACAAAGAAAAAAAATGCGGTGTTAATGTCATCTTATAGAGGACATTTAGCACAATCCCTGCTAAATGCTTAAAGAAAAGAATTGGAGCCGTTTGAGAATATCTGTCCTTTGTATTTTTTTAAAAAAATGCACAAATTTCACGCAATTTTGCGCGAAATTGCCATAAAAATATACCTGGCCTTCATAAAAGGACAAATTATGGGCAACAAATTTTATTCGAAGAAAAAATTTCTATCTTTAATGTTGTAAAAAGACCTTGAAAAAATCAAATTTTTCAGAATTTTGAAAATTCAGAGTTAACAGTGAAAAGCGGACCTATACCACATTTATAAGAGCATTTTGCTCTATTCTGAAAATAAATTTGTGGCCAATTATAATTTTGGAGCCAATTTTAAAAAAGTTGAATTGAAAATGTCCCAGAGGCTTCATGTATAATCACTCCAAAAACTAATGAATGATTTTCAGAATCTCAGAGCTTTAACTTAGCACAAATGGACAATGGTTTCTTAAATTTGAAAAAATCTTTCGCATGGTTAGGCGCTAGTATTATTCACATACAGCGGGCAAACAGACGGACATTTTGAAAAAAAAAACAACAAAAAACAATAACAGTTTTTAGGTATCAGGGGACCCCAAAACGTGTATATCCGTTGAAATCTTGAAATAGATTTTCCACAGCATTACTTATCTTTTCCTACAATGCGTATATTACCAAATACATGGGAAAGTAAAAAAGCACCCAATTTACAAAATACTTTAATTGATTTTTTTTTATTTCTGTGATAAATGTTATTGGTAAATATATATTAATTTCCTATAAAAATAATAAACAAATTACATGTTTTTGAAATGAAAATTTTTGTACAGAAAATTCTTTTTCAAATCAACTTCTGAGTGCATATTGCGGCTCAACCGTTTGAAATATCGAAGAAGTTTATTAGAAAATTGTTATTGACCCAAGAGCTTATTTTCAATGTTTCGTTGTTTCCTCCCTGAACATCCTATATATACAGACCAAAATATTTAATTGTTAATATTGTGTGAGACTTCCTCAATTAAACTCTACAGATGTCAATAAATAATGCCCCTACCTAAATTTACATGTACTACACATGAACTTTTTTTCTGAATGTGGAAATTAATGAATGTGGAATGCGGAAAAAATTCTAAAAAAATATAAAAATTAAATTCTAATAATAAGAAAATTGCTATTAGGAAGCTGATTGATGGGCAAGAAGAGAATTGGTCTACAATTATATAAATTGCATTGAGTTTTTCCCTCCGCTCCAAAAACAATAGGTCGTTGAGATCGTTTAAAACGGGTAAAACCGGTCGCTTAATAATTGTTTATTTGTCTACGGAGGTTTTTGCTGTACGAAGAGAAACAAAACGGGGTCGACATGACGTCCAGATACCTACGAGGTTAATGAAAATAAAAAAATGTAAACATATAATACGATGCAAAATCAGTATTCGAAAGCTTTACATGTTTGCTAGCGAGTTGTTTGAAGTGAAGACTCTAATTCTCATTCTTACGAAGAGTCCTAGGGGGATGGGCGGTTTCTCTTTAGCAATGAGCTTGAGCGTATCATTGAATCATTTCGTTGCTTGAGACATTCAATTAAAGCACTTCCGATGGCTAATAATTATTTCTGCTTTGACTACTCACCTTGAGGGCAGGCTCCAGAGGCGGCTTGGCGTACGGATGCCCTGGAAGCTGTGTACCTTCTCTGCCAGCACAGAGTGCTTCTCTCCCTCGCAGCTGCCCTTGCTCCACCTTCACTATGGGCTCTTCAGCCTCCGCGCTGCTCCATCCCCACACCTGCACACGAACGATGTTAAACAATTTTTTGCATCAAGCTACGCATTAATGTAGAAAAAGCTCATTCAATATGTACATAATGCTATTCTAACTAGTTGTGCTACAGAATGGCCTAGGCTCTCTCTGCCATATTAGTTTTTCTATTTCCTTTGGTCTCGGCTTGCTATGCGAACTTGCCACATATTCTTGCCTGCTGTCATCTATCGCCACTCAAAGTACATGTTTTAAAATATTATTGTCTTAATTTTCCGGTTTTCTAATAGTAGAGCGGAAATATTATTTTAAGAATATTAAACATCAGTAAAACCTCGTCCTAAATGACAATTTATTACTAAAAATTGGGAGCCGTTTTTAAGAAAATGGCATATAAGCACTCCTGGAAATTCAAAATTTGAAGCTTTTTTCACAGAAAACGTTTCAGTTTTCGAAAACGTTTATATGAAATAATTTAAAGCACATTAACTCACAAATACTCAACAATTTATAAATGACTGAAAATGTGCATATCAATGGCTTGAGATATCTTAAATTTTTTTTTACATTTTTCAAAAAGCAAAACAATACGCGGAAAATAACTTAACGTCATATTTAAGAGTGCACCTGTCACTATCCGTTCGAAATAGTTTTTAAAAGATTGAGCCTTTTTGAGAAAATGGCGGTTGAGCGTCTCTGAAAATGCGAAGTTTGAGCTAGTTTTCACAGAAAACGGAGTTTTTGAGAAACTGTTTATGACATTATTAGAAGCACATGTACTCATAAATACAATCATCTGAAAAAATTGCCACTAATATAAATAGTAACGATATGAGGGCAAGTAAAAAAATACATTTTTGTGAATTTTGAAAAAACAAAAGGGCGTTCACGTCATCTAATGTATGCATTTAGCACTATCCTTAAATCCTTTAATCCAAAAGTTTAAAGAAAAAAATTTGGAGCCGTTTTTGGAGTCTCCTGATACCGAAAAAATATTTTTTAAAAACGTTTGTCTTGTCTGTCTGCGAACACTACAAGTTCCTAAATCATATGTAGGATTTTTTCCAAATTGAAGAAACCTGTGTCGATCATACTAGAGACGAATCTTTGAGATTTTGAAGAAAATATCTTAAACTTTTACTTTATATGAAGCCCCCTGGACATTTTCAAAATGTTCTCAAAAATGGCTCCAAATTTCGTCTTTTAAATTTCTTGTAAGAATAGAGTAAAATACACTTATAAAGGTAGCATAGGTCCAATTTTCAAGTTTAACTCTGAATTTTTGAAAATTTCAATATTTCAAAATTTATCAGGATTCTTCTTACAACTACAAAATTGAAGATAGACAATTTTCATTCAAATAAAATTTGTTTTCCTTGTGAGGTATATTATTGTGGTCAGTTGCTTTTTTGAAAATATTAGTAGTTTTCGCGCAAAATTGCGAGCAATATGTGCAATTTTAAAAAATCACAGTATTCTCAAACGGCTACAATTTTTTTCTTTAAAGTTTTAGTAGGATAATACACTCTATAAGATGACGTAGACGCCATATTTCTCTATTATTTTGGTGTTTCACAAACTACGAAAATTTAATTTGTTTCACTTGCCACTCACGTTGTTAATATTTATATTAGCTGCAATTCGTTCTCATTATTATTTTTTATGAGTACTTATACTATAAATAAAGTTTCTCAAATATTCAACAGTTTTCGATAAAAACTAGCTTAAAATTCCGTATTTTCAGAAATGCTCAAACGCAATTTTCTCGAAGAAGGGTTCCAGATTTTTTCTTCATACTCTTCGATCGGATTGTACTCTTTATTATGCAAATTTTACCCTTTAATTCGTCGTAGAGTACATTTCGGTGTTTTATTTTTATTTTTCTAAAATTACACAAAATGTACATTTTGTGAAATATATCTCACGCCGTTATTAGGCGCATTTCCAGCAATTTGTAAACTCCATTGTATAAGTGAGTGAATGTGTTTCAAATGGATTTGAATGAAGTTTTTCGATTGTGATGCGCGGGTCAAAGACTACGCAATCGTCAAGCGTTCACGAGGCACTTCTCATTCATATTTTGATTTTCACTCGCCATTATTATGTACTGAGATGAATCAAACACTTTATTGAACGATTCCGTGTGTGAATTTGTCCTTAATGTTCGGGATAAATCTGAAAACAACGAAAAATCCCGGTTTTCAAATGAAATTCCCATTTTTCCGTTTTTTAAGAATTCCAGGATCGCTGACCATCGTTCATTGTTCAAGTCCAGCTGGTATAAATTGTTTACACATGTGTTGTTAATACATACCAACAAAACGATGAGGATGATAAAATCATGCCACATACTCTCTATATTCCTGTGCGTACTTTTCAGGTTCCCTTTTACTACTGTGTTCAAGTGTGCGATAGAAAAACGTGTTTGCAATATTTGTAATCTATCCCTCATTCTCTGACATCGTTTTCCGGTAGATAGACATCTTTTTTGCCCGTACCATGTTCAAACTAGGCAATTAAGACATTGTTAGTGGGTGTATAAAACGATAAGACATTTCCAAGAACTTTCAAGGGTATTTATGGGTAGTTTGCTTTATTATCTTCTGCATTTGGTAATTGTCTGCGATGGTTTCCAAACGGGAAATAATTTTTTGAAAAGTTAATCGTAAGTTTGAACCGATAAACGTTAAAAAACACTGAGGATACAGTTCTTTATCATTTTCGTTTCTAATTGTGGGGCACATTCTGCCGATTGTATTAGTGACGCAGTTTAGGTGACACGACTAGCTGACGCAGTTTTGGGAAACAATAACTCAATGTCAACTTTGATCAAACAGCCTTTTACACCGGAATGAATGTGTTACGTCAATTATCTTGCAAGTGTGTCTGCTATACAAGAGATATTCGTGTTGAATAAGAAACGTTTCAAAACAAGTGCGTGTTAACCTAGACCTTGTTCGTGTCAGGGCATCATACCGAGCGATAAGTTCGAACAGCTTTTCTGGCCGGGTTGCCAGTCAAACCTTTTTATGGATCATTCACTCTTAAAAGTTGAACGTAGACGCGAGGATATTATCGTTAATTTGTACATGAACACGTACATGAAACGACGACGTACGTTTGAAAATGACCATGTCGTGAACAATGACCTGAGATCAGCTTTTCTTCAAATAAATAGAGATATCAATTGAATGATTTTAATTTGCATGTAAATTCGAGAACGAGCAAAGAACTTTGCGCGAAATTAACATTAACTTGGATGACAATTAGTTCTTTGTATTTGTCTACAGCATATGAATACAGAAGTAGTAGCTAACTTCTTCATCGACGCTTAATATCAGTTTAGGTAACTCGAGGCATCGACTGATGTCACTGCAGTGCTTCAAACAGAAATATCCTAGGGATCGAGTCCAGTCAAAGGAAGGATATTCGATACTAATATCAGACTACGTCGAAGTCACCCGGTGTCTGGAGAAGAATTTTGAGGTATATAAAAAAGGGTTACTGAACCAGATTTTTGAGACCCACAATTTTAGATTTTTTCATTAAAATCACATTAAAAGTCTTAAATTTATTAATATTTTAATATTTGTATCCCAAAATAACCCCAATTTCTTACAATTTTACGCGGTGAGGTCCATTTTAGAAGCCAAGACCACATAATTCAATATATAAGTAAAATTTACCATTCCATACATAATTTTTTAACATTTCGTACATAATTTATCAATATATAACTAAATATAATTTTAACATATATTCAACAAAGTTTAACAGATAAGACTTTATCTCAATCATGTAAAAAACTTAAGTAAATAATTTCTGTTACTATCTAATCCTTTAAACACTAATTTCAAGTTCTCAATTTAAAAAAATATATCGTTTTCTTTTAAACAATTAGTGTATCGATTAGGCAAAATTACACTAAACATTTGAACTCATTTATAAGTTTTTAGATCCAATGCTACATTAATATTTACATATTTTATATTCACATTTCTTATATCAGCAATAGGATATTCACTACCTTCTATTAATTCAGTTATATTTTTATAAATTTTAACATATGTTGAGTTGCGTTACAAATGTCCATTTAGGAAATTATAAAGAAATATCCCTTTGGAAATTGACATAGAATCGAAACTGATCCAAGCTACATATAAAGTTAAAATTATTAACCAATTAATCGAATTAATGGAAGATCGTTCATATCCTATTGCTGATTTAAGAAATGTGAAATTATTCAAGTAAAATCTGGTCTTGCAATTATTAAAATATTGAATGAAATTCTGGTCTAGAAAGTATTGGAATATTGAATGAAAATCTGGTTATGGAATTAAATTAACACCGAATTAAAATATTATAAAGGTGTTGTAACCTATTATCGTTCGCAACAAACATTGTTAATACGCTAGTAGCTACTAGCGATACAAAAATTAACGAACTATGGATATAATTCGCAAAATGGGTTGGTAGATATTCCATTCTTAAATTTCAAGAAAATTATCAATTACCATTCGATGGAGAGTTAAATAGTAATATATTGGATTTATAAATGAACCGGGATGTGGTGTGCATGATACTCACTTTAAAACGTCTTCACAAAAGTGGAATAAAAATACAATAAAATGATATTACTCTAACGTAAATCAGGCAATATTAGTCTTAACTAAATTAGCATTTGAAATATGGTCATCTCAACAAATTTAAATTTGGAAAGAGATATTTTACATTCTGACAAATTATATCAAATAAACGTAGTGAACATAAATGTCAACGTGATCAACATATGTGTTCCAATACATTTGATAGAAAAGATATATTAGCATATGCAAAATTTCCTAACGCAAATAATTCTCTATTAGGAATCCTTATTGATGTAGATGAAGATTAGTATTATAATAGAGACGCAAATACCCTTCAAGGTCAAAATAATTTATTTTCTGTTTTACTTCATGGATTGGACATGCATCAGGTAAAGAATAAACACATAATAAAAATGCGATAATGAATGCTTATTATCACGGATAATTACATTTACATACAGATGATATTGTAGCTATTCAAAGTTTATATAGTTATAAATTATCTGTATTATCATTGTTGTATCAGTAACGACAAACGATACTCAATCGGAATGGCGATTATTTATAGAACTTTGGAATACATTGTACGAGTAGGAGAAGAGCGTAGTCCGTTCGTCACCGCGTGTTCGCCGTGTCAGTCAGGTCGACGCGGTAGTTTCTGGCTCGCTCACAAGGTGCCGCACTTTGTCTATCATACAACAACCATCATCACCCCGACACACAAAATAACTATATTATGTGATACTATAAATATAACATTTTTTCGTTATACATAATATATTGTATGTATTACATTAAAAATGGATTTGGATCATAAATATAAAAACGAATCAAGTTAGTTATCTATAACTTATTCGAAATTGGTTATCGTTTCTACCAGCAGATTTTGGAAGAACTTCAGCTACTTTGGAACAACACCAATCTAGTGAAATTTTATTTTGAATTGAAAATATATATTATATGATCAATGGTCCAAATTTTAACTTAGTGGATATCCAAAACATATTGATGAAATCGGTTTACCAAACCAAACATAAAGACATACAATATTCAAGGTGAATTCAGACAAGTCGTACTAATTTTATAATGATACCTATTATGATGAATGTACTCTCAAAAAGAAGAGTTTTCGTATGATAGCAAGAGATTTTTCAGAAATACCATCATCAATGAAAACACCATTTACATATATGAATATTCGAATTTTTCTTTTATTATAATATACATTATGACTATAATTAACATTTTAATCTCTTTTAGAAATGAAAAATTTAATTAATGAATATCGATTGTTTTGATCGAAACTTTTGAATATCGATTGTAGCAAAACCATGTATAGAATATCAGAAATCACTATAAAATTAAAATATACTTTAAAAATGTTCGAATGTAAATGACTTGTGATGAAATAACTTGTGACTGAATGTGATGGTCATACTGATGAATATAAAGAATGCTTAGGAACAAAAGTGCAATGTCTCGGTTGATGTATAATTGATAATTATTTTTTGGATAATTGTATAAAAATGTACGTAGAAATTAATATCCATATGGTAAAGTACTAATATAATCGATTTAATGCCTTTTATCATCATGTGGTAATAGAGCGATAGTTTATATACCTTTAATGTTACATGTTACATATACGTCTCTACTTCATTGATTAATGTTTGTTTGTACTCTTCTGATTTAATTTTCTCAATGTTTTCTTTTCTTATTCCTTTACACCCTTTATTCATTATAATCTGTTTTGAAAGCATACATTTCTAATTTAATGGTACACATTCTCGCAAAGTTACACCTAAATATTAATGTTTAAATATAACTTCTATTTTATTCTTTGAGGTATAGAATTCAAACCATATCCAGAAGTATAAAAATGTTCAATATTTTCCATCATAATAATATTTATACAGTAGTAATTTTGATACTTTAATGACTAGGAATATATTGATTTATTTAATACCATTTTATTCTTTCTTCTGTATAAAAATACATGATCTTCTTCGATAATGGTTTTCGTATCATATTCTTGATGTTTTGAAATTGTTTATAGCTGGATAAAAGCTTTACATCACTCCTTTTTCGCACGTTTTCGATTTGTTTGCCATATACTACATCTTTTTTGAAATGAACACCGGAAGTTTCAGTTTTGTGAGTGTGGTTTTCACCACGGTTTTTGATCATGATATAACTTTTGATCAGGATATAATATTAAGAATTTTTTTGATAATTATACATTGTTGTATAACATATTCTAATAAAATATAACCAATAACATAATTATTTTTGTCATTTAAAGTATTCACAAGTTTCATATCTTTTGAATTATTTCCTATTCCTTTGTTTATAAGATCGTGTTGTTAGTTTGATTAATCATTGATGTTTGGAAGATAATGATAAGAAAATAGCGGAAAATCTTATCATTAATCATGAAAATGATCTGGATGGCTTAAATCTACTGTATTATATATTCTTTACATTCATCATAAGATAAATTTAATGTATGGCCATAAAAAGTATTACAATCTAAATATATGATATAGCGTTATTGTTTTTACTGTTGTAGACATCTGTTTTCAACTTTGAATTTTTATAATTTTATGTTTTTTGAGCTTTATCGTTTTAGAAATAACAATTATGTGCAAATGCATGTCTGTTTGAAACCATAGATATAACACCACGAATTCCTATTTCATATAAATATTGATCAATAATATTTAATTTTTGTCCTGTCAGTTTAACATTAACAGTCAATTGTGACGATGACAATAATACACTGGATATAAATTATAATGTTTATAACATATTTTTCTAACATTATTACACATATCGCTTAATAACCGGAAATCTAATTTGAGATATTAACAGTGATAATCTTAAAAACGTTTACGTTTAAAATGTTCGTATGTTTTACAAATTTCATTTCTACTCGTTTTATTTAAAACTGATATCCAATCTATATCGTCACTTGTAAATTTTTGGTAAAATTTATCATAATTATCAACTCATTTATAAAGATAATATTCTTTTTGTAACATTAAATGTTTATGTTAATTTTTGAATATGATACACATATTATTAATTTTTATAATCAATTGGTTAAGAGACATGATGATTACACATTTAGCATGATGCATCAGGTTTAATATGGCATATTCGACAATAGGGTGAAATTTTAAATGCTTTATGGCTTGTTTAATTTCAAATTAGCGCTATGTGTATTATTCACTACAGATAAATTTATAACAGCTTGATTTAAACTCGTATTTAAAAATATATATTTATTAATAAACCTAAATTCAGTAAAATCATCCATAGAATGTCCTCGCAGCATTATTTGCATTTCTTGATCACAGAATTTTGTTTCCCACAAGTTACAATATTGTTTTTTACAATTGTTACATTTCCACATATGACATGGAATAGGCGATACTTTTAATCAGCAATCAAAAGTTAAAAGTTAACTACTCTAATTTCAAAATAGTTATTAATTAACTATAATTTAACTTTTAGAGATTGTTAAATATTTTTTCCTGAATTTGGTTTAATCTTTAATTATAAATAATTTTCGGTAAGTTTTAATACTTTTCGTAAAAATAATATAAATCATATTCTAAATTATACAACAGAATGTTGATAAATTTTGAAGGCGTAAATATAAATTATATACATTATATGCTGCACCTCTTACTTCACCAGTAATATGACCATGATCAACCTCTTTCTTAAATTCGTATTCTTTTAAATTTCTGTTTCAAATATTACCTAATGTAGCATTTTCATAATCAGATTTAGTCATTTTTGTTGTCAATCGTAATTTAATTTTTCGATGAAAAAACTCTTTAGCATAATATTGACAATTTCTTTAAGTTTCTTGTAGGTAATACACATTACATATTCAATATTTTCACTTCGTTTAAATATTGTTTAAGCAATTCATAATAATCATATTCATTCTCATATTCATTTATTAAGTTAGATGTAAAACAAAAACTGACAGGATCGTGACTATATTCTGAATTCAAAAAATGTTGCTTAAGATTCTTTAATGCACATTCAAAATATCATGTTACAACGAAAGATGAAATTGCTCAGCACTAAGAGAGGCATCTTAATACTATTTTTTCATGAATGCATTGATCACTATGTTCATATAAAACCTCTCCGAAACCATAATTTTCTTTTTAAGCAATGTGTTTTATTTTATTATGATGAATTTACTTAAATAAAGTACATATTTTGTATACCTACACAACCTAAATACCTGTACCTATATCTAAATATAGAGTTATATACGTAGTTTTCTAATATTTTATTTTCTCTATAACAATTTAATTCAACACAAGAATCTTTAATTTGATAAAAATTAATAGATACTTTCAAAGGTCCTTCATTCATTTTGGTATTTGATTGTGTTATATCAACAGAATATATGTTTAAAGATCCATATGTCGTAATACATTGATTACGTCCATCAACATGACGAGATGATGGGAATAAAATACTTTCAATAGCATATTCAAATAATCTATTTTTTTCTTGTTGGTCACTTTTGAACTTATTTGTTTTAATATTTTTCACGTCGCAATCAAATAACTAATTTATCTTAATTTTCTTTTTTAATTGATAACGAGGACATTTTTTCAATATCATCCTTTAATAATTTTTTATCTTATCAAGTTTGTTTTTGATTTCATAAATTCAATTAATATTCAGGATGTAATTATTTATATGTACCATATATATCTCTACATTAAACTGTATTTGATTTTTCTATCCATGAAATATGCGTTTGATCAAATACTAACCATTTTCAGATACATTATTTCCTTTTGTTTTTAATACTATTAAATACATATCTGGAATTTGTTTATAATTCATATTCAAAAAACGATCCATGAATATCATGAAGATGATAGACAAGACTTGGCTTGGAATAAATGATTTTAACAATTTAAATGTCTCCGTAGCCCAAGTGCCAGTACATGAGTTATCAAATACAGATTTTAATTTACTTACTCAATTTTTAATTACGGTAAAATAAATGTTTTATCTCTTTTATTACAGTTTTTAATAATAATGTTTACTATATTTATTGATATTAATAGATTTCAATTTAATAGAATAGTGTATGGTATGATTATATACATCTATTAATTTTGTAAGTATATACAATCATTTATAATTTCCTACCATAACAAACTATTCACATTTTGCTTTAAATGTGAGATTTAATCGTTTATTAATAGGCGTTTTAATTTCTGAAAAACTAGAATAATATTGAATATTATTCTGTTGTATAAGATCTTCAAAAACTTTATTCTAAAATTCTTTACCACTATCTGTTTGTAAATATATATGTATTCTCCTAGAGAGTGTAATTCCTAAGATCACACGTTTACGTCGACGGATTTTTTTCCGAATAGGTTTATGTAATTCATCAATAATAGGTTTTTCTATAATTTAGTTTTTTTACAAATATACTTTTTTCACAAAATGGATTTAAACCAACTATTCCTGATTTTTCATTTTTATGTTTTCTGTTTAATTTGAAACGTATCATTATTTTTTACATTCAAGATATATGTTTCCATTTATGAGAATATAACAAATTGTAAATGAATTACTGCTTGAATGTAAATTTCAAGAGAAATGGGTATATTCTTAACATATTTACTGCTTCGGAAAAATAATTTCTTTCCTTTTGAATCGTAATGGCTGCGTTAACTCATATACTATTTTTCACCAGCTTTCAAAATAACAAAAAAATACTACAAACAACTAGCCTAAAAGTATCTCCTAATTATGTACTAATTTTGAAAATAAAAAGAATTGTACTCAACTCTAAACAATTAAAATCCGAGTGCCAATTTTTCACGTACATTTTCCGACTTTTTAAACACATTTTTAGTCAAATTTAAAAATTATAATTCATAATGCAGTTTCACACTATAGTGAGCTTTTACACGTAATAATTGCAAATATTTATCTGGTCCCTGAACAGAGATATTACAACCTATGAACCCGAATAATTGCGAGCGGTTGAGAAAGAGACCGCCATCGCACCCCTTCTCATAAATTCAAAATCAACTAGTCTATATTCTTCTACTAAATATGTACTGATTAATTAACAAAATAAATAATTTGTACTCAACAATAAACGAATATAAAACATATGCCAAGGTCACTTTTTGCGTAAAGTCCAGATTTTTTAACACATTTTGAGTCGAATTTCAAAGTTGTAAATTATCATACAGTTTAGCACTGTAGTGAACTTTTGCATGTCATAATTTCAAAATTTTATCTGATCCCTTAAAATACAAGACTTTACAATCTAAAAACACAAAAAATTGCGAACGGTTCAAACAAATGTGCCCAACATTGCACCCCCTTTCGTAAAAATTCCAATTTATCTAGCCTACTTTGCCGTAAAAATTCCAATTTATAGCTATTTGCCTAGCTCTGTTAATAATGAACTCATTTTGTAATAAAATACTAATTTTGTNATAAACAATTAAAAAACGGGTGTCACTGAAGCACCTTTTGCATAAATTCCCGAATTTTAAAAACATATTTTGAATCAAATTTCGAAGTAAAAATTCATAATGCAGTTTAACATCTTAGTGAACTTTTGCATGCAATAATTTCCAGATTTTATCTGGTTCCTCATCAGTGCTATTACTCTCTAACAGCCCGAAAAAGTGGGAGCGGCTCCAAACAAGTGTCCGCCACCGCATGCCCTTTCTTAGAAATTCCAATTTAACTAGCCTTTAATATTATACGCTATACTAATTTTGTAACAAAATAAATAATTTTGTGACAAAATAAATAATTTTACGCTCCACTCTAAACAATTAAAAATCGGGTGCCACTGATTCACTTGAAGTAAACTCCCTATTTTTAACACATTTTGTGTAAATTTCAAACTTGAAATAAATTTCCAGTTTTTAAAAATCCATTTTCAGTCGACTCGAAGTGAAATATTTACTGCAGTTTGGTACTATAGTGTTGTTTTACGTACAATACAAGTTCAAGGAAACGATAGTTACTTAATATGATAGTTACATTATTTTAGTGATCACTGATATCTCACTTTGTGCACATAATTTATCACGTTATTTGTAACTTTTGCAAATTTCGAACATTGAGGGTGTCTATCAAAAATTGATCATGTTTCTATTTCATAAGCCTTCTGATCTGAAAAAGAAAGATTTTCAAGAAAATATTACGGGCCGTTATTGAGAAAAGAGAATGTTGTTGAGTGTTTATATAGTGTATCCCAAAATCTCAAAATCTCGTTTCAAATTCGCAGGTTTTTTATTTTTGTCAGATCAATCGAGGAATATTAATTTTGGAGAAATTGGTTAACTCAAGAGTGGCAGCGCAAGTGTCCACATCTGGCGGCAAACGCGCGAGTGTGACGGTAGTGCAGGGGCTACACAACAGGCATCTAGTGAAGAAACTGGTCTTCATCGAGCGTGACGTCGGAAGAAGGCATCTCTTGAAGAAAATAAGAAGTCTCAAAAATAGCTGAAAGATTTCACCAAAAAATAAACAAACGACGGAAGACGATCCAAAAAGATCACTGATAGAATGAATCTTCTGAACTCGCAAGATCGAAAATTACCGGTAGAATTCTGATAGTTTTTACAAGGTTTAAGTGGGAGCTTTGCTGTATATTCCATATCATTCTCGTACCTGATGGCTTAATTCAATCAATCACACATGTTCTCAAAAGTATTTAGAAATGTTTTGCATCACTTATACTATAATTTTCTATCATTAATGATACGAAATTAAATGAATCTCTCGTGAAACCTGTTTCTAATCTGTCTCCACGCGATCAAAATTATATTTAATCATTGAGCTGAAATGTAGTATACGGTACAACCTAAGGCAGTCGTTTTAACCGACACTTCGCGCCGTTCCAGCGGTAACTAGGCAGTTAGAATTAAGGAGGCTTTTTTGAAAAGTGACGTTTTATAAAAGTGAAGAGGTAATTATGCGGTGGATAGAGTCAAGGATATTTATAGTGAACGCGAGGGCCGAAGGCCCGAGCCTCCCCGTGACTTGGATCCGGACAAGCGAAGCGAGAAAACTTGACTTTGAAAGTAAATTGGCATTACAATGCGGCGGGGAAAAGCATATGAAGGGCGAACCATGAAAATCGCCTATCCTTAAATTTATTCCTTTCTATTAGATCACGTACATTAATTAGGGCTTAAGCCCCGCCGCCGCTTCTCTAAGGGTGTACCATATACTAAATTTTAAGCAATTATTGTAATCGGTTACTGTCATTAAAATCGGTTACTGCCCTGAATGCTCTGTATTTCAGGCGGGAGTGAACATTTGCGAAATATACACAAAGAACATTATATATGCTGACTGAATTTGACAAGCTCCGTTTGTTAGCCGAAGGCTCGCGCTTTTCGCAAGTCCCACTGCTCCGGCCGCTACTGGTGCCGGTCCGGGGTCAGAGAGAAGTGCATTTACTTGTGAACAGTGGTGAATTAGGAACGTTTTCAACTTGTTATCGTTCAAATTTACTAGTGAAACAGTTCTGACCGCTTTTATTTGTGAACAAAGGTGACTTCATTCTCTTGTGAACAGTGGTGTATCAAGAACTACTGCAAATCAATACCGCCCATATATAGTGAAGTGGATTATGTTAACTGACCACGTCCCCTTCGGGGGACTAATCACACAATCAGCAGAAATACTAAATAACCAAGAAAACAGTGAAGCATTCCTTAACAACAGTACGAACGGATCGACTTTAGAATACAACGACCTAACACAGAACCTTCAGCAACAGCATCAAGTGTTATTGCAAGAACTTCAACAATTAAAACAACACTTACAACAATTAGTGCAACAGAACCAACATTTACAATTTCAAATACAGCAATATCTGCGTGAAAAAGAAATCCCACCTATCGTGTTAGAAGCTACAACAACTAACGGCCAAGCATCTACAACGCAGGAAACGGCTTCAACCCTGAGCAGCTCATGGCAAACAATCCCGCTGCGTCGTCAAAAAAGACGCAATGATGTCTACTCTATAGGACCCTCTAAGAAGACTAACATTGAACATGACGCTGTATCATCAAAAAACAGGTATGAACATCTCTCTTGTGATGAAAAATTTTGAAGCAACCTCGAATTCTGATAATATCAATCATACGACAACCAAGGGCAGTATACAAGACAAGACAAATATCGAACACTGCCTGTTTTATACCAGGCGTTAGAGTTATATCTTATATGAGCAGATCGATTAATGAAACCATTAAATATGAAGATTTCTGATATAAACTAATCAAAACCTATCAAGGTGAAGCCAAAATTACAATGAACAATGTCAAAATCGTACCTAAAACACCGGATGTTTACCGAAAGCTTGTTAAATCTGAATCTGAAAAATATTGCTCATTATACATTTCAGTTAAAACAAGGAAGAGCCTTTCGGATAGTGTTAAAAAATATGCACCCAACAGCAGACGAAATGGAACTTAAAGAAGCTATAGAAGCACAAGCACAAAGTAAGGCAAATTCATTAATATCAAGGCATTCGGTTAACCAAAGCACCTCTATCAATGTTTTTGTGGACTTTAAGAACCTCAAGATACAACAAAAAAAATTATGACGTCGAATACTTACTACATGCAAAAATAAGTTTTGAACCACCGCTAAAAAACGAGAAATAGTACAATGCAAGCGATGGTCAGTCCTACGCTAGCACAGTTTCGTTTATTTACGTATCCGCTCATCCTGCGTTGTCAAACGTAGAATCACGATAGTCGAACCGTACTAAAACGAGAGACACACCAGCTACATGCTGCTCTTTGTAGCCACGACCATCCAGCAATTTAAAGGCTGCGAAGTCTATCAAAAAAGATTCGTAACAGCAAGTATAGTATCAAAGGTCAATACGTAGAAATCTACGGAAAGGCATAACTGAAGTAACAATTTCCAAGTTCACTAACAAGTAATCAAACCATAGGAACAGGTAGACAGCTCACATATGCACAAATGGTCCAACATCCGCAAATCAATAATCAACGTGTGTCGTATGAAAATAATCTGATATCCATAATACAAGAATCAATTAAAAAATTCGAGTCCATCTTAGCAAAGCAAACTGAACCAATCTCCAGCCTAATTAATATCATGACTGCAATAATGAAGAAACTGTGAGTAATTTACTGCGAATTGTCTCCTGGAATGCCAACGGAATACTTCAACATCGAAGAGAGTTAGAAGTGTTTCTACTTCAAGAAAATATTGACATACTCCTAGTGACTGAAATACATTTTACCGAAAGAAGCTATCTACGTATACCTAACTACGAAGTATATTGTACAAATCATCCAAATGGGACACCTCATGGAGGCACAGCAGTAATAATTAAAACAAGAATCAGACATAATATGAACAAAGATAATGCTAAAGACTACCTGCAAGCAACCTCTATACAAGTATACGATAAGTTCGGTCCGCTCATTATTTCAGCTATATACTCCCCTCCAAAACACAAGATAACCACTGATCAGTATATCAAGATTTTTAGAACGCTCGGCACAAGGTTTATTGCTGGAGGAGACTACAATGCTAAAAATCAACTATGGGGATCAAGACTGGTCACTACAAGAGGTCGCGCTTTAGAAGGAGCCATATCTACACTAAAACTCCAAACAATTTCATCAGGAAATCCCACATACTGGCCAACGGATGGTAACAAGATACCTGGTGTCTTGGATATCTTCGTCACAAAGGGAATGTCACAGTCCTATCGCACAATAGAGCCGTCTTTTGATCTGTCATCTGATCATTCTCCAGAAATACTGACAATCAGTTCTTCTGAAATCAAAAAGAAAGAAAACATATGCCTTACAAACAGAAAAACGAACTGGGAAGAATACAGCAACTGGCTTAACTATAACACCACTGCCAAGGTCCGTCTAAAATGTCCAGAAGATATCGACGATGCTGTTGAATACTTAATACAACACATTCAACAGGCAGCCATATATGCAACTCCAGAAATGAGAGTGTTTGAAAAAAATAAATACCCATCAGAAATACTAAAAATGATTAAAGAGAAAAGACAGATAAAGATGACCTGGCAACGCACTCAACACCCGGACGACAAACGAATACTCAACAGAACTTCCCGCATCTTATCAAGAAAATTACAAGAATTTCACTCTGAGGAAATGAAGGAAAGAATAGAAAAGTTGTCACCGTCAAAAGCTACAGATTACTCCTTATGGAAAATTACTAAAAAATTAAAAAGGCCTACAAAACCTGTCCCCCGTCTTCGTAAAACCGATGGAAGCTGGGCTAGAACGGAAAACGATAAGGCAGAAGAATTTGCAAAATATTTTGCAAAAACATTTCAACCACACCCCTCAGCACTACTCACAGAAGAAAAAGAAATTATAGAATTCCTGGAATGTTCCCATAAAATGTCGCCACCAATTAAATTCTTCTCAACAAAAGAAGTCACAGCAGGGCTGAAACTACTACCAAATCATAAGGCTCCTGGTCATGATCGTATTACAGGGGAAATGCTTAAAAAAATGCATAAGAAACTCATTGCCCTTGTAACATCCATTTTCAATGGAATAATACACTATCGGACTGAAACTGGCACAATTAATTGTAATTGCAAAACCAGGAAAACAGCTACAAGATGTTTCCTCGTAGAGACCAATACGTTTATTGCCTTCGTTGTCTAAGGTATTCGAAAAACTATTACTATTTCGCGTATATCCTTTACTTAAAGAAAATGACGCAATTCCAGACCATCTGTTGGATTTTAAAAAACGGCATTCTACAATAGAACAAATTCATAAAATAGTCGACACCATCAACGGAGCTCTAAAAAATAAAATGTATTGTTCCGCTTAGTTTCTAGATATTGCGGAAGCGTTCGACAAAGTGTGGCGTCAAGACTTGTTATATAAAATCAAGAAATGTCTGCCGCATCCATACTATAATATAATTCGATCCTTTATTTCAGATCGATTTTTTCAAATAAAATTCGGAGATGAAATAACACCGTTTCATACAATATTATCAGGAGTGCCACAGGGGAGCATCCTTCGACCAGTGCTGTGTACGCTGTACACCGCTGACTTATCTCAGTCCCCAGATGTCACCACTGCAACATGTGCAGATGACACAGCCCTGTTAGCTTCGCACGAAAACCAAGAAACGGCAACAAGAACATTGAAAGATCACCTCGAATTATTAAAACAAGATGGTGTAACTCTGGAGAAATAAGAGTGAAAGAAACCAAGATCCAAATGTATAAACATTTACCTCAGACGAACAAGGAAATAAAGAATAGAAATAAACGGAAAACAATTGAAAACGTAGACACCGTCAATATCTCGGACTACATCTCGACAAAAAGCTACCTGGAAGAAAACATATTTCGATTAAAAGAAAGGAAGCAGAACTGAAAAGTAGACCAAAATGATATGGTTAATAGAAAGAAAATCTTGGTTTAAGTCTAGAAAACAAAATTTACTTTACCAAACAATACTTCAAACCTATCTGGTCTTTATGGAATTTGAACTCTGGGGAAGAGCATTCAACATTCAAAATATAGAAATAATTCAAAATTTCAATCCAAATGTCTCAGGACTATTAAGCAATGGCTCCCTGGTATGTATCAAACGCCACTCACATAAAAGATCTCAATATCACCACTGTTTAAAGGGAATCACTCTGCAAATCTCACAAATACCAACACCAGACTCGGAAAATCATATTAAATTCATCGGCCCCCATTAAACATCTTAGATAACAGCCAATGACAAGAAGATTGAAAAGAGTTCATTCCTCTTGATCTGGGACCACCAGATATAAATGATAATTTTTTTTATAATAATGGTTACTGTAGGGTATATTTTTTTGTCACAGAACTTGCACTAATTGTATGTTTGTTTTGTTATTGTGTTATTAGTTGATTTCAATGTGATGTTAGTTTATTGTTTGTTTTCTCTCTGAAATTGGACAATTAGTTTAAACCCTTTTTTAGAAAGAAACAGAATTGGATGGTTTTCTTTGTACATGTCAATAATGCATGTACAATTGTATTTGCCGAATGTTCAAGTAAAACAAATTGCAAATAAAGCAGATGTTAGAAAAAAAATTATCAACAAATAATGTTTAAATTTGTTTGTGATAGAAAAGTATGAGAATGTACGTGTCGACATCTAACGGAGAAATTGGTTAACTCAAGAGTGGCAGCACAAGTGTCTACATCTAGCGGCAAAGTGTGACGGCGAGTGTGACGGTAGTGCAGTGGCTACACAACAGGCATCTAGTGAAAAAACCGGTCTTCATCGAGCGTGACGTCGGAAGAAGGCATCTTTTGAAGAATATAAGAAGTGTCGAAAATTGCTGAAAGACTTTACCAAAAATAAACAAATGACGGGTGACGATCCAAAAAGATCACTGATAGACTTAATAAACTAAATGCCAAATTTCAGCGAAACAAGACAAACAGAATCCAAAGAAGCTATCACTACGATTGAATCAGTCTCTGCAGACAGGCTATGGGTCAACATTTTTATAAATATGAGATGATGATGGTTACACTAGGATAGATGTAATAGTCCACGCAGAAGAGTTTTGATTCTGTTATCTAACATAATGTTGGCTGTGTGTCGAATATTTGAGTTACTGCAGGAAAGTCATGAGCCACTGACTGCTGCCCTTTCTGCACGGACTGCACTTACAAGCAAGATATTGGTGTTGTCGCTCTATTATCGGCGCTTATTTCAGGAAGTTCTTGGCTAATTCTTTGTATTTGCATATTGTGATCGATTGTTGTATATCTCCAATTTGCAAGGACTCAGGCAGGTTGTAAACATGTTTGATAGTGTTTCCTCTCCTTCC
This sequence comes from Gryllus bimaculatus, assembly GCA_017312745.1. Taxonomy (NCBI): domain Eukaryota; kingdom Metazoa; phylum Arthropoda; class Insecta; order Orthoptera; family Gryllidae; genus Gryllus; species Gryllus bimaculatus. The sequence continues at coordinate 10,353,698 of BOPP01000022.1, forward strand.
GATAGTAAACAAGAAATCAGTAAAACAGCGAAAGGAAAAAAAGAACTAAAATATAGATAAATACAAAAGGAATGCCATACGTAATTGCAAAGTGCAAGGATTGAGGCACAAAATTGGCTAGGATAAAACTTGACATCGCGGAAAACGTGCTCAGATTCCAAGTTATTAATTATGGCTTTCAATTATGCATATTAATAATATACTGTCACTAGTAATATTAACTTGGGTTTAAACTTTCCGAAAAAACTGTCATAAAGATCAACAAGATCAACTGTCATAAAGATCAACAAGACGTCTACCTTCTAGAACTCATTTAAAACCCATCAGGTTAAAAATAGCAGACCAAAAAGGGGTTTCGAATGGCTAGATATGTAAATTTTCATACATTATTCCAATAAGAGAAGAAAGTGTAAATGTCTGCAAAAATGCATATATTACCTGCATGTTTTAACAGGAAAGGGAGTTTGTTGGTTGTGTTGTTACTCTGATGGCGAATGTCCTCAACATTGAATGAGAAAAATCCTAAAGCTAACGCAAAAACAGGAGAATCATGTCGATCACATTAACACTTTTCCAAAGAAAGCAAGACACTACTTAGGAAAAGAGTCCTATTTTTTAAATAAAAGACTAAATGTGAAGAAAATACATCAAGTATTCTTAAAATATTTTGATGACAATGTGAAATACAAATTCCTTTTGGACTATTTAAATGATAATTTTAATCAAAGATTTGGATAACCGCAAATTGATCCCTATTCTATATGTTAAGAATTGTCAGCACACACAGAAGCCACAGTTCATATTTTGCTGAATCCGTCAAAAGAGCTGCATCTCAGAACTGCTGGTTCATCGCAGAAGATAAGTAGTTGTGGAACAGAATAGCACAGACTTTCTCGAATTAGTTTTCTATTTCCTTTGATCTCGGGTAGCTATTCGAACTTGCCACAATATCTTGCCTGCTGCCATCTATCACTGCCAAAATATTTTTTTAATTTTTTTTTTAATTTTCCGTTTTCCTAATAGAAGAACAGCAATATTATTTTAAGAATATTAAAAGACAGTATAACCTCGTCCTAAATTGCAATTTTCTTTGAAACATCCCGAGCAGGTTTTAAGAAAATAGCGCATAAAGTAAGAAGAGCAGGTTTTAAGAAAATAGCGCATAGTAAATTCGAAATTTGCAGCACTTTTCACAGAAAAATGTAATTTGAAGTAGCTTAAAGCACTTTACTCACAAATACTGTTTACAAATTGCTCAACAAATACTCAAAATACTCACAAATACCACACAAATACTGTTTACAAATTGCTGGAAATGTGCATATTACCGGGGTGAGAAATCTTTCAAAAAATTACATTTGTATTATTTTTTAAAAAACAAAAATATAATGAAAATGTACTTAATCTCACATTAAAGAATGCATTTAGTACTACCTGCTCGAATAGTTTTAAAAAATTGGATCGCTTTTTGAGAAAAAGGCGTTGAAGCGTTTCTGTACTTGCAAAAATTTCAGCTAGTTTTGACAGAAAATAGTTGAGTTTTCGCCAATGTTTATATAATAATGAAATTAAAGCACATGTACTCAAAAATATTATAACGTTTACAAAGTGGTGCTAATTTAAATATTAACGACATGAGAGACAAATCAAAAAAATTAATGTTAGTAATTTTTGAAAAAAACAAAAGAATATGGCAATATGTCGTTTATGTCATCTTATAGAGTACATTTAGCACAAACCATACTAAAAGTTTAAAGAAAAATTTTAGAGCCGTTTTGAGAAGATCGGGTTTTTGTCATTTTTTAAAATTGCACAAATTGCACGCAATATTGCACGAAAAATACTGAAATTTTGAAAAAGTGTATTAGATCTAAATGAAAGAACAAATTATGGACAACAAATTTTATTTGAAGGAAAAATTTCCATCTTCAATTTTGTGGACGTAGGAAAACCCAGAAACGTTCTGAATTAATCGTCGTAAATCGGACCTGTGCCTCCTTTACACGTGTATTGTACTATATTCTCACAATAAATTTAAAGAAAAAAATTTGAGTTATGTTATAAAAGAAATTGAAAATGTTCCAGTCTGCATGTAAAGTACCGCCAAAAATTAATGAATGATTTTCAAAATTGCAGAGGATCGACTCAGGGCTTAATTTTTGCTGTTTTCAATACATCTGTAAATATTCCTCTGCATAATGAAGCATTGAAATCTATACGCAATATATCTATACGCAGTACATCTATACGCAACCCTACTTATATTGTGGTATTCAATTCTTATCATAAACTGCAATTGTGAAATACGGCCTATTTCAAGCAGATTCTTCAGAGAAATAGTTTTTAACGCGGGGAGAAACCGACGCCACACAGCACACTACTTCACACCACATACCACAAGTTCTTATAAACAATTACGACTCTCGAGAACGAAAGATGTTAGCACGCGCCCCTCCCACGCCTCGAAGGGTGTCCACCTTCGTCTGCATGGTTGGGAAGATAGAATTTTGAACGCAATTTTTTTCTTTGAGCGAGAGCAGTTAAACATAATATATTGTAAACCTGCGGGGTGAATGAACTATTTCTGGACAGAATTGTTGGATTTGAACATTTTTGTCGGATCCTGATAACAAACTAGTGATGAAACAGCACAATCTTTTTCGCTCTTGGTAACGGTGTTGTAATAATATTTTTACCGAACTTTCTGTTTAAATTAACATATCTCAGTCATGATTAATTGATTGTTGTTAGTTACTCCGGGCGCATCAAATACTTTAGCCATTAGTACCGTAAGTTTAGTACGTTTTGCTCGGCCGGAGGCGGTGATTTCCCCCAACTGAATGCCGATATCCGGCGCCGACCTACCATCGGCCAGCGAGGGTTTCCACAAGAAAGAGGAAGGAAAGATCGCGAACGATCCGTGGCCCGTTTATTAGGGTACTACTCCGACATTCACCTGGTGTTGATCGGAGAAACCACAGAAAACTGCCGATCGGAGCAGCGGACTAGAATTCTCCTCCAGACAGTGATTGAATTCGACCTAGCTGAAAATCTAGTGTCAAAAATCCTGCCCCCGTCGGGTCACAAACCTAGGACATCCCGGTCAGAGGGACTGCAGTAACATCAGTTCATGCCCTGAGCAATCTTTTTCGGTCATCTCAATCATAATTTACAGTAAAACATATTACAAATTGTAGAACATTGGGTACAAAAACTAAATATTTTCAAACAAATATCAACATAAAATCGACAATTAAAACTGCGTATTCATACAGTTTAATCCTGCCCTTAATTGTGGTGCTAAAACAGCACGTACTTTCTCGCCCGTTCTTTCACGCGAATTTTCTCGAAAAGTACCCAAATTTTCAAAAAAAATTGTATGCGACATTATTTTGAAATCTATCGTTTAAGGAACGCATTTTATTGATGGAAAGTATCTCTATCTTTAATATTTTGGTTGTAGGAAGATGTTAACAAATTTTGAACTTTTACAATTTTCGAAGAATTAGGATTTTCAACGAACATGATACCTGCACAAATCACTTAAACGTCTTTCACACTATCCAACAAAATCTAATCAAAAACGATGGAGCCATTTGTTTGAAAATTTGGAACATGTTGCAGCGGCGTAATGTAAAGTCTCCAAAAATGAAAGTATCGTCTTCAAATTCAAGAAAACGCGTCATCATCAAGATCGATTGGGGAACATCAATTTTGGAGAAAATCGGCTGAAAGATGTAGCCAGTTGCGTTGATCACAGAGACGGACCAACAGACGTTTTATTGACATTCGATTTTTCGGTATCAAGGGCCCACAAAACAGGGATTCTAGCTACAACACGTCTTAGGATTTTTTCTAAATTTTGCTGTTAGGTTCATTCATTTTTTCGTTAGCAGAGCCCTTTTTTCTGACTAAAATTCGCCGATTTTTCGCGCAGGGGCAAGGAATGATCGGGCGCGGTTCGTGGGCCGTTTGTTAGGTTATTGCTCCAGCATTCGTCTGGTATTGATCGGAGAAACCACGTGAAACTACCTATCAGAGCGGCCGGCACTACTTCTCCTTAGCTGCGGAATTCGACGCAGCTCTCTAGAAGGACTTGCCGGTTGGATGCACTGCAGTGACGAATTGATGCCGCGAGCCGCCTCAGTCGAAACTAAAAACCAAATTCTGTGATATAAATGTGAGCTATACGTGAGGCATACTTAAACATTCTTTGAGGTAATAAAGTTTTTATATTTTTTTAAACAAAAATTTTCTCGCATTATTTTTAAGTGCTCCGCTATATTATACTACTACAGATGAAAAAACTTTTCAGCCAGCAAAAATTATTTTCCGCGCTGAAACTTTAATTCAACTTCACCGAGTTAACTCGCCGTCGGCCATACCACTAAGCTATTGACCGTTGTCTTAGCTTAAATAGAACGTAGGATTTTTTCTCAAACAAAGTCAGTCAAAGCTCTGCGATTTTGAGAAAAATTAATTTTTTGGAGTACTTTACGAGACACCCTCGCGAGAAAGGAATGTTTCTCAAAAATGGCTCCAAATTTTTACTTGAAAATTATTGTAATAATAAAGTAAAATGCACTTATAAATGGAATTTTTATTGTTAACTCTGAGTTTCCGAAACTTTTTTGGCATCTTACTACAAATACAAAATATAAGATTTTTCCTTAACGTGAAATTTGTTCTCCTTAATTAGTTCTTTCATTGTGATGTACATTTTCATTCAAACAATTTAGTAGTTTGTGGTTGTGTAAATATGTACAATATTAAAAACTTATAAAAACACGAAACGGCTCCAATTTTTTTCTAGTGCCCTATAATGACACGCGAGCTACAGAGTTGTCGTAATGCCCTCGCTCCTGCGTGCCAACTGCTACGTCCTTCGTGCTGTTATTTTTCTCTCTCAATCTCCACGAGAATACTATCGTCCGAGAGAGTGTCCCCGTATCTGCCATACAATTAGCAACCACGAAGATACAAGTCTGGCTGCACCTTTTTTCCACCAGCTGATTGCTTTTACATTTCTCATTAGCTGCTTTGAATCTCCTGTTGAGCAACCATAAAATGCAATCTTCGAGTGGAAGAGATACTACTGCAAACGGCTCTGAAACACGTTTTGGACGTTCTTTGAAATATATTATCGTTTAAAGAGCTCGTTTACGAAATTCTTATATCATGGTCAAGGCAAGGGAAACGCTTGATGACTACATACGAACGGTATCAGACATTTAGGACAAGGTTGCCAATACTACACATAGAAATATTATTCCTTTCTTTAGTTCATTTGGGAACAGTTCTTGTAGAAGGTTTGTAACGAATGAACACACACCAATAGAAAGGGCCATGTTGCATGATTTGATGGTCTTCTCCATCTTGCTGGTATGTATTAGCCTCAAACTCTGTGTCGAATACGATCTTCGCATCAAGCTTGGGTGATTGGACATCTTTAAAAATGCATGTTTTGGGCCCCCCTGATACCGAAAAAGTGTATTTTAACGTCCGAACGTCCATCAGCGTGTCTGTCAGTCAGTCCATCCGACCATCCGTCTGTCTGATCGTTTCTCTCGTTTATGTGAACAACACTAGCGCCTAAACCATGCGTAGGATTATTTCCAAATTGAAGAAACCCCTGTTCATTTGGCCTGAGTCGAAGCTCTGCGATTTTGAAAAACACTCATTAGCTTTTTTACTCGAAGCCCCTGGGACATTTTCAAAATTTTCTCAAAAATGGCATCAAATGTTTTCTTTAAATTCCTTCTAAGAATAGAGTAAAATACACTTACTAATGTGGCATAGGTCCGATTTTCAGAGTTCACTTTGAATTTATATTTCGATTTTTGAGTTTGATTTTTTCGCCGTCTTCTCACAACTATAAAATTAAAGATAAAGATTTTTCCTTCAAATGACATTTTTTGTTCATAGTGTTTTCTTTCGTGAAAATCATATACATTTTTATACAAATTTTAGTCGTTTTCGAGCAATATGGCGTGCAATATGTGCACTTTTAAAAATTTACATAAAGAAGATTTTTTTCAAAAGGGCGTCAACTTTTTGCTTCAAATTTTTACAACAGATAGTGCTATTGCACTATTTAAGATGAGAGAATTAATTATGCTGTATTCATTTTTAATTTATATAAATATAATTATTTTCAAATATATCTCACGCTTTTAATATGCACATTTCCGGCGATTTGTGAACACTATTGCATTTGAGACCGGAAGTTCTTGAAATTATTTTATATGAAGATCTTGAAAACTCAAGATTTTGAAAACTCAAAAATTTTCTGTGGAAAGACGATCGAATTTCAAATTTACAGTGCGTAAACATTTTCTTACAAACAGCTCAAAATTTTTCAAAGAAAATTGCCATTTAAGACGAAGTTTTGCTGTTATTTTGAATTTGTAAAATAATATTCCTATTATACTATTAGGAATGAATAAGAAATTAAGAAAAATTCCAAAAAGGTACTTTGGGCGGCGATAGATGGCAGCTGGCAAGAGTATATGGCAATTCCGAATAGATAGCCGAGACCAAAGGAAATAGAAAACTAATACGGGAAAGTCTGTGTCATAATGTAGCACCACTAGTTCAACTTTGTTTAATCCTTATACAATAATCGACTAACCTGCGATTGTTGACTCGTCACTCACGGATGGTCCCCTTCTGCTTCACCATTAAGACAAATCAGGTCATTCGACGCATCTTGGTCACTTGTTACGGGAGTGATTTGTTTTTGAAGTTTCATTCACAGCATTTTAAGACATTTCTCTAAAGTTGTGGTGGGTACTGCTTTAAGCAATAAGAGACTCCTTTCGACCAGACAACGTGATTGAAACAATTCTTAGTTTCCTACCAGTAGGATATTGTGGAAAAATCTAGAAAATATTATATCAATTTACTTTATGAGAATATAGCTGAAACGTTCTGAAGTACCATACCATTTTCCGACGTTTACATCAATCCTGGCGACTTGGTTCATGGAATTTGCGATAATCAAACGTAATTTTGTAATAAGCAAATACTTAAATACGTATTTCATTCGATTATGTTTCACGTAACTTTGTACCCCGGACAACTGTAATCTCTTTAAGATTTATTTCTGTTATAAACTTATAAACTACAAATAAAACTTTTCAACATGAAAATACTCGCTGGAGAAACCTGGCTAAAATGTGGACCTTACTTTGAGCGGGGTTTCCCCAATGCATCCTGTGGTCAGGTTTCACTCACATCCGCGTCTCAGTTCATCCCTTTCAGTTTTGTTCACGCGAGGAAGCAACCGAGAAATAGACAGGTGTTTAGAGAGGTCAAGGAGGAAACAATGTAGCACAGTTCCCACTAAAATTGATGATCATATCATTTGAGGGAAAACCTCTAACACTGGCGAATATAACACATTCTTCCGAAGTGTATATGTTAAACCAGCAGAGGTAGATTATGCTGGCGATAGGAAGTTTAAAGTAATGATTTTATTTATTTATTTACGTCAAAAATAGTTAAAAACGGTGTGTAACGTGCTATGGTGAGAAGTTAATTTGAAGTTACATTTATGCCTTGAACTAAAACTAGTGGTCATCTCAGCATTTGCTCACGGATCATGGAAACTGGACGAAAACCTGATCGAGATGGGGGTCATTGACCCAGAAGCTGAAGTACAAGCTGAAGCTGAATTACGGTTTCCGCCGTTGGCAGTGCTTACGATGAACGCGCATGTGCTTTTTGTAAACGTAGATCTTTCGCAGCAGACTAAACTCTAGAGGGAGCCGAAGCACCGAGCACATGGGTGCGCTGTGCCTTGAACGAGGAAAACGGAATGGTATGCAACCAGGATACATTTGAGGACGTAGGGAAACAATTGAGAGAACGTTTACGGCAGGATTCAGTGGGGATACGTCCGCAATGTGAGCAGACATTTAACTCTTAACGGGGAACGGATAGCAGTGACATTACCAGGACGATGAAGGGAGTGGGACTGTGTAACGTCACTTTGGGAGTAGATGTACGTATGCCCACTGCACTCTCCAAAATGGTGTGAGCACTCTACCCATTGCAACTCTTTTCGCTTTCCCTCTTGAGTATAAGGATGAGCTCGCGAGATATCATTGCTTCCAAGATCATCCTTCAGCTTTAATATTTAAAGAACACGAAAGAGAATATTTAGTACTCTCTTAAATGCTGTTCATTTTTTTTATTTCCCCTGTGTTATTATCAACACATAGAGAAATGAAAATGTATTTTGGAATTATATCTGATTTCTTGAATGCAGGGGGCTGCTCCAATGAGGAGGAAAAGGAGGCCATGGTTTTCCTGGAAAATTAATTTAAGGCAGATTTAAAAATAGTATCATTCAGTTAGAGTGCATGCATAGTTCCGAAGATTCCACCACGTTTACCTGTTTACCTGTATTCGAGTTTTTCTCTCGATTGACGCGAGAACTTCTATTTGCGTTACTCAGAATGGACACTGAACTAAATCGTTTCCTCCTTGCCAGTCTCAAAACAACGGCCGTGATGCAATCTGGCCGCGCCTCCTTAGGAAGCCAAAAGTGGAAGGGGATTAACCGGGAAGCAGACGGGGAACACAATCGCGGGACGAATTAGCGGAGTGGGTAGCCAGCCCTTCCGCACAAGGGAAAACACTTGAATATTTTCAATAATTAACGCGATTCTTTGAATTACATTTATTAAGCAATTGTAGTAAGCTTACGTTTGTACACATGATACAAGTACTCCTAACGTTTTACAATAAATATATGGATGCCACCACCCTCGAATAAAAACATAATCGAAGAGCTTTCAACATAAAAACTGAAAAAATAAGTTATTAAATAAACAAGAGAATGAACAAACAGGGAGTAGAACATCAACAAAACATCTTATCGTTTAGATAAGGAGACTCGTACTTACAGGTTAAAGCGACGTTTCGTTTCAAGACGATATTCCGCAATGAAGGATTAAAGTGTTTTCTTGTTGTATGATTTTTTATAACAGTCGTCTTCGCTTTCTGGGGTCAAAAACAGCTGGTTATTCTTTCTTGATTTCTGCGTGGAGTCATGACTGAAAAAATGGAATACTTAAGTTGCAACAATTTGCAGTTTAAAGAGAATAATTTTTATTACTTGGTTGACTAGGTTTCAATAAATTCTTAGTGTTAAATGGATTTATACTAATAAAGCCGCATATTAGACTCAGTTTTGTAAACTTAATCGCAGTACACAAAATAGAAAAACGATGATATTCAAAGTCAAGGCTTATTCGTTCTCTTCTCTATTATTGAAGCAAACAACAAAGGGTAATTAAAACAGTGCATTGAAAACTCCCAATTTAGTTTCCTTTACTTTTCATGTTTTTCAAAATGAATTTTGCTATTTTCATTTCTCAACATATCTGTACTTCTGTATATGTCTATATTTACTAGAATTGTTTACATGGCTGTCCATACGTATTGTATATACATAGGATTTCATTCATTGCAAACATTATATTTTTATGAAAGAATGCAGGCGACAAAATTGTTGATCCACACTTGAAGAAAGGCGTTGGCGAAAGTTTCGAAAAAAGGCTTTCAGTGTCTGTTTTGTGTTCTCCAGCAAGCGTGCCGTCTGACTTAAGATTGGATGGAAAAGGACACACCTGTAAGAGGAAGAAACAAATACGAAATCAGCACCCATTGTGCATATGCAATCCTCGCACATATTATGCTAAAAGTAATATTACTGTCTATGAGAAATGTTTCGGTCCGTTGAACTCCAGAAAGTAAAGTAGATTTTTCTGAAAATCCTTTTGTAGTATAATCTTAGCTGAGTATATCATCTTTCTCGAAAACATGTTAGCAAAATCTTGTTCATTGAGTTCAATTATTAGTATCAAGTTTTTTTTGAAAATACTTTTGTTTTTAAAACTACATTAATTTTTTTTGTGAAATTATCATAACATTATGTAATCCCGTCACTTAATTTTTACTTTTCCGTATACGCACGAATATACGGAATATTATACGTAATAGTATAGAGAAAGTCAGTAATGCTTCGGACAATCGAATTTGTGATTTTAACGGAAATACATGTTTTGATGTCCACTGATACCGAAAAAGTGTTTTTTCAGAACGTACGTCTCTCTGTCCGTTTGTCTGTGCGTCCGTCTGTGAACACGACTAGTGTCTAAAGTAGTACAAAATTTTTCCATAATGTATATTCCTCGGTCGATCTGGTTCGACACCTGGAGCTACAATTTTGAAAAATGTTCTTCAAAATTTGGACGTATTTTCGTTGATGCGCCAGGGACATTTTTTTAAATTTTTTCGGGCGTTTTCCTACAATTACAAAATTAACGTTGAAGATCTTTCCTTCAAATAAAATTGTTCTTCATAGTAAGTTTTTTCATTAAGATCAAGCACATTTTTTTGTAACTTTTCGTAGTTTTCGCGGAATATTGCGAGCAACATGTGGAATTTTAAAAAAATGCAAAAACATGGTTTTCAAAAAAAGGCTCCAAATTTTTCCTTTAAAATTTTGGTAGGAATAGTGCTAAATGTATTCTATGAGATGACATTAATGCAATATTTGTCTATTCTTATGTTTTTTTTCAAAAATTACAAAAGTGTTATTTTTGCACTTGTCTTTCACGTCGTTAATATTTACATTAGCGGTAATCTGTTCACGTTATTATATTTATTAGTACATGTGATTTAAATAGTCAGGTTCAGTTTCTCGAATATTCAACCGTTTTCTGTCAAACGTCCTCAAAATTTCGTTGTTTCGCTCAAACGCCATTTTTGAAAAATGATTCCAATTTTTTCTTCAAACTTTTAAAAAGGATAGTGGTAATTGCACTCTTTAGGTCGTGTTCTGCATGAACTAGAACCTGTGGCGGCGACATACGAAAGCTTGAGTCAGCTACAAGCGGTAGGTTGCAGTGCCACTCGACAGAGCGGGGGGTGTCCTCCGGCGGCGACAGGAATCCTAACCTCATTCACTTCAATGGGGATACTATATAATGTATCGTGTTGTATGTACTAGGAAAAATAATTAGTAACTGACAAATTCACTGAAAATATTACAAATTAATATAATGTTATAAAGATGTAAATACATAAACCTATTTGTTATTTTCAGTGCATCTACTACTTCCCCTAACAATTCACCATTCACATATCTATTGTGATATTCCATCTCTTGTTCCACAATTCCCTTGCATTTTTCACTTCTTCATTTAAAAAGTACGTTATGTTGCTATTAGGCTTATTTCAAACGGGAAATTGAAGGCCAAAACAGCGAAACTATACGCGCGACACAGCGAAAAGCGGCGACCAGTAGCGACAAAATTCAAACAGGTTTGAATTTAGGACACCGCTGCGGGTAGATCTTTTGCCGCTTCGCCGCGGATGTCGCTGTCGCAGCACGGGCAGATAAGTTACTGAGTGCTTGAAATTTCTCTTGAAGATATCGCGGGTCGCGGTCGCGGGTCGTGGTGTGCAAGATATACCTCACTCAGGACACAGCCTTAATATGACGTCCCTGTCGCGGTATTTTTGCTTTTTCAAAAATTACATAAATGTATTTTTTTAAACCTCTCACGCCTTTAATATGCACATTTCCAGTAATTTGTAAGCACTATTGTATTTGTAAATTAATGGAGTCAAAATTACCTCGAATGAAGTTCTTCGAAAACTCAAAAATGTTCTGTGAAAAAAAGTTTCAAATTTTGAATTCAGAGTAAATTGCAATTTAGGACCAGCTTTAACTATTTTTTAATATTCGTAAAACAATATTTCCGTTCTATTATTAGGAAACCGAAAAGTTAAGAAAATATCAAAAAAAACATTTTGGGGCACGATAGGTGATAGGTGGCAAGAGAATGTGGTTAGTCCGAATAGTAGCCGAAATCAAAGAAATAGACATCTAATTCGGGAATATCTGCTTCATTCTGTTGCACCACTATTTAATTTAATTTTTGGTTCTAAATTTCAAAATAGTAGTTACAAAAATACAAATTCAGTAGGCATAAACATTTGTCATCAAGCATTATTTTCATTATTGCTGAAAACTTCACCTTAAGTCCCATCATCTCATATGAGGACAGTCCTCGATATCTACCTAAATTAATACGAGTAATTTTGATAAAATTAAATAGTTTGCACTCAATTATAATGTTCTTTTGATTTTCATTAAAAAAAACTCGAGTAAAAATAATTTTGGACTTAATGGGTTAATGCAATGCAAGATTTAAAGAATTATGTATTTCTTCAAAGTATCTCTAAATTAATGAATTGAAATCGTGACTACCTTTAAGTGTGAAATAATTCAGTGAGCAGGAGTTGTACCACAAACCTTGATTTAACATCGTTCCTGTGCAGGTGTGGGGATGGAACAGCGCGGAGGCTGAAGAGCCCATAGTGAAGGTGGAGCAAGGGCAGCTGCGAGGGAGAGAAGCGACCTCTGTGCTGGGGGAGAGGTACTACAGCTTCCAGGGCATCCCGTACGCCAAGCCGCCTGTGGGAGCGCTGCGCTTCAAGGTGAGTCGTCAGAAGGCAGAAATAAGGTTATAGCCATCGGAAGTGCTTTAATGAATGTTCTCAAGTAACGAAATGATACAAAGATACGCTCAAGGCTCATTTTTAAAATCAACCGCCCATTTCGCCCATGACTTTCGAGGAATGAAGAATTAGAGTCTTTACTTCAAACATCTCGCTAGAAACATGTAAAGGCTTTCGGAATACTGATTTTGATCGAATTTTATGTTTACATTTTTTTATTTTCATTCTCGGTAGGTATCTGGTACGTCATGTCGACGCCCGTTTTTGTTTCTCTCGTACAGCAAAACCTCGCTGGTAGACCATCAATTATTAAGCGACCGGGTTTACCCGTATTAAACGATTTCAAACGATCACCTTGAAGTGGGGGCAGAAACTCAGTTTATTGTATGCAATTTATATAATTGTAGACCAACTCTCTTTTTGACCGCCGACTAGCCACCTAATAGCAATTATCTTAATTTAAGAGACCACATTCAGAAAAAAATGTTCATGTACAGTACTAGGATTATCAGTAATTAAAGTGAAAATTGCCGAAAAAGCATTCGGCAGACATGACTTGTGCCTCAGCTTAATTATCGAGGATGTCGGAGGGCCCAAACCCATCGCTGGAAGTTTTCTAAGTGTGCAAAGAAGTGCGAGAAAACCAAGGATTTGAACTCCTAAGACAGAACGTGTTACGCACATCCAAATGACCGATTGAGTCTACAAATGTTAATACAGATTCTTTGCCGATATACAGAATTGGGAGTCCTAAAACTTAAAATAATTTAAATGTTTATGTTTCCCAAAGGAAGAAGACATTCATATGTTTCAATGCTTTTATGAAGATAGTAAACAAATCAAAAAAGGTATTTATGACAATTAGACAATATAAAACAAGCATGTTTCATTTTGTATAAGTCGATATCTTGTACTAAAAAACCTTTCATTAATATTCATTATAATGCGCTGTACTTTTCTAATCATCCGATGCCTGCTAATAATAGACCATATTTTCTAAAGAAAATGAGATTATCTGATTAATCGAGCACCCCTCTAAAGTACTTTTTTACGGAACCAACAGCGGTCGTTTAATAAAGTTCTCAGTATACTTATTTCCGAGAAGGGACTTTTCCCCAGCTTCGGCTACCAGATCCTAATTTAGAGGCGGATACACACTCTAGGGAGGCTAGAAAGACAAGAAAGTGTAATGTGTTACACGGAGGTAAGGAGAGCCCAACCATGCCACACACAAGCTAGCATTCCTGACCTACGACCTCGACTACCTAGATCGTTATTTTAACTGAATTCATTTTCAGGACGCAGAACCGCCGGAAAGTTGGGACGGTGTTCGTGATGGTACGCAAGAAGGCTGCATCTGCACTCAGTTTAATACGGACTCCTCTAAGTACGAGGGATGTGAGGACTGCCTTTTCCTCAATGTGTACACCCCGGAGCTGCCCCAGAAAGACTCCGAACCCATGCCCGTCATGTTCTGGATCCACGGGGGAGGATTTGTTTTTGGATCTGGAAACCAAGATATTTACGGCCCAGACTACTTCGTTGCTGAAGATGTGGTGTTAGTTACCATAAATTATCGCTTGTCCGCTTTTGGTAAGTATCCGTAACACAAAACTATCTAAACTCTGTTTTACTATACTCCTCGCCCTGGCTGCCAATACATACATTCACTCTCTATCAACCGTAACTATGGTCATGGGAGCGCTTCCCTCCCACTCCCTCACCATTTCCCCCTTCCTCTAGTTCTTCAGACCGGGACTGATCTGTCGATCTCGATACTGAGGTCGCCGCAGTCCTTCTCAGCTAGTTATTGGGTTATCACCCAGACGCCATTAGACCTGTGGATCTTTAGCGTTAATGATGGGGTAGCGTAGGAAATGAATGATGGGGCGTAGCAAATCAATGGATCCAACCAACTGGCGGAGGAAACGAGGGTACCCCACAAAAACCTGCCACGAACTGTTTTTGTCCACATGGAACATCCTGGGAGCGAACCTGGTACCAGCAGCGGTGAAAGGCGTGCAGTCTGACCACCTCGCCACGGGCCACCCTCAGAGTACAAATGAGAATTTTTCAGCGAAAGGAACAGTGACGTATGCGAGGGAGGTCCAGGGAGGGTAATACCTTTCCTCAATAAACATTTTATTTCAATTTTACTCAATTTATTTTAAACAATGTCCGAACATTAATTTGAATCCCATCTACAGCTTCATTTATTCTCTACTTACTTCTAAGATCCCCCCTTGTCTGCTACGGCACTGTCTCCTTGACTTCTTTTTTAGCAGCGGATCGTCATCCATTCCATTCGAAAAACATATTGGGTTAATTGTTACCAATTTATCTTAGTTTTGATGTGGAAAACGGGGAAAATGAAATACAAATAATTTATTAATTTCGTTCCAAAAAGGCCATCTTATTCACCATATATTTTACAGAGACAACCTGTCACTGTTCGCAACTCCACTTGCCTTTCCAAACATAACATTTATCCCCTTTTTAAAACAGCAATCTCATAAATGAAAAAACTGAAAGTAATGAATAACAAACGGCTATTTCTAATTATGAACTTACATAATGCGAAAATACAAAATTAATTCAAGAATGTGCACACTCTTCATACGAACTCTACAAATTATTTCAAACATTACTAAATTTTATTCAGTGGAAACAAACCTTTCTTCTACAATTCCTATCCCGAGTTTTCTCTAGAATAAAATATGAATAGTTTGTCCTCTTTAAAGGATGTCCAACACTCTTGGTCAAAAACCATTCGATACTTTCCGCCTTATCTGCTATCTAAGCATAGAGTTCGAAGTAATATTTAAGTTTTACCTTTATCTCATTAATTTAGATTTATGTATTTCCGAAACACTCTTCTGATTACTAGCCATTTCACTGTATATTAACACCTTATTTACATAGAAATTAATTTTCTCACGAAATATATACAACTCGAAACAACTACTTCACAACGGATGTCAGTCGCCATTATTTTTCACACACAAGTACCCTTCTCCCTTCCTTTTTGCGTCCAAAATAAAAGCATCACATCCTGAACAAAACACGTTGCATTTCTTTCCAACTGACTGTCGCAGCCATTCCCACGGCTCTCCACGACGTAAGTCTTATCACATCGCAAGCACTCGGAAAACTCTCGCTCTTCTTTTTTTCAAGCAGGGTGAAACATATTTTCTCCGAAAAATAATGTCTGTAACTATAACTCTTGGCCTATTACAGTAAAATCTATCTAAGCCGGAATCGATCCAGACACAAAAAATTCCCGTTTAGGGAGGTTTCCTTTCTATGCAAGGGTTGTCCATTTCATGACACCTACGATATTGTTATTTTTACCCTGAAAGTAGTAAACTACATGCCTTTATTACAATTAACAACGTACATTAATATATAACGTATGATGGAAGAAATCACTTATAAATTAATATTAAACACTCTTTATTGTCAGCTTCTGAGTTGTAAAATACACACCTAACTGTATTCGGATTGCCTGCTGGCTCTTTGAATGTGCCACAACCCAATTCTCCGACTTCCTGATTCACTCGCATGGCCTTGAACAATCCGTATCTGATTGAGGGGTTATGATTTCCAACGCGAGGCAGGGAGACGCGGAATGGTAGCCATGCCCGTTCATCTTCCGGAGCTCAGAGACCCGGAAGGAAAAGAAGTTCCCTAAGGCTACCCCTAGAGAGATAAGCTACCCCAAGGTCGAATTCAACGCGGATAGCTGAAGCCTCCTTACCTTCATTGACCGGCTGCCGTGACTAAATCGCGTGTCCCATGGATAGAGAACTTAAAATAAGTTTGCAGATACATTTCTTTCATTAAGAACACCTCGCGTTTTGCTGCCAATTGAATTAAATTCACGAAAATTCCGGTTTATAAAGATTTTCCCCTGCAGAATATGAAAAACCGTTCCGTTTCCGCGTTGGAAAGATTTTGTTTTATGCTGCGAAAAGTTTTATTTAACTTCACGGGCCGGATAAATGTTCCGTTTAAGGCAGGTTTCCAGCTTATACACGTTCCGGTTAAGACAGATTGTACTGCAATAATATTTAACAGGTGTCACTACCAACAGCTCAGTATATTCACATACTATATTGCACATACATTATTTTTAACCCATTTTCATATGACATTAAACTATTAAAATCGACACACAAGTTTAAGTGCTAAGTAAAATATTTTCTGTTGCATAACTGTTTCTATACAGCTAGAGCACTCAAGTAACTAGCATCAAATAAGAAAGTAATGATAACATTAACAATGGAATGTAATTTATTACCATTTGGACCGTATAATTTTAAACAACATGTAACTAGTGTAGGACCTCAGCTTTAGGGACAATGATCCTCATCTCGATCAGATTTTTCGTCCAGTCTCCCTAATCCTTTGAACAAATGCTGTAAAGGTTCTTTGGTTTGAATCTCGACATCAATGTAACTTCACTATCTTTGCAAGTCTTGTAAAATGCAATGAGAAATTTAGTTATTCAAATTATCATGTTCTCCATGTTTTCGCGGCTAGAAGTCGATTCCTGCAGGAAGGGCACGACGAGGGATAACAGCTCAAATATATACCTGATTTTCTTCTAAAAATAGGTTTTATTACACGCGAGCGAATAGTTTCTTATCATATCCTTGCTTAAAACGCTTGTTTTCATTTGTATTCGGAATTTAAATTGTATATCAGTTAGTGTAAGGGTCTCAGAATACTCTTCACTCCGTATGTTTACACACAGTTTTAAACTGTTTTCTACCTTAAATAAATAATGAAATATGAACATTTTTTTAAAATTCCAAAACACCTATGAGTGGTTTCATATGCAATTGCCCCCTCCTTGAAGTACTTTCTGAATCTGTTCCTAGAAAGTGGTTAAGTCGAATGTATGTTCTAAACTAATAACAGCAAATTATTTTGCCTGACGTCTGTTTTGTAACAAGTGAAGTGAAATGTCTACTTCTTGAGCACAATTTTATACGCCTGCAAACTGTAGAGATTAATCGTGTAAGCTAATATTATACACTTCTGAAAGCATTTACAGAAAATACTAAAAATATTTTTTAAAAAAATTGTTTCCTTAACTTATATTGAATATTGGTTTACTGACGATTTTGGTGCCTGTAAGATTCTATGGGCTTCGAACAGGTTTGTGCGATATGCTAATACAGGCATACTATTTCATAATGCTGATGACTACTAAGAGAGTAGCCATGTATAGGGAGAGATATATTTAGTCATGGTTGTGAATGTTGTGAATATTTTTCAAATTAGAGATATGTGCACATTATCTGTGGCAAGGATTATCTGTGGCACATTACTGAAATAACCTCCTTATTTCCTTTGCCTCTTTTTTGCATTTCAATCGAAGTTTTGCAATTCCAAGCAAGCGTCCGTTTATCGTTTCGTCAGTTTACTTGAAAAGAAAAGTATTGCCGATCCGGTGACCGAGATCGCTAAAGTAGTAGTGCCGTAGCAATCTCGGACCGAAGGATTGCGGGTTCGAGTCCCGCCTCGGGCATGGTTGTATTGAGTTTATTCTTTCACCCCTATCATCATCATTATCGTCATCATATCGTGTCATCCTCACAGTTACCATGTCGTTACAGGCAATAGTGCTCGCTAATGACTTAGAAGTTAATGAAACCTTAAATAACATAAAAAAAGAATGTTATTATCTTTCTGAAAATCAACTAATGATTATAGACATTTCTCTCAATAGAATTTTAACGAAAGAAATTCAGATTCAAACATTATAATAGATGTCAACTCTACAATGAATATTTTTATTGTAATATTAATACAAGTTTTTAAACTCGAACATTTGGAACGAATTACACTCTTTAGCTATACTTCAATTTTCTTCTTCTTCTTCTTCTTCTTTTCACTTCTTCTTCTTCTTCTCTTCTTCTTCTTCTTCTTCTTCTTCTTCTTCTTCTTCTTCTTCTTCTTTCTTTCTTCTTCTGCTTCACGGAATAGGCCTAAGCCGCTCCACAATCAAAGAGTCAGTCTTTCCATCTGTAGTAGGGCGGCCAACATTTCTTCTTCCTTTAAGAATGTATTATATATTACTATGGATTCTCTTTGAGCTGCGGTGAAATGTCATCCAGTTTCTCCTTAATGATTGGATTCTGTCCATCAGATTAAATATATTCATTTCGGTTTTGATGTCATCATTATATTGTCTATCTAAATTATTGCAACCTGCTACTGAACATAGGAATTTCATTTCAGCGCTCTCTATTTTCCTTCTGTCAGCTATATTTATAGTCCAGTTTTCGCATGCACTAATTAGCGTAGGTAGTGCCATTACTTTGTAAAACTTGAGTTGCGTGGTTTTTAAAGTCTTATTTTTTAATGTTCTTATTGTCCCAGACATATTATAGAATCTTTCAATTTTCTTAATGCATTATATTTATTTTTACTTTCCTGTATACATAAGTATACGTAGTATAAGAACAGTAATGTACTGCTGCGAAAATTTCTCTTTTGTCCGTTTTTTCAAAAATATTAGAGAAACTTTTTTATGTATCTTTCTTAGCAAACACATTCTGAAAATACTGTGCTTCTTGATTGTAATTGTAGGTGTTTTGAGGCAATTGCATGTTGCATATGCTAGAATGAGTATAGTATTTCACATTTCTTAGTTTATTTCTTACATTGGAGCTTTTGTTATACATTTAAAAATTAATCTTCTAGTCTCTTAGAAATTATTTAAAACTTTTTTGAAATAAATATGAAATAAAGATTGCGCGTCTTCCGTCTCCCGCTCCCAATTTGCGTTGTTACATACTACGTAAGTTAGAATTTGCATATTATTTCATGCATCAGTTATTATTATTTATTATATATTTATGTTATTTCATTTTAAATTGCGTCTTTTAATAAATTGCGCTAAATGTGAAAACGAGTTTGGTTCGGAGTGGTCATTGTTGGTTGTGGTTACCCATTGACGTAACAGACAACACGATAATGACGTCTGCTTTTAGTTCGCGGAAATAAAAACGAATACTTTTATATATTGAAACGAAGAACATTTCTGCATTGTAACAATCAAAATTGATTACTAATTCTAATTAACAAATAAGTACTGGAAGTTGATCATTCAGCCAGTAACTGCCTGGCCGCGCTTGCCACCTAACGTCAAATCGGGGCGGTTGAGGCGAGGCGAGCCGACGGTTGTGAACAGTGTGGCGCCAGAGAGGTTCGCGAGATGCAACACGCGACGGGCAGTGCTGCATCAAACAAGTTTATGGTGGTGTTAAGAACAGTTGGATGGACTGGGCTGTTAAGTTTGAGAGATAATTTGATGAAAAGTTGATAATCAGGTGTGTAGGGAAAGTGCGAATGCCACCAAGGACCGAGATCAAAAACATAATACATGGAATTCCGTGTGGCCGACGGGACACTGTATATATTTCCACCCGGGGTGAATGCAGCCATTGCGGGGCCGTACTGTCAATCATTCGCGCGGATTGATTGAGAATGGATTGCTGAGACCGGCGGACTGCGCGGGCGCCAATCTGCTGCCCGTCGTGCGTGTTTAGTATATGTGAGACATTGTCATTATACTGGGCTGGGGGTGGACCCGCGGCGAGTTCGTTGGCCCGTTGCTTGGGATCGCGTGGAGTCGATCGCCGAGGGAGAGCGAATTCCGACGTTGACTTCGGGCGGATCGAGGATTGCGAAAACGCCGCCCCGTGCCCCGGCGCGCCCGCTCGTCTCCAGCCCAGCAGGTGGTTGTTAAAAGCGTCAAGGTAAGCGTTGATTGTGACTTATTACTTAAAGGGCTTGGCGCAATTGCGTATGTGATTAATTAATTCTTTGTAAAGGTGTCTGTTTCTATATTATTAAAATATTTGTAAATGTCACAAAAGAATTCCTTATGATCATCTTGCTCAATGCAGCGCCCAACCCTGGAAGCCCATTCACGAAACTGTCACCCGTCCTTTGTATAATTTATTTTGTCGTGAGAGTACCGCTTCCCAGGTACGTCACAATATATTTGTAGAATTTTACAATTCCAGAGTGTTTAAAAACTATTGTAAATTTTACGATCTACCTGTTTTCCAATGCTACCAGTATCGTAATATTTATTAACTTTTAATTCTCTTACTTTCTCGCATACTGCTTATTTTACGCACCAAATGCCACCATTTTCAAATTAAATTTACAAATTTGTCAGGGAGAAATTGTGGTATAAATAGAATCTTTTTTTTTTTGAAGACGACCTTTTTGAGTTGGATACATCAAATTCGAATTCAACCCTTTCAAATACGTATAGAACTGTTGAGATAAATAAACTTCCGGGATTCTCCCCTGGGTCAGGTACTTGGTCAGGAACCGGACTGCAGTTCTCGACCGCAATGGGCTTACGAGCTACGTCAGACTAATTGCTGCACTCAAGGGACTCAAGTATTAAAAAGGCAGTGATGATAACTGAGGACAAGGAACGATAGTGGAATTAAGTTGACTTAAAAAATCAATAATGCTGATGATTCAAGAATAAATTCAAACATTTTCCTTTAAGATACCTTCCTCTATAATATCTCTAATGGAACATATGTCAAAAGCGCGCAAGTGTGCGGCTTTAGGTATATTTTAAGGTGTTGGTTCTATGTGATGTACATGAAACATAAATTACTTGAATCACCTATTCTTGTCCTCGACACTAAGAAGTTGTTGTCAGAAAGAAATCGTTGGATAAACTGCTTGCCAGCACAGCTTAAAAATGTTCTTTGTGCACTTACATTTCTCGAACTCATCTGTAGAGGCCAGAGAGGTTGGAGTTTTCCTTTTTGTGAGCTATTTATTGAATTACTGAAATGTGGAAAATTGTTGTTTGATTCTTGCAGGTTTTTTGTTTATGGAAGACGCGGCTCCTGGAAATGTTGGGTTGAAGGACCAGGTGAGAGCTTTGCGTTGGGTGAAGAAGAACATCGCTGCCTTCAACGGTGATCCCAACAAGGTCACCATTTTTGGTGAGAGCGCTGGAGGATCATCTGTCAACTGGCACATGCTGTCGCCCATGTCAGAAGGTATTGTGTTGTTTGGTGGTTTGCTACGGAGTAATGGCCACGTGTAATGGAAAAATGACATGTAATTTTTTATGTATAGCTATATGACACTGTTTACGATTTGCAAAATTTGTGAATCGGACTCGGTTACTAGTAATTTAAATAACTCCTGAATTCATTGGGTGACGAGCTTGTTTCTTATTCGCTAAGGTCTATTCCACGGAGGGATTTCCGAGAGTGGCGCCATTTTGTGGGACCAACAATGGAAGCCTTACGAGACTTCGAAGAACCTGGCGAAAGCAGTGGGTTGCGGCGAGGGCAGCGACGAGGAAATCGTCGAGTGCTTACGCACTATAGACAACATTGAGTTGGTGAAGGCGGCGGAGACAAAAGCAGCTCTTCCAAGGGTGGGTAAATGAGATGCTAAAAAAATGAACCACTTAGAAAATATTTAGGTCTTAGAAAATATTTATTTATTTCTTAGGGAACGGACTTCATTGAAATAAAATCATGCTCATACACACATGGTGATTCAGTTCTCGTTGCTAATACATCAGGACCTTCTCCTATATGTAATGTACAATCTAAAATTACCAATATTAGATACTCTTCGTCATTTAGTTTTGTAAATAACTGTCGTTAAACTTCGAAGTGGCGCTTGTGATCGTGTAACAGGGGTTACGTCAAGTGAGAAAGCGACTCACCTTGCGTTAGGTCCCGACACATCTTTGGAGAACTCAAAGCCTTACACTATCCGAGTAGCACCAGAAGCGAACACAAGGCAAATGGTGTGCGAGGCCAAGGCATCAAAGTCCCTCGTATGGCGAGCAATTCATGTGAAAATTACTTTTCCATTTCCAGCGGGAGACGCATTCGCATAGAAGACACTAATGTCGTTTTCAATTGTCTAGGCATTTTCTGCGCAAATGCAAAGAAAACCAGGAATTTGGTTCTTTGGGGTTGGTGAAGCGTTTTACAAAAACTGGCACAATTAATGCGCACAATTTGCATGTGAGAGCCGAAAGAAATCCGTTTGTTGAACGTAGTGTAACTCATCAAGATTGATTTTCTGTAAATGTGTCGGGTGTGTAAATGTGTCGGTAAATGTGGCATTGTGGATGAATTTATCCTCGGTTCCCATTTCTTATTCGAGCCTTTAAGAGGCGTTCAGTATCTGAATTTTATAACTCAGGTACTCACAACGCTTTTGGGGCTGGAGGTTAATGAAAAACCGCATTTATGCTATCGAAGTTGAGGATCGTGATGATCTTCGGCGCATTGAAATAAATACACAACCCGACAAAGATGTGCGCGTCGCAGAGACCATGTGGCGCAGATGCATATCTTGCGTTTACGCACGAGAAGTTCATTTTGAGCACTTGAAGAGTCCCTGTTGAACGAGGTGAAAATGAGACATTTTGGCTGAACAGCAAGTATGATAAACTATCCTATATAACAAATAAATAATGGCTTTTTCTTTCTCCTTTCATATTCGTTAGATAAGTAGAAAATTATAGCAACAGGGAACAATATTTAATGTAATACCTGAGCTAAAATTTTTGCCAAATATGATCAATGACTAATAAGGTTTTTTCAGAAATTTTGAATATAGTTTACTTAGTATACTCAGCGGATTCTTCATGTGCCACGAAGAATGAATTAACCTGTATACGCGTTTCTGTTATCAAAAATATTCAATAAAAATAGCAAATATGTAAAATATAAATTCATTATTGTAATTAAAATTTTAATAATGATGCATTTCCAATTTGAATGATAAAAATCGCCAGTCTTTTTAAAAATAATTCTACATTCTCAATAAGTATTTTGGACACCCGTTTTCACCACACTTTATGAATTTTACTCGAAATAAAATTTACGTACGCCGTATAACTAATATTGTTTGCTAAGAGTCGATGCGCACTTGAACAATTTATCTGTTTTTACTTCATTATTAAATTTTAGTAATTATTAGTAATTACTTATTATACAAAACTTTTGAAAGTTAGAGACATCAATGTTTTGGCAATAAATAAGTAAATTAATAAATAGATAGGTAGATAGACAGATAGATAGAAAGATTGATTGATAGTCGTAGCGGGTTGCAAGTGATGGATCCGGGGGGGCGGGTATCAAGGGGACGATGTTCCCCACTCCACCAAATCCAGCAAACTTTATAATACACCTTTCATGAAAGAGAATAGAACTTGAAAGACTTAGTGTAATATCTGAACGGTTAAGTAGGATGAACCTGGTTATATAGTACGAAAGGAGAGAGACCTCTATGTGTTCAATGTGGGGTTCCTTGTCTTTGTTTCAGGACCGTGCCCGCATGATGCTTTATACCTTCAATCCCACTGTGGAGGAGAAGCGAGTGTTTGGGGTAGAGACGTTCGCCACGGCGACGCCAGAGGAGCTGATGCGCCACGGCTGCCAACATGACGTGCCCTATATGGCCGGCATTAACGGAGAAGAGTGGATGTTGACCGTTGCCAGTAAGTTTAAAAATGTGCACAGCTTTTCAAAACGCTGAATATCTTACATATACCTATGCATAACATATTCTAAATAAGAATAAAAGTTTTGTATCATTCATAAAAAATCTTCACAAATCCTCATACGTCGCTAGTGCTGGGTAGGGAATTAGCGCTCTCCTGGGTCTCATTGCTCCGAGGTCTATGTCTGGGACGGTCGAATTCTATTACGGCAGCACGGCGAACAGTTCATAAAGGCTCAATGTGTCTAAGGAGATTTATTATTAAGAAGATGATACTCCCTTTAGGCTGTTCTGTTGAAGAATATACCAAAAACTTTCTCATTAGTAATCTCGGCACTCAAACAAGGCATGACACAGTTGAACCTTGCCATTTTAGATGAAAATTGCCATTTAAAACGAGGTTTCACTCTTCTTTAATATTCTTAAAGTAACATTTCGATATTACTGTTTTACACCAAAAAATTGAGAAAATGTCAAAAAATGTATTTGAGCGGCGATAAATGGGAGCTGTCAAAAGTATGTGGATAGTCCGAATAGCTAGCGCAGACCAAAGAAAATAGACAACTAATACGAGAAACTCTGTGCCATTCTGATAACTATTCTTTGTTTAAAGGCGTTTCTGCTTTCAAGAAAAATTATTTCCTGTTCAATGCCCATTAAATGCTTGGAAATTTGCATAAAAGTAACAAAGAATATTCTTATCGTTTTATAGAACGATAGTAAATTTCTATTATTGGGAGTACCGCGCGTTTACAAAGGTTTCACCAATCGCTCTTTTATATTATTTTGTTTCTTATCTTTGTATCTTATTTAACAATCTTTTTTGTTTAAATTTTATTTGATATGCCTCGTTTGATATGTTTATTTTTCAGTGAATAAAACTGTCTTTGAAAGTGAAGAAAATCTGCGACAATTCGATTCGAACTGGAGGAAGTACATATTCCCGGAGACCCGTATTCCAGACGACAGCAAGGAGGTCCCCGAAGCCATGGATGACCTTAAAGAATTCTTCCTGGACGGAAAACCGTTGACTTTCGACAACTTTGAAGGATTCCAAGATGTAAGTTGTGACGTAATTTCATTTGTCACAGAAGAGACACCCTTCACAAAATAACAGTTACCATTATTCTCTTTACCCAGTAAATTACTGTTGTTATTTCTAAATATATTAATTCTACATATTGAATTTCTATACACCTATTGTAATGTTAAGCGTCTGAAGGACTACATTCGGGCACGAGGATGTGTTTGTTTCTGCGATAAAAATATCGGAATCGTTGTCAATATTGATTCACAATATCAACTTTATTTATTTACCTTAAAAACCGTTAAAAAGTGTGTGTGACGTGCTATGGGGAGAAGTTAAATTGAAGTTACATTTATGTCTAGAAGCAAAACAAAGGGCCATCTCAGCATTTGCTCAAAGGTCAGGGAAACTGGTCGCAAACCTGATCGAGATGAGGGTCATTGACCCAGAAGCTGAAGTACAATACTTGTTACAGGTTTTTTAGAATTATACAATCCAAATGGTAAGTACACTAAATGTCGTTGATAAAATTAATATTACTTTACTTTTGGATGCTCGGTATTGTGTAGAACCAGTTGGGAAGCAGAAAAAGTTTACTTTGGGACTTTTGTATCGAATTTAATCGTTTAATGTCATCTGGAAAGATGTAAAAATAAGGTACATGAATTGTGTGTGAATTTTTTATAGTGAGCTGTTGATACTGCCACTTGATGAATATGATTACTACGTCGAGTGTTGTAGTCATAGAAAATATGCTGAAAATATTCATTCTGACATTTTGTTTACTTACTAACAAACAAAAAGGAAAATGCTAAACATAAATGTGAACCTTTGATAAAAATAAAAAACAAAACATTTTAACTTTCTTTCTACTTTAACAAATAATTAAAATAATTATTTACTAAATAAATTGTATAAATAATGGGTTTTTATTTCTTGATGCGTGAGGGTCTGTCTTCAAGATGGAGTATTTCTCGGCTATTCGCGTGTTTCTCTGTGTCGCTAGATGTCGCATGCTCGGGACCGCTCAGATCAGTGCTGGCGAACATGCGACATCTAGCGCCACAACCGAGAAAGACGCGAAATGCCGTGCTATACTTAATTAATCGTGATTAATTAAGGGCCGAATTCATAGTTCTCATACACTGAGTGTTCCCTTAAGTGGACGAATCGTATTCATAAACAGCCCTTGATTGAAGTCTTAAGTGAGCACTCATTCCTTTAAGCAAAGCTGCCTGCTCCCTTAAGTGTCCCTTATGGCTCCCTCGCATCGTCAGTCGTAACCAGTTTAGGATATACTTTTACGCGGCGTTCGCCGACTATTGAATTCGTTTTGCTTGTGTTTGTATGGTATAGGCAGTTAAAATCTATCATTTGTGAAACATGTTATGGAAAACGACTTCAATAATTATTTTGAGGTTTATACTCAACACATCCTGCGAAATTCTGAGAGATATATTAGAGATACGAGCAACCCATTGGAAATGTACTAGAATAATGATTGGAAATGAAATAGAATGATGAACAATTCCGAAAGCAGTTTCGTTTCATTAAAACTACTGTAATGGATACATTTGTGCCGATGATCGACAAAAGTCCCAATGACTGAACGAGGATTGCCGATTACCCCTTATTAAAAGTTCTCGTTGCATTAAAATGTTATGCAACTACATCCTTTCACGAATGTTTCCAAAATGTTTAACTTTTATTCATTTCTGATTTGTAAGACATATTATAAGTTAATATGAATTTTGCAATATTAATTTAAATTGTTGTAAAATGAAATTGATGTTAATGCTATGAGGGGTGGACATTTTCAATTACATGAAATGTTAATAATCCATTACCAATATTGGAAGACTTATGTTCATACCAATTTACCATACCCCCACCTTATGTTTATTAGTTATACTAGAGCATAAGTTGACATTGAGGAATCAATTGAAACTGATGTTAAGTATTATATTACAATCCAATAATGCACATATATAATGTGTAGAAATTGCACAAGACATTGCAGAGGTTCATGGATTACATTTTTTAACATTTCTTATTTTTAGGGATTTGTAATAAATACATTTTTTAAATATTAACATGGTATTAGTGACAGCCGTTGAAATTATATGAGAATCATAGATTAAATTGATACAAACTACCAATCACTAATAACAAGCAGATTTGTAACAATCCAGTCGTCACAATGCACAACTGGATTGTGCACAACTGACAAATCTGCTTGTTATTAGTGATTGGTAGTTATCATATTAGTAAAAGATACCAATATCAAAACAATTCGTTTTGTCTGTATGAGGACATATTAGAGGTAGTAGAAGTATTTCGTTGTGCGCGCGACGTCAACTCTACGTTGTGGAGTGTCCGCCCCCTGTTAAATTAGACGTTCTTTGTACAAGATGAAGTGCGTATGTAAACTCGGTTGCCAAGAACTTCGAAACAACTGCTGCCTATGCCATGTTGCCACATTTCCTTTCCACTTAAGGGAACACTCATTTTGCGGTCGTAAGGAACGTCTTTGAAATACGAGTGCCTATAAGTGAACACTTATTTTGAGAAAGCACTTATCACTTAAGGGTTCGCTTATCCTATAAGTGACGTCTATGAATTCGGCCCGAATCGTGAAGACAGGCCCTCATACGCCAAGAAATAAAAACCCAAGTAGAGTATGCTGAAAGCCCGTTTATTTGGTTCTTTTGACTCACCCTCAACCAAAATTAAAGTTAATGTTCTCTTTCCATAGGATTTCTTAATGTTTGCTCTTATAACACTATTTTCAATTCTAGCTTCCTGACATACGGAGGGCATCGTCGTCATTCACAGAGAAAGAAATGAGAGGTGGACTATCCGGAAATCGAGATTCAGAATCATCTCTAAAGAAGGCCATTATATTTTGGATTCGAAATTCTCTTAAATCTATGCCGTTTCCTGAGCAAATTTAATGCAAAGTTAGTAATTTAGGAAAATATACCTCGGTGCAATTTGACCATTTTCTCCAGTGGACGTTACAAGTAATCCGTAGTTACGAAATAGGTTTTCTTTCGTTATCAGTGAGTGGAATTGATGAATAATTTACTCGACATGAGGATACTCACCGTTCAAACATGTGGGCTCTTGGCTGTTACTTTGTGACTAAGCGCAATACAACTAAAAGTAAATATTCTTACAACAACGTGTACACGGTGTAAGATATATTATACAAGATATTATTACACCATGACGTAAAGTAGTTTCTTTTTATTTTCTCACTATCTCTTTCGCAGTAGAGAGAAAGTTATGTAGTGGTGCGGGAAAAACGGCGAATTTACGGCAGAAAAACTTCTATTGGCGGGCCCTAGAAACGAGAAAGTGGATTAACCTAATTACTAAATTTAGAAACAAAAATACTCTAACACGTATTATCCACGCACGTTTTCTTGAGCCCTCATTTAGCTAAATGCAAGAAGAGTGGTGTGGTTGGTTATTTCGTCAACAGAACTGTATTATCAAATCTGAAGCTCGTTTTCCGATGCAAAATAATTTCTATGACATGGGAGCAAACATTCCTAGTTATCATATTTTGTCAACAACGCTCGTTATTATCACTTATTCCTAATTCAACTAATGTTAGAAAAGAAATAGGCGTAGGTGTTCCGAGGCTCAAGAAGGCGTGCGCGTACAATACCGTAGCCAGAATTCATGTTTTGCGGGTCTTTGATACAGAACTACTGGTGCTGCGAAATGGCACAGGATTTCCCGTATTAGTTTTCAATTTCCTTTGGTCTCGTCTATACGAATTTGCCACATCTTGCTAACTGCAATCTATGACCACAAGCCGCTCTGGAATCTCCGACCAAAGTACATATTTTTGTTTCCTTAATTATTCGGTTTCATAATAATAGAACGAAAAATTGCAAGTATATTAAAGAACAGTAAAAAATGGCAATTTTCTTTGAAAAATTTGGAGTCGTTTTTAAAAAATGGCTTATAAGTACTAAAATAAATTCGAAATTTCAGAGAAAAAAATTTGAAAAATAAGTTTTACAAAAACCTAATTTTAAGTCATTTGAAGCACATCAACTCACAAATACAGTAGTGTTTACAAATTGCTGCAAATGTGCTTATTAACGGCGTGAGATATATTTAAAAAAATTACATTTGTGTAATTTTGGGGGAAAATGCCGCAAAATGAACTTTACGACATATTTTAGAGTGCAATAAGAACTATCCTTGCCAAAATTTGTAGCCGTTTTTGAAAAATGGCATTTGAGCGTTTCCGAAATTGCAAAATTTTGAGCTAGTTTTGACAAAAATCCGTTGAGTTTTTGAGAAGCTTAATCTGACATTTTTGAAAGCACATGTACTCATAAATGTAATAGTAGGAACTAAATAACGCTAATATAAATATTAACGACGAAAAAGACAAGTCAAACAATTACATTTTTGTAATTCTTGAATAAAATAACAAAATAATAGAGTGTTTTTATATGTATATGTATGTTATTATATTTATGTCATCTCATAGAGTGCATTTAGCACAATCACTACCAAAAGATTAAAGAATAAATTTTGAGCGAATTTTTTAGAAAATCTGGTTTTTGTAATTTTTTAAAATTGCATGAAATGCTCCCTATATTGCATGAAAGTAAAATTTAAAAAAATATGTACATGACATTAATGAAAGAACAAATTATGGGCAACACATTTCGTTTTAAGGGAAAAAATATATTTCATTTGGTAGTTCTAGGAAAACACTGAACAAATGTAAACTTTTCAAATATTCGAAAATTTAGAGTTAACCGTGAAAATCGGACCTATGCCACGTTTATAAATGCCATTTACTCTATTCTTATAAGAAATTCAAAGAATTTTTACCAATTTTTGAAAATATCCAAAAGGTTGCATATAAAGTAACCCCAAAATCTAATGAATGGTTTTCCCAATTGCAGATCTTCGACTCAGGACAAAAGGTCAGGGGTTCTTAAATTTGGAAAAACTCCTATGCATGGGTTAGGCGCTAGTGTTGTTCACATACACCAGACGGGCGGACAGACAGGCAGACGAACACAGAGACGTTTTGAAAAAAACCAACACTTTTTCGGTATCAGGGAACCCCAAAACGTGTATTTCCGTTGAAATCTTGAAGTCGATGTTCCACAGCATTACTTAACTTTCCCTACACTACGTATATTACTCCGTATATACGTACATATACGGGAAAGTAAAAATCGGTTGATAGCAAAACGTCTGTTCGTCTGTGAACAATGATACCGGCTGAACCATTCAGCCGATTTTCTCCAAAATTGATATTACCCGAACGATTTGTCCGCTATCGCGTCCCCTTGAATTGGAAACCGATATTTTATTGGGGGGGGATAATTTATATGAAGGCCTTGGGATATTTTCAAAAAAATGACTCCAAATGTTTTGATTAAGTTTTCTTGCTGGAGAGTGTGAAGAATTTTTACGAGAATGGTGCAGGTCGCGTTTTCGTTGAAAACCACTATTTTTAGAAAATTGTGGATACTCAATACTTTTTCGGGGTCTTCCTACATTTACCATTAGGAAAAGAATAGTTTTCATAGTAAAACGTGTTCATCAAAAACAGACATTTAAAAATTTCTTGTTTAATTTTTCGGAAATATGAGTATTTTTTGCGTAATTTTGTGTCAAACATTGGCAATTTTTGTTTTTTAAATCATTTTTTCTTAAAAACAACACATATTTTAATTAAATTTTTAGATCATATAGCATAAAGGACGCTAAAGGAAAATGGCAGGTTTCGTGTACGTTAAAATCACTGATGTAATGAAAATAACTAAAATTCAAAATTTTTTGGGCATCTTCCTTCTACTATGATTATAAAGATTTGTTTCTTAATGAAATGTTTTCTTAAGAAACAGATCTTAAAAAAATATTATGTTCAATTTTTCGGTAATGAATGTTTTGTGTAAATTGGAAAAAAATTGAAATGGTAAATTCGAATTTCCTACGCTTCCTGTAAATGGTGTCAGTCTGTAAAATTAATTTAATAGGCGCTTTGAAGCTGTTGGGTATTCTGAAAATCGCTTCTTATTGTTTAATTAATATTAATTAACTGAATATTAGAAATCGTAGAACATTATGTGCGAAAAAATGTTTATATAAAGTTGAATTTAAATCCATATTAGGTATGCGTTACAAATATTGCGTGGAAGACTATGCTTTCCCGCAATCGTTTGTTCGAAGAGCAAAGTAATATCGAGGTGATTAATTTTGGATATTTATTGATTTGAGTGTTTCATTCAGGGCCTAGATACTATTATAATTTCTCAGATTTACTACATTTCTATGGTTTCTCTTGTTGGATCCGAGCGCGATGTTGCCGACTCTTTTGTTAAATGAAATCTATTCTGAAAATTAGTTTTTTAAGAAAAGATATGTAAATTTTTTAAAAATAACAGTAGTTTGATGTAATTTTGCATATTCTAAATTCCCGTACACTGTTTGCTAGCCTTCAGGAAATATCAAATTGGAATGTGACAATGCCATTCCGCCTCGTGAGCCGGCAGTTATAGTTCTGTGAATTCCGTCTCATTGTTTGGACATTATTTAGCTGTATGAAATGCAGTTTTAATTGCCAAATTTGTGTTGATATTTACATGAAAATATTTAGTATTCGCATTTAATGTTTAATTAGTTGTAATAAGTTTAAAAAAAAATATGAATGAGATGCGTTACTTCGGACAGAAATTGCGGTATTTATAGTATTAGAAACCAATACTGAGTGCGAGAAAGTATGTGCTGTTTTAGCACCACTAGATTCAATTAACTTGATCTGAACATTGCATATGTGTACATCATAATCTATGCACCTTTTGCCCCATACTTAGGGAAGTGGAGTTTTGTGCAAATTTGCATTGGATATGTACACAATGGCGTATGTACTGGAGATTTCAAATTGCCTTCAAACTTCAGCGGATGTCTGTTGTGTGACAGCCTATTCTAGTAGTATTGTAAGCAAAGTCTTGTCAGCAAAGTATAATGACACAGTCGGTGATTACACTTTCGGTGCACGCGACTAGTTCGACTTACATGTATTTCAAAAAGATTACACGACCTTGTGGGTGGATAAAATGTAATTAGGACTGCTCGCGTGACAATCACCATTTCATAATTCTATGTATGCTATGCCCTTGGCATTAAGAATGTCACTATTCATGCACTGTCCTGCGGTCATAAACATTCTGATGTATTTTATCCCAAAAGAGTGTTACTACTCACGCAACTTTTCTTGAACGATGGATTGTAGAAATGCGGGTAGAGTGGGGGTAAGAGTTACGAAATCGGCCACTAGATTTTATGAAGCAATGCCAATCTCTGGAGAATCAGTCACGCCTTCGTAACGTTCTTAATAATATGCGTTCTAACTTTGTCAAGAGTTTGAGGTATCCCCTGTGATAGATTCGTACCTGCTTCGGTCATTTCTTTAGATTTTTGGAGAAAATAACCGATAGAAGTTCTCGTCTTCAAAAGAAAATTGTTTCTATTTCGCGCCAGTGAAGATGTGTTAGGAATGTTGTCATCAGTGCTCGCTGCGAGCTTTTGCGTTCATATGTTTATTGTGCCAGAGAGGGGGAAGCAAGGTCATCGTTCAAGAAAAGTTGCGCGACTAATACAAAGGCCTCCTGTTTTTTGTATCCGACTTATCAAATTGTCATGTGTAATACCACAAGTGTGAGGGCAATTTTTGAAATATTCACGAGTAGCAAATCGAAGCGACGCTTGGATGTATCGAGATTTCCTTCATGTGCAAGTGGTATTTTGCGTGTGTATTTCACGAGTAAATATGTTAATTAACTCAATTGGGTTAAATACTCAAAAACGGCAACGGTTTTTATACATTTATGTTTGCCATTTAATGTATTGTGTTTTATAGACAGAATCAGAATAAGAGAGTAGAGGTCTACCTTTTGATGATATTTTAACAGTACTTTCATTATTAGGTAGCGTTACATCAAAATAATTAAGTCACGTCATTTTTGAGGTTTCAAGGAGACTGAGGAAAAGAACACAGCCGTTTGAGAAAATGAGGGTAGGCGGAAAAAGTTTAAAAAAATTATTTATTATTATTTATTATTTACATAGTTCAGTTTCTTAACTTGCATTTGCATTTCGTTGACATTTAATTTTACTTATTGTAACTAACATTTAACTATTTTAATTATACACTGATATAGGAGACTTGTAAAGCTTGTAGCATTTAGCTGTTATGTGAAGAACTTTTTAAGGGCTCCTAAAGGGAATCTGTTTTTAATGCCGGTTGGAAAATGGTTGATTGATGCTAGATTAATGTGCGACTTGGGCTATTTAGTTTGTGTTGTTTACATTAATGTATTTATAAGCACATCTGCTTTAAATAACATTAGATAAAGGTTTCCCGAAAACTCAAAAGTGTCCTGAAAACTCAATAGTTTTCTTGAAACCGAGCTCAAAATCCCGCATTTTCAGAAACGCGTGAAGGTAATTTTCTCAAACATGGCTCCAAATGTTTTCTTCAAACTTTTCGAACGGATAGTGCTAATTGCACTCTTTAATATGACGTAGTGTTCATTTCGGGATATTTTTGGTTTGTTTTTACAAAAATTGCACAAATATAATATTTTTAAAGGGTCTTCCCCCTGAGGTTAATATGCAAATTTCCATTAATTAGCAAGCACTATTGTATCTGTGAATAAATTGCTTTAAATGACGTTTTTTGCAAAAACTCAATAGCTTTCTGACAGCAAGAGCTTCTAAATTCCAATTTACAGTTGCAATTAAACGCAATTTTCTTAGAACGGCTCCCAATTTTTCAAAGAAATTTGCAATTTAGGACGATATTTTACTGTTATTTAAAATTCTTAAAATATTTCCGTTCTACAATTAGAAAACCGAGAAACTGAGAAAATTTTAAAACAAAATACTTTGGGTGGCGATAGATGTCAGCTGACAAGAGTCCGAATAGGTATCCGAGACAAAAAGAAATATAAAACTAATAAGGGAAAGTCTGTACCAGTCTGTAGCACCACGGTTTACCTTATACGTACGTGTATACGGACTGATAGACGTAGTGTAGAGAAAGTTATGTAATGTTGCGGAAAATCCATTTCAAGATTTCAACAGAAATACACGTTTTGAGGTCCCTCGTTACCGATATTTTTCTCTCAAAAAGAGTTGGTTTTTTTCCGTCCGTCTGTCCAGTTCGTTTGCGTACCCATCTGTCTGGCTGGCTGCCCGTTTGTGAACACTAGCGCCTAAACCTTACCTAGAATGTTTTCCGAAATGGATATTTGCAATCGATTTGGCTTGACTCGAGTAACAGCGGTTTTTAAAAACATTCTTCAAAATTAGGGGTTTCTTTACATGAAGCCCCCCGGACATTTTCAAAATTTTCCCAGAAATGGCTCTAAACTTCACCTTAAATTTTTTTGATGGAATAAAGTAACGTAGACTTATAAAGATAGCATTGGTCCGATTGTCACTGTTAC
Source organism: Gryllus bimaculatus (assembly GCA_017312745.1). NCBI lineage: Eukaryota > Metazoa > Arthropoda > Insecta > Orthoptera > Gryllidae > Gryllus > Gryllus bimaculatus. Next base: position 10,388,294 of record BOPP01000022.1, read on the forward strand.
TTTACATTTTCGAAAATCTCAAAAGTTTGAATTTTTTCGGCGTTATCCTGCAACTGATGACTATTGACGATATTTTTCTTTCAAATGAAATTTGTTCTTCATAGTTCTGTCTTTGATGTCATGTACATTTTTAGAAAATTTTAGTCGTTTTTGCGGACTATTTGCTAATTGCAATATGTCCAATATTGAATATAATTAATTTACTAATTTATTAATTAACTAACATTTTCCCAAAAACAGTTCAAGTTTTGTGGTAGGGATAGTGATAAATAAATTATATAGGATGATATAAACGCCATATTTGCTCTATTCTTTTGCTTTTTTGAAAAATTACAACAATGTATTTTTTTACTTGTCGCCATGTCGGTAATATTTTCAGTAGCTGCAACCTGTTTACATTATTGAATTTATGAGTATATATGCTTTAAATTATGTCTAATAAATTTTCTGAATCACAAAAGTTTTGTTATAATGAGTTCATATTTCCGCTTTTTCAGAAACGCGCAAATACCTTTTTTTTTAAACAGCTCCATATTTTTCTTCAAATTTTTCGTACGGATAGTGCTAATTACATTGTTTAATGTGACGTAAAATTAATTTTGGAATACTCTTTTTTCAAAAATTACCCAAATGTTTTTTAAAATACCTTTCACGCGATTAATATGCACATTTCCAGAAATTTGTGAACATTATTTTTTTTATGTGAGTCGAAATGTTTCAAATGACTTCCAATATATTTTCGAAAACTGAAAAATTTTCTGTGATAGCTAAAAATTGTGCAAAGCATGGAAGTTTTTCTATCCTAAAATTGTGATTTTCGCCGTTGCATTATATATTTTATTCTTTATAATATAAATATGTAATACAAGGGCGTAAAAATTTGATACATTTCAGTTGTTAAACATTGTATGTAACGTAAATCATTTTAACGGATTATGATAGGTTTTTCGTCCTGTAAAAAATTGTATTTTTACATATTCTTCTGTCTTTATTCTTCTAACATATTAATCTTGATTTTTTTCTTTCACAAATATGTCACTAATTCAGAAATATTTCATCTTTGCAGATGCTTTCAGATCTGCAGACTGCATTCAGTCTGTATTATGGACTTGAATATATGCCAAAAGCGAAAAAAGGAAACATATATGTGTATAGTTTTATAGCAGATCAAGATCTTAATTTTCTCAAAAAGCATTTCGACATGAACTATCCAGGTAACCAATAAGCAAATTTAATAGCTATCTGGATTTCTTTATTACTACTAATATAACTGAAACTAATTAAATGCGAGAGTGAAAAGAAAGTAAGATCAAGAGTTCTCACGAGCACAATGTATCCCACAATCCCTCACATTATTTGGATTGCACTAGTACTCATTGTTTCGCATCGTTAACAATGCTTATTCAAAGATTTCTTTCAACGCTATACGTAGACGGCGATACCGTCATGAAAGAAATCGTCGACGAATACGTAATGACACTTGGCGACGGTTTACTGAACTTCCACGACGATATTTTGCCTGAGAGCGGATGCTTCCGGACGGCAGTAATTACTTAGCCGTCCGGGGGACGTCGGGTCCTAGGCACAGGCCGCCATTCTGCGGCCTTCCCCAGATCTAAATGACTTTTCCCCACCATCCAAGTGCTGCGTCAAAGGGTCAAAGATGCAAATCATTGAGTTTCATGAAAGTCATTTGTGATACTTCTTTTTGGTGAAGCATCTCGTGTCGCCGGATAAAAAACGAAGTACAGAAACAAGAAGTTAATTCGGTGGAAAGTAATTCAAATCAGGTATGCAAATTCATGACGCACTTTGATTGTTTTCACGGAGGTAATTAGCATCTATTGATCTAATGGAATTCTAGCTTACACCTATTACACACTATTTTTCCATGAAGAAATAATTGCCATAGCGAAACCACCAGTGATGGTGAAGGTGACAGAGAAACATTGGGATAACATGGTCACTATGTGGAGCACTCGTACACCTAATTTGAAGCAGTGAATGAGGTTGCGGAATGAATTGTGTTTGTGAGATCTATAGTTACCTTACTTTCTGATCAACTCTTATAGTATACATTGTGAAAGTAATTTATAAAGTATTTCCACTAGTAATTACGATTCTTTCCAACCTGTCTTGTACCTTTATGATCCAGGTGCGTCACATGCCGATGAACTGGGATACCTCTTCCACGTGTCCTTCCTGCCCAACGTGTCTTCGGACAACCCGGCATACCTCACGCGCCAGCGGATGGTGCGCCTGTGACTAACTTCCCAAATACGTGCGTAGTAGAAGCTCACGGCAGAGGAAGGGCCTCACGGCAACCCCCCCCCGCCCCGAAGCATCGTTGGGCGAGAGGTCGATCTCATGCAGCCTTTACAATGTTGGTCTGAATATACAACTACTCTTTACCTCGACATATATATTAAAATAAAATTGAAACATTTTTGTGGGAAAGATATACTGAACACCGGTACAAAATAGCCCAAAACTGTCTCATAAGTTTTTAAAAATTAATTCATCGGAACTTAATGATTATTTTGCAGAACTAGATATTAAGTGTAAACAAATGTGAAAATAATATATTCAAGTTGGAAAATTTCATACTTTTTATGAACATTCTATGGACATTTCGGTAAAAAATGTGGAAATAATCAATTAAAAATTATCATCGTAGCTCTAAAATTATTATTTAGAACACACATCGAAGTAGCATGCGATGTCTTTCTTTCCATCTCACATAACATGACGTATTGTAACACCACATGTCTTGCAGGGAACCAACTCCGGAAGACGACTCGCTCATCGGCGAGAAATGGAAACCCTACACAACGGACGAGAAGAACTACCTGGAGATCGGCAGCGAAGTGAAGGCCGAAGAAGACCTCAACAAGGAACGAGTCGAGTTCTGGGAGGAATTCTACGACAAATACGGCGAAAAGGGGGAAACGGGCGGATGGTTCCTCGGCACGTGCTCTTCGCCTTCCATTTTCTCTTATGTATCTTGGTTCCTTTCATTGTTTAAGAAAGTTCCTGATATTATCCCCTAACAATTGTTTCAGATTCAGTAGAATAAATATGCTTGATCTACTTTACAGCTGAGGCAAACCTATTGACCTTTCCAAGCACACTACACCCCTAAGACTTGTTGAAGTATTTGAAACATTGACATTTTGGATGCTTAGTAATGTAAATCTTAATATTATAACCAGAAAAAAGCTACAAATATTCATTGAGTTCGCAATGCATTGTGTGTGAGTTTGAACTTCATCTCTATACGGATACTTCATCTCTACTCGGCATTAATTTGTGTGGTTATCTCCGATTTACGGTTCACGAGTAACTTGTGCATTGACATATAAGTAGGTTTCGGCTCATCTCCTGCTTCTTATTGTACGCTTTCGCACCCCGAATGAATAAATGTAGATGTAACTTTTTTGAACCGTGTCTTCCCATCAAAGAGCTAGGAAGTGATCCAGCAGCCAGAGTAGCCAACTCCCTTTGAGAAGTCGTCAGGGTGCTCGGATGCCGCGCGTGAACGCTGCACAGCTGCGTGGGGTGGTTGCACGAATGTTACGTAATGACCAATAAAAGCAACTAGAACGGGCGAAGAGGGTATATGCAATGAGGAGTTAAGTCACAGCAGAATATTGCTACATGAAACAAAACCGTAACTAATTTGACAACTCATCAAACTTGAACACTATATATCAATTTGTACAAAATATTTTACTATTCCAGTAACTGATACCGCGAAGAGTGATTCCTGTAATTGTTTCCGAAATTAACCAAGAAACTTAACTTAGTAGTAAAAAACCTATAATTATTTATTTACTTATCTCTTCTATGATTTTAAATTATAGAAAATATTCAGGTGTGTATGTTCTCAGAAATTATGTAATTGTAGTTGTTAATAGTGTTGATGATTGATAGCAAATTAAATATGACAATGTAACCAATTATTACGTAATATTTATGGTTGAAAGGCATCAAAGCTTCGTGGTGGAACGTCAAGCAGCCGATAAACGAATAACTGAAAAGTATTTAATATGTTTCAGAGGAGTTTAATTTTAAATGAATAACAATTATTATTCGCATCAAAATGTGGTATTAAAACCAGTTAATAGTTTTTGTTCCCATCAGATTATTGTTTTGTTAATCCGAGTACTGAAGATTATGTAAGCCTGTGCTGATAAACCCTAATCGCTTATCGCTGACACCTAACCACCTCTTTTGTTGAAACCTTGGCCCGTGAATCAAAAATAAAACTTTGTATTTAAATAAATAAATAATAAGGGAAAATTTACCATGCTTCACAGTAGTTAACTTGTTTTCAGCAAATAAAAGAATTGTTTCTCAAACATATTTTACATATCTTCTTCAAATTTCCCTTTTTCCATGATCGAAAATTTATCTTCAAGTACGTAATTTTAGAACATTATTGAGGATTCTTAAGTTTTTAGATGAAGTCGATTCCAGTACTTGAGAACCCACGTGCGAAGAGTGGAAAAATCATCTCCCTTGAAATTAAGTTACTGTTAAATTATAATTCTTCTTATCTTTAAGTATTTAGGCATAATGCATGTTACGCCGCTTAATTTTTGCCCCTCTTGGGCGTTCTACATTCCTTTTTCCTCTCGGCTGATTATGTGCCACTTGTTTAGGAATTCTGTCTTCGTTCATTAGCAACATGTGATCTTGCCATGAGAGTCTGTAGTTGGTGACTTTCTCTTTAAGACTTTCTACATTTAGCTCTTTCGGATTTGTGTGTTTCTTTGTCTGTCCAAAAGGCTATATCCCGCTATCGCTCTAAGGAATCTCATTTCCGCTGCCTCCAGTCTTGATATATCTTTTTTGTCATTGTCCACACTTCACTCCCATATAAGCAGGTTGGTATTGACATAATTTAGTAAAATTTAATGAGAGTGTCTCTTCTCACTTTTGAACGGAGTGTTATTCTTATAGTTCCATTCATTTGATTGAATCGTTCTATTTTCTTATTTATGTCGATTTCGCCATAGAATATGTCTGCTCTCAAGAATGTGAAGTGTTGTATCTGCTCTATTGTTTTATTATTTACTACAATTTTTGAGCGTATCGGGTAACGACCTTGGAATGCCATCACTTTCGTTTTGGTGTCTGATATTTCAAGATTATATTCTGCCATTAACCGCTGCAGTTCATACGTTGCTTTTTGTGATATATCTTCTCCTTCAGCTATTATTGCTTGGTCATCTGCAAAAAGTACTGTCCATAATTTTGATGTAGGTAGGTCTAGGCTATACAATTTTAATCTGCTCTTCCACTCACGAAGAGCTTCGTCTATGTAGATATCAAACAGTAGCGGTGAAAGACTACATCCTTGTCGTAGGCCTTGGTCCACTTCCGCTTTTCGATCTGGTTTCCAAGTAATACATATTTCAGCTTTATTATACATATTTTCAATTACTAGGATAAGATGTTCGAAATTCCTTTAATTCGTAATATTTCAAAGAGGGTATGCCTGGCTAGTGTCAAAAGCTTTCTTGTAATCTACAAACAAGATGTGGGTTTCCTTGTTATATTCTCTGTGTTTCTCTAAAATTTGTTTTAAGATGAAGATATTACTGTGCAGGACCTTCCTTGACAAAAGCCACTTTGTTCTTCCATCAACATTGTTTCTACAATTTTTCTTAGTCTAGTGGTCACAATTTTTGAGTATCTTATAAGCGACGTTTAGAAGACTTAAACCTCTGTAGTTGTCACCTATTGATCGGTCTCCCTTTTTAAAAATAGGTAGCACTACGGCGAGTTTCCATTCGGTTGGTATTTTTCTTGTGTTCCAGCATAGGTTGAAGAAGTGGAGAAGCCTTATTTTAAATTCTTCAGTTGCACATTTAAGAATTTCTGCCTTTATGCCATCACTACCACTAGTTTTTCTATTTTTCATTTTACTTAGTGCCTCTTCCAGTTCTTCACCTTCTATCTGATCTACGCTGTCTTCAATGAGGTTTTCATTTTTGCATACCTTCTTATTCTTATCCCTCGCATTCTTATTGGTCCATAAGTTCTTGTAGTAAGAAAGCCATTCATCTGGCTTAATTATTTGTATATCTGCTATGTCCTTCTCTTGCCTGTTAAGGTGTCTCATAATTTTATATGCTGTTTTCTGCCGTCCATGTATGTCATTTTCGATATCAGCTATATATTTATCCCATGAATCCTCTTGGGCTTTTCTTGTTAGGTAACTGACGAGGTTGGAAATTGTGGTGTATTCCTTCTTAGTTATTATTATATTTCTATTCTAGCTTTTCTTTCATATCGAGTATGCATGATTTTCAGGGGATATGAATGATTCTGAATAAGTGCTACCAATATTGGTGCGATTTCAACACTGAGCGATAGATTAAGCTAGGCACAACAAAGTTGCGGTGAAGGTAACTGGACTAATTTTCACTTCGAGAAGGCACTTATGGACTGTGGGCTCTTATGGACAGTGTTATTCTTAAGGAAACATCTCATGTTCTATTGCCAATTCCACTGTTGCAAAAGTTAGCAAAAAAACAGACCTGTAGAGAAAGCTACGAGGAACACAACGGTAATAATGAAAAATAGTGCACAGATATAGTAGTGCAAAAGTATGGCACAGACCTTCTCGTTTTAGTTTTCTATTATCTTTCGTTTGGGCCAATTCTTTGAACATGCTATACACTCTTGGCAGCTGACGTCTAACACCGCCCACAGAAGTTTCCTGAAATTTTCTCAAATTTTTCGATTTTCTAATTATAGAACTATTACTTTATGAATATTAAAGAAGAGTAAAACCTCTACCTAAATGTCAATTTTCATTGAGAAATTTTCAATATTTTTTAGAAAACCGCTAATAAGCCTCACTGTAAATACGAACTTGCAAGCTCTTTTTCACAGAAATCTTTTGAGCTTTCGAAAAACTTGAAGTCATTTAAAATACTTCTACTCAGAAATGGAATAGTGTTTAGAAGTTGCTGGAATTGTCCTTATTGACGGCGAGAAAAAAATGCATTTTTGTATTCTTTGGAAAAACAAAAGAATACATCGAAATGCATTTTTTGTCATCTCAAACATTGAAATTAGCACTATTCTTACGAAAAGTTTGAACAAAAAATATTGAGCCGTTTTTGAGAAAATTGCAATTCAACGTTTCTAACATTGCAGACGTTTGCGCTCCCTTTCTTAAATAGTTTTAGTTTGCGTTAAACCTTTATTAGGCATCATTAAAATAACAAGGAAATGCAAAAATGTGAAAAAATCTACGCTTATGTAAGTATGAACGACGTAAGAGATTAATCAGAAATTACATTTTTGTAGATTTGGGAGGGGGGGAGTTAAAAGCTAAATGACTTTGTAACCTTACAAAGTGCATTTGGTACTATCCCTATTAAATATTTACAGAAAATTTTGGTGTCGTTTTTGAGAAAATCTACTTTTTGATATTTTTTAAATATAGTACATATATAACAACTAAAATGTTCCAAAAATGTACATTATCTTAATGAACGAACTAATTATGGAGAACAAATTTCATTAAAAGAAAAAAAACTATTTATCTTTAATTTTACAGTTGTAGGAAGTCGCAGAAAAAATCTAACATTCTCAATGATTGAAAATTCAGTTCTCAGTGAAATTCGAAACTGTGACACCTTTATAAATGTATTTTACTATATTCGTACTTTTCTTGAGAAAATTTTGAAAATGTCCAGGTGGCTTCATATAAAGTACCCCAAAACATTAATGAATGAAAAATCGCAGAGCTTCGACTACGACAAAATTAACAAGGGTTTCTTCTATTTGGATAAAAATTTACGCATGGTTTAGGCTCTAGCTTTATTCACATGGATTTATTCAGACAGATGGATGGACGGAAGTTAAAAAAAGCGAACCCTTTTCCGGTAAGACCACAAAACATGTATTTTTGTTCAAATCTCAAAATCGATTTTTCGCAGCATCACATAATTTTCTCTATACTACGTATTTTACTCCGTGTATACGTACGTATACGAGAAAGTAAGTAGTAGTTCTACAGAATGGCACAGACTTTTCGTATTAATTTTGCTTTGCTCTGGGCTAGCTTTTCGGACTTGCCACATACTTTTTGTACCTGCCAACTATCGCTACATAAAATTCATATTTTTTTAAATTTTCTCAATTAGTCAGTTTCCTTATAGTATAACCGAAATATTATTCAAGGAAGAGTAAAATCTTGACTCAGTGATTTTCATTGAAAAATTTAGAACCGTTTTTAAGAAATTGGCGTTTAATCTTTACTGTAAATGCGAAATTGAAAGCTCTTTGTTGAAGTTTCAATAGACGACCTAATGGCTGTCTTACTCATTGATTAGTCAAATTAATAAATATGATAAAGTTTTTCAAAGGTTCTTTATAGACGGTCAAAGAGTTCATTAAAATGGAAATTATCTTTTTAAGTATTGATAATACTATTCATAACTTCATTGGTAACATTTCGAAGACTGATATGCCTTCATCATCAGGCTGTTTTAAATTTATTGGTTACAAAACTATTAAATAGGAAACAATTACAAATGTTTAGAATAAATAGACTTTGTCATTCAATACAACAATAGTGACATAGGCAAGGTTATACTAATTTTAAGTCCTAATATAAAAAACTAATGCAAAAATCAGATCGTGTCACCTTAATCAGATGTGTAAGAATAAAACATATTTCATAACTATTATTGAGATGATAAAACTGTGAAGGAATGAATGCCTTATAAAAACATTGAACAATAAATTATATTATAAAATGTAATTAAAATAAAATTAGAATCTGTTTTGCAATAGGTTGATTATAAGAACTAAACTACAAAACTAGGGTACGTGCACAATATGAGAAACTCAAACTCACGTAAATGTTGAATTAGATGGGTATTATTGGATGTGACATTGTATGTCATTTTCGAAGCCTAGATCATTCCTGCTGCGGAGAGCGTTTGTATACTAGTGATTATGACTTGGGTCAGCGGACGGGTAAGGGTAGAAGAGGGGGTGATGAGGGAGGGAGTAAGGAAATGCTCTTTGGGGACACTAAGGGGACGACTCCGAAGGAAATAAGGACAGAATGAATTATTGACCGTATTTGTAAATTCTATGGGATGAATTTCGAGATTTCTTATTTCCTGAGAATTATTGACTTGAATTTAATTTTTCTGAACTTGCGTACATTTTGTCCATCTTTTACAGTGTCCGAAAACGAGAAATCTCAAAGACATTATTTCTTGCTTTTAGCGAATTCTACTAATAAGGGAACATAACCTTTTGTAAACCTATTACATTCTAAGTTGGTATTCATAGTCGGAATGATTTGGATAAACAATGATTCTAGAACCAGCCTAGCATTAAAGTTTGGTTCAACAGATGGAATATGTGGAGTTTTAAAATTAAATATGTGTCCCTGTTATATTATTTGGGCCATTGTAGAGTTTCGTCTCTCGACGCCTCGAATGTAGCCAGATCGTCCGGGGAATATCCATTTTGGAAAAAAATCGTACCTATTGTTTAGATGCTACACGAACGGACAAACGTTTGGCTGTAAATTGATTTTTAGGAATCAAGAACCCTCAAAATAAGGGTTCGGGGTACACCACGTATTATAAGATTTTTTTCTTAATTTAGGAACTGGATTTATCCGACCTTTCGTTATCAGGATCCGGCAAATGAATTTTTTCTGCCGACAATCCGCCGTTTTGTGCGCAGCATTGTATAACTTTCTCTACACTATGTAACATACAGTCTTTAAGCAATTTTGCCTTACTAAAGGTGAGGTTTAAAATTTTATAATTTTTATTTTGTTTATATTGTTATTTGAAAAAACCCTCGGTTTTTTAACTCGAAATTCTTCGGGACTAGTTTTGTTAGCAAAAAAAAGTCGGAATTTTTTTTAGTTTTGCATAATAACTTTTTAATGGTTGATCATGGCGCAAAAATAGTTATTTACAATGTTAAAAGCCATAACATTCTCTACAAAGTTTCATTATAAATTATATCTCTCGTGAAAAAAGTAACAGAGATACGAGATTTTAAAAGTTTACCATTTTTTTTTACTCCGAAGTTGCCCAAAACTACTAACGGTTTCTCTAATGTACTTGTGATTTCTTAAGGTCGTTATATATAAGACGGTTAAATACTGTTTTAAATACTTATTAAAGTTAAATTACCTTTTCGCTTTCGGTAGTCACGAAAATATTACAAAAGCTTTGTACTATCGAGAAAGCTTCTTAAAGTAATACATTCAAAAATACAGGATCAGGCAAGCATAATCATATTCTTCGGAATATTATTTAAATATATTACCGAACTCAAAGGTACCCCTGTGCAATTTAAGCGCCTAGAATATCAAGTAATTAGTTTCATTTCACCTACAGTTGCATGTTATGTATGTTTCTGATCCTGCAGATTCTGTAGATACTGTAGATTATATCACACACTTTTCACAGAAACAAGAATGTCAATCATTCGACGGCGGACCATGGTACTAGCAGGGGGGTGTTACTTAATAGGTGGTAAAACGTTCTTATTTGAAAGTAGTGGTGGGAGGGACAAGGTGGGGGAGACGGTGAGAGGGGAGGTAAGTCCGCCATTATCTGCCACCCTGGCAAGTAGCGCTGTAGAAAAGAGAGAGATTCATTTTTGTCAAAATATTTATTTAGTACAAACCATCATGTCCGCCAAATGAAAATTTTACTAAATAATTAATTTCAATGCCCGGTTCACGTCTCCTCCATTCAAATTGTTACTGCCTTGACGCTTATATGGCTGGCGGGGGTCAAATATGGCTGCCCTCTTCTCATATGTTGTTTCTGTGGGGTGGAGATTCGAAT
>BOPP01000022.1:10400016-10410620 GCA_017312745.1 Gryllus bimaculatus
TCTCCCCTCCACGAAAATAAGGGCTTTCCGAATAACATTGACTGCCGTCTCTGATATATACTCTCTGGGTACTAGCAACATCGTATGCTCCGTTCGCGTGTGCTTTTGACAGTATTTCTAATACCTTATTTGGTGCACGTATTAACAAAACTGTGATTAGTCTCTCCTTCAAGTGTATTCTCTGTGTGGCTGCTACTCGAAAGAGTGTCAACTTGCGTCAATATGGATACACTGAACAACAAGGAAAACATAACCTCAAACGGCCAACAACAACAACAACAAAAACATGGATCAAACTCTAAATCTTATGCTGGAGCTGAAACAATGGACATTTTCCCGTCAAAGGACCAAGCAATTATTATAGAAGCTCCCGAAGGACTAGCAATGAAAGATTATGTGAGTAAAATTTCAATTTTTATCAATCCAAGTGATATTAGATTTGTGTCGCGCATAGCGGATAATAGGATTTGTGTGTTCTTAAGTGCCAAGAAAATCGCTAACTACCTAACAGATAACCATCAAACTTTCACTACTAATGACATTGAAGTAAGTGTTAGACACCTATTAAGCAAACGTAAGAGTTATAATATCCCATGTCTGCCAAGTTATCCCACATGAGGTAATACAAAATGCTCTTCAACAATCGAATATTCAAATTGCTTCTAAAATTACATTTATCAGAGCAGGTCTACCTGAAACAGGTATGGCTCATATTATGAGCTTCAGGCGACAAATCTTAGTTCAGCCACATGAAATTCATAAATTACCACAGTCACTTCTAATTCCATATGAAGATACAACATATAGACTTTTTTTCACAACTGATAATATCATCTGTTTCAAATGGAAAAATGAAGGCCATATTGCCAGCAAGCGTCCAGTTAATAACATTAGCCTTTCACCTATTAAAAATAGAGCAACAGATAACAATAATGATAATATGTTAATAGAGATTCCCTCTCCAAAACAATCTGATGATAATCCATCTGACTCGAATGCTATAGATTATACAAACTTCCCTCCTTTTGACAAAAGAAGCCTCCTATCTGAATCATCCTCTACACCTGAGAATATATCAACTAGTGATGTTAAAAAGATAGCAAAAAATGCGAATGAAGAACTGGCTTTTTAAGACACTTTAGCTAACAAGTCAATAGAAGATTTTCTGCTCCCAAACAAATCATATATTGCTTCCAACAAAGACAAACTCTCTCTCTCCCTCTCTCATACAACCAATTCAAATCATTCCTTGAAAACTCACTTGGAGCACTTGATCCCATTCCTATAATGAAAGATCATTTAACTGATTTTAATGCAATAATTGATATGCTGAAACATATAAACTATTGAATAAAATATCTATAAAGGGCAGATTTACAAGAATTATCAAAAAATTAGAAAAATATATTCCCAGCAGAGAGACCTCAGACTCAGAATTCTGCTTAGACAGTAGATAAATACTATATGTACTTATTCAGATCATTTCATGTAATCTAAATCATGCTGATACCACTGAAAGTAGAAAACAATACAAAGAAGTTATGATAGTTTTCCAATGGAATCTAAATGGCTTTTATAGCAGGCTAAAAAACTTACAATATTTATGCAAACTATATAGCCCTGATATAATCTGTATATAAGAAACAAACTTTTAAGGGAAAATCACATGGGAATATAACTGGATATAATTGCACCTATGCATGTGGTGGCGTAGCAATATATTCCAAAAAATCGATTCCCATTGAAATTTTTAAAATTCAAACTGACATGAAATTTGTAGTAATTAAAATTAATTCAACTAATCCAATATGTATTGGAAATGTTTATACCCCTAATAGCTACCCACTACCAGAAATCGAAATGCATATTATAAACCAGATAAAAGAGCCCTTCATAATTCTTGGTGATTTTAACTGCTGTCACTCTTTATGGCGATCGTACAAAATTGATAAAAGAGATAGACTATAGGAAAAAAGTAATTGACAACCATGACAGCATTATCCTCAACTCTGGTAATGCCACACATATTAATATCAGTAACAGCAGACTAAGTGCAATTGATCTTTCAATAGCTTCTTCCACAATAGCACAGAAATGTGCCTGGAATGTAATGGATCTCCCCTATGATAGTAATAATTTGCCAATACTGATTGATATCCATGAACTAAATGTATCCATTAGTCATGAATGGTGCAACCCAATCCCTAATTATAAGAATATTAATTGGCTGGACTATCAGAAAAAAATCGATGAGCACCTCAGTGAAGAAGATATTTTCAAGAACGATAATAATATTGACCAGATAGTAAAATCATAATGTAATATTATATCCAGTTCTGCTAACTCAATAACATAATCGCAACTTGGCCCGTTTAAGTTCAAAAGCGTTCCCTGGTGAAATTCTGAATGCAAAGTCTCTTATTAGATACGCTAAGCAAGCATTTAACTTGTATAAAAAAGAACAGATAATGATAGTCGAATTAATTATGAGAGAACTAGAGCTATTGCCCGTAGAACTGTAAAAATAAACAAAGCTAGATGATGGACTGAATATATTTCCTCAATCATCAGCCAATCGAAATCAACTGAAAGTTGAAAAAAAATCAAATCCATACGTGGTATGAAGATGAACAATTCTATATATTTCTTGCGTTGCAATGACCAGATAATTAGCGACCCCAAAATTATTGCTGAGGAATTTGCCGAAACCTCCATGAAAAATTCCAGCATTGCCTATTATCATACGGAATTCATCACATATAAAGAAAAAGCTGAATGACACCTGTTCTTGTCAGCCTATGACAACTATTGATGTCATCAACTATGATAATAACTTGAATTCTCCAATTTCCATGCACGAACTATTTCAAGTTTTAAAAAAGATCAACTCAGCTCCTGGCTCAGACAATATTCCAAATTGGATAATTAAAAATCTCCCAAAGAGTATTATATATTATTATTATTATTATTATTATTATTATTATTATTATTATCATCATAGTCATATATGCTTATATACTTTATTAAAAATATATAACCATATATGACTAAATAATGTATTTCCTCAACTCTGGAAAACTGCCAGTCATTCCGATTCCCAAGCCTGGCAAAGACCAGTCAAATACCTTTAATTATCGACCAACCTCACTGACGTGCAACGTATGCAAAATATAATAAAAAATCATTAACAAAAAATACGGCGGTTCCTCGAATCACGACATTTAATAAAAGACAACCAATTGGGATTTAGAACTAGACACTCCACCACCTCTCATCTTATCAGCACGACAACGATAATCCACAAAGCCTTTCTTCACAGTCATCGTGTTATCTTAGTAAATCTAGACATCGAAAAAGCATGCGATATGGTGTGGACAAACCGAATTGCTGCTAAATTACTTAGTATTGGTATCAATGACAATACGTTTAAGTTCGTTACCAACTTTATTAGCAACAAGTATTCAAGTACGTAAAAGTAATAATTTATTAAAAATTAAGTAACTTAATTATGGGCTACCATAAGGATCAGTTATGTGTGACTATTTTTAATCGCCATAAATGACGCTGATGTTATTGTAAGCCCAGTTGTACGGAAATACGACGATGATATGGTGTTAAGGAAATTCGATTCAACCAATGAATTAATTCAAACTGCAGTAAACTGTTTTACAAGTGGTCAATAAAAACTGGTTTCAGATCCTCGTTAGGTAAATCTGAATGTATGATTTTTTCTAAACAATTAAGCCCCTTCTACCCAAAATTATTCCTGGGCAACAAAGCCATTAAGACTGTCACATATACAAAAATCTTGGGCCTCATATTTGACCACAGGCTCACATGGCAAGAACATATTTCTAAAATTAAATACGCAATTAAAGCCAAAAGAACCCTAAACAAGATAATACGTAATAATGTATCTCCTGGAATTACAAGTGTAAATCCAGGGGATAAATAGGAGGGAGGTCCTCGCAAGAATTTTGTGGCGAAGGTCCTTGGCGTGCTCGTGCCAAGAGGCACATCTAGAGTCCGCGGAAGGACTCGCGGCGTGGGGACAGAAGCTGCGCGCCCGCAAGCCAACCCGTTCCTGGGGTCTGTGCCCTCTGACGGGCCTGAAGTTAACGGCCACGCATTTTTCAAGGTTTAGGGTCATGCGTTTCTGGCGTAGCTGGTGGGAAAGGCGGCGAGGCATTCCATGTCAGGTATCTCACTTGTTTGCCTGCTGATTTCCGATTATCGTCGTAATACCAAATCGTGCCGCGAACCATCAAGGAGCCCGCACACGCTGTGAATTCCGTTCTCACTTTATGCTAGCAGAGGCGCATCATTGAAGTACAGCCGAAGAGTGTGGGGGAGAGCACGCTCCCGTGGAACACGGCGCTTTGGCGCGTCTTTAGGGACGATTGTAACGCCGTTAACTCGCACCTCTGAACGTTCTCTCTGGTGCAGAACTAACCGATGCAGCCTGGTGTAGCAGTCGCTTATCCCACTAATGAGACATAAAGAGTGCCTCCTCATGCCACCGTGGCGAAGGGCGCGCGCATGTCCAGGAAGACGGTGTGGCAGATTCTGCGGCCTCTCGAGAAGAAGCGATCTGGTGCAGAGGCGCGGTAACTGCTGCGCGGGAGCTACTGACCCGTCTGAACACGAATTGTTCGTCTCGGAGGAGCCTAGGCGCCGCTATTTCCTGCTGCAAGCCGCACCAGTATGAGGCGTTCTAGGAGAGTCTTTCCTAGGAGGCGAGAGTAGACTAGGTCTATAAATACTCGGCAGGAAGAGGCTCTTTACGCACTTGGGTATTAAGCAGATGTTCGGCTGTTTTCCACGGGCGCGGGATATATATCCTTGTAGCTAGGCAGGCATTGAAAAGTGCAGGAGAAATTCAACCCTTTTTGGTACACTCAACGATCTTAAAAGTGGGCGACGGTGATCGTCCGGTAGGACCGCAGATTTTCTTTGGGTTGAGGTGGCGGAGCCTCCGCGGAGTATCCTCGTCACAGCGATGGTCTGATGTATTCGGTGCGGCAGGAGGCACCGTAGCCTCGCAGGTCAGTGCGGCATCGCTGCTCCGGCGTCGTTGGGTCGGAACTCGCCGCTCGAGCGAAGTCAGCAAAGACTTGGCTTTTTTGCAGTGTCGTCCCACAATCACGGTGCCGGAGGAGGTTGACCGGGGAGCCTTGGGGTGTCCGCGTTGGTTTGAATGGGGTGACTTACTCCTGGTTGCCGCCCCAGCGGCGTGGGTGCGGCGGGCGCTCCCTGCGGGAGCGGTAGCCTCCAGAGGGAGGTAGCGACCACCCGCCTTTGCGCGAGGGCTTTGTGTAGTGGACGGAACAACATTAGAGCTATGTATTTTAATCCAAATGAAATAGAGAAATTCCTATACTCTGTCCCCTTTCAAATACAGAATGTCAAATTTTGCAAAAACACATGCTTGAAATATAATATTATGGTAGGCCCGCTCGTATCTCGCGAGCTCATGTTTTATGATCCTAACCTGATGATATTGTATGATTATGTTCCGAGTATGTAACATAAATACTATTATGTTATAATCTATACGTTCTGATGCTTATCTACGTATGTAACCCCCGAAAAGATATGTTATGACCCTGTCCTGATGTATGTTGATGGTATGTAAGATAAATAATATGTGATACTGTGTGACCTATGCATTACGATACTTATGTTAATGTAATGACGGATGAAGTCATAATTGTCTGTGAACACCTGTTATAAAACAAGTAGTTGCTAATAACCTTAATCGTTGATGCGACTAAAAAAAAAGAAAAAAACAATGTCAATACTTATTCGGTAAAGGAACACTCACACTATACATGTAAAAAGCAATCTTCATTGCATATGTGCATGGATTCAAATTATGCTTTTTCGAAAACTCTATGTAAACGCCATTTTCTTAAAAACAGCTCCAATTTTTTCAAAAAAAAAATACCATTTAAGACGAGGTTTCCTGTTCTTTAATATTCTTAAAATAATATTTCGATTCCAGTATTAGGACCAAACAATTTGGAAAATCTTTAAAAAATACTTTAAGCCGCGATATATGGAAGCTGGCTTTCTAACTGATCATTTCTCTGAACCACACTGCACTTCTCTGCATGTAACTACATTTTCATTTCTTATTCTAAATACCAAATATAAACTAAATAATATTGTTAATATAAACTAAATTATATTCGATCTAATCTATTTCTAAACATTTTCGCAGAGCGAGGAAAGGTTTCAAAGTCTGCCGAGGGTACGCTTTTCCAATCCTTTATCGTCAGATTCATAGACGAGTGTTTTGTGACGTCTGTCCTTTGCTTGTTTCATTCGATTTTGTAAGAATGATGCCCTCAGCCTTAATGAAATCGTTCCTCGATTCTGCGATGAATATCACCCCGTTCTTCTATGTAAGCTTTAGAGCGCAAAGCATGCCTGTTTTTCTACGCGTTTCTAAAGGTTCCCAAATCAAACCATCGAACATGCTTTGTATACTCTGTGAGAATTTTTCTGCCCATCTTTGAATTTCATCCAGTCTGTGTCTTTGACCCTTGCTGTAAGGGACCCAGCAAGCTACTCCGTATTTGAAAATAGAGCGAATATGAGACGTGTAAGCTAACGCCTCTGCACTTGCACTGCTCTTTTAAGTAAGCGCATAACAAGGTGTAAATTTATCCACGCTTCTACCGACACGTAATTTACATGCTTATCCTAGATGGGTTTTGTATCTACGAGAACTCCCAAATACTTACAGCAAGCGACCTGAGGTGTTACGTCAGAGCCTAACTGATAAGATAAAGCACGATAAATGCAATTCCTACCAAAGCTAATGGCTTGCCTTTTGGCCTACACAACCTAATAGCTTGCCTTTTGGCCTACAAAACATAGTCTTGGCAATTAAGTTTCATTTTATAGGAGAATCCTTAGTAATATATTTTGTTTAAATCTGCTTGCAAATGTTCGACATCCATGTTTGATTTAATAACACGATAGAGTATACAGACATCTGAAAATAACACAGGTTTGCAAAAAACCTTTGTCACTTTTTTTAGATCCAATAACTGATTTTATATATTTAAAGTACAAGGATGACAGAAATGACTTCCATTTTTCCGTATCATATCAAGTTTAAAAATAATTTATATTTAAAAATTTTTATAATATCTTCAACTTGAAAATCTGAAAACATTCTTTGATCAGCAAAATTGAGAACGTATATACAGTTTACCTCATATGTTAATTGTTAATATCAGAGATAAGAAAATGAAAATTAAACACATTAACTTAACAATATTTATTTACTGTTACTGGAACACTTCAGTGTTACAACTCCTGTTTGTTTTTACGCATATGAGTAGTTAATAGAACCGTTGACGCTTAGACAAAAATCTTGTTGTTCCACTTGTTCTCTTATGCATTCTAATAGGACCATCTCGTTGCAGTAACCAACATTGGTCAGCCACCATTGATGTATTTCAACGCCTTTGGTCCCAATGCGTTTAATACCTTGGTGAAACCTCCCACCCTCACTCACCCCCAACTTCGTTACTCACTGCTCCCAGGGTTTTTGGATAGCAGTCTAAATGGGAGTGAAGTAAATGCACTTTCAGACTCATCTTTCATCCTAAGTCTTCATATTTTTTCATAGTTTACATAATACGTTTTTTAATTCCTCAAATGTGTTTTTGTTGAAAGATCTCTCATGCCGTTAATACGCACCTTTTAAGCAATTTGTAAACACTATTGTATTTATTAGTTACAGTGCTTCAAATAATTTCTAATAAAAGTTTTCGAAAACTCAAAAACTTTCTGTGAAAAAGAGCATCAAATTTTGAATTTATAGAAAGTTTTCGATTTATAGGTGTATTTAAACGCCATTTTCTTAAAAACGACTCCACTTTTTTCAACGGAAATTACCATTTAGGGTGTGGTTTTACAATTTTTTACTATTCTTAACAAAATGTTTCCGGTCTACTATTAGGAAACCAAAAAAATAAGGATTTTTAAAACAAAAAATTCAATTTTTGCGGCAATTGATGGCAGCTGGCAAGAGCATGTAGTAAGTTTATAGTGGCTGTTAAACCGTAGCTACGCTCACCGCTACTTTCGCCCTCGACGACTCGGCGCAGGAAACGGCTCGGCCAGGGAGCGCCGGAGCGGCGGCAGCGGCTGGGGCAGAGGGGCAGCCTGCGCCCCTTCACTCAACATGCGACGGCAGCGGCAGAGGCCGGGCGGGCCCCGTGGATTGCGTGCTGCATATAAACTGTATCTTGACCCTGCTGTACTCACGTGTTTCTCTCCCGGACTCTAGTGTAAACCCTGCTTTGTTTTTTTATCGTCTGGCTATCTACGATCTGTCTTGTAACTGTACGATTTTGGACATTGAATGTAATTAATAAATTTAACTTTTTCTCACACGTTCTAGTTTGAGCGATTCCCGGTCACATCAAAATTAATATAGCTAGCCGAGACCAAAGGAAATATAAAACTAGTAAGGGCAAGTCTGTACCATTCTGTAGCACCACCAGTTTTAGTTGTAGAAAGACAAATCAAATTCAAACTTTTGAAATTTTCGAAAATTCCTAGTTAATCCTGATAATTGAACATATGTCACCTGTTTCAGTGTATTTTACGCTTTTTACAAGAAATTAAAAAAACAACATTGAGGCCGTTTTTGTGAAAATTTTGAAAATGTCCTAGAGGCTTAATGTCAAGAACCCACAAATTTTAAAGAATGTTTTTGAAAATCTCAAAGCCTCAACTCATGACAGGTAGACAGGGGTTTCTTCAATTTGTAAAACATTCTATGCATTCTTTATGCGTTAGTTGTGTTCACAGACGGAGCGATACTGTATTATTTACATTATTTAAAGAACATGGTATTTTAAATGCAATAATATGAACAAATCGCTGCTAGTATAAATATTATAACAAGGAACAAGTCAAAATTACATTGTGTAATTTTTGAAAAAAAACAAAAGAATATAGAAAAATAGTGTTTATGTCATTTTCTAGATTTAAGCACTACTCCTACCAAAATTTTAAAGAAAAATTTAATGCTATTTTTGAGAAAATGGCGTATAAGCGGTTTTGAGAATGAGGATTTTTGAGCAGTACATAACTGTAAATGTGTTTCACGTGTTTGACGAAAATACATTATTTCTCCCTCATTCAAATAAATAACATAGCTTCCTTTTTTTATCGCTTTTCAGGAGGACTATATTATGTGCCTGAAAAGTTTTCAAATATCAAAAACATGCTAATTAAATACATTATAATCCAAAATCAATGTATTATCACAAAGTAGGCGACCTGGATGACCGAGGTGGCTAAGAGCCACCGACTCAGAGCTTCGCTCCGAAAGGTCGCGGGCTCGAGTTCCACTGAGGGCAAGGTTGGCTGTTCATTGTCTTTTTTGAATGTGGTGACGCGAAGGGCCTTGCATTCTGCTGACCCAGGATAAGGGATGCAGGCAAGTGTGTTGGTGTCTTGGGTATGGAAGAATACGCGTCCTTTCAGGACGTAAAGGGCGGCTGTCGGCTGGATAATGGCCCTAGTAAAAAAATCGTTTTCTATATGGTATCATACCTTTTGCGTCTCTTTATAAATGAGATGTCTAAAGGAAGAGAATTCCTTGAAGACCTGACGAATTGCTCTTTGGCAAGTACGAAGGATTTATTTTCAAAAAACTCATCTACATATTAATTTCAAATGCAATCCGCAGCACTCAGTCAGCTATAACGTTAAACCGAAGCATTCTAGGGTCTTAGAAATTAAAATTTTAGGGTCAATGGCATCAAAAAAATGTCCCTCTCACAGTAATCTATAGGATGAGATATACTTGTACATTCTGTATAAATTTTTGCTTGATGGGCACTTATCGATACTACCAATGCCCCCAGAATTCAATCGTGGGTGAGGGGGGGCCATCTTTGTGACGTCACGCTTAGAAAGCTTAGATTACTGCACCATATACTATTTATGTCTTTCTGCGTACATCGTGGTTTGTGCAGATTGACGAGGTTTATTTGCATAAATATAATTCTAAATTTCCTTCGAAGTAACAACTAGAAGTACCATTAAAAAAGTCATGGGAACCTCTAGAAACGAGAAGAACAAAGGCGAGGCTTTGCTCTCTTTATAAATCGTGCGATTAGATTAGAAAAAACCAAATTATTTCGGCCGAGCGCATCACACCCACAAAATTCGAGCAAGGAAACAAAATTCAGATCTTGGGAAGTTTTCCTTTGGTAACGAACAATTAGAGATTGGAACAGTTTACCGTGCAGCAGTTTTCAAAGCTTTTCCTCTCAGTTTTAGAAACAATTAGAACAGATATTAAAAGTATTGCTGTTTTAGTGCGGTGAGGTGCTGTGAAGTGCTGTCAGTGTGTAATGCAAAGGTAATTCAAAGCAAAAAATGTAGTGTAGTGAAGTGAAGTGAAGTGGAGTAACTGTGATCAATGCACTTTTTCAATGCTGCTTTGTCATCTTGTTTACTGTATTATACGTATTATTATTTTTTATTATTATTATTATTATTATTATTATATATTATTACTATATTATCATTTTTATATGATTATTATAATGTAAGTGTTGTAATTT
>BOPP01000022.1:10410645-10471317 GCA_017312745.1 Gryllus bimaculatus
TTTGCAATTATTGCCATTAACTGCCACCGGGTCATACCCAATTGCAGTTCTAATAAATGTAAATGTAATAGTTATTTGATAGCGATGTAAATCGTTTACTTGGAGATTAAAAACCTTTTCTAATATTTTCAAAAAAAGCCAAGTCTATCAAAAAAAGCGAAAGATAACTGTCAAGGAAATTGTTGTTAAGGAAGTAAATTGTTGGAAGAATACCTCTCTACAATTCTGAAAAAACCTTTATTGAAAATTTGTTTCCAACATCAATTGCATTGTATTTATTTTTGTTTGATATTCTACAAGTACGAAGTTACATTTATACATTTTTTAACAAATAAACACGTTTCATTTACAACTTTCCTTCTTAATGAAAAGGATAGGAAAAGTGTGGGAATTAACATGCGAGAGTTCTAGCACGGTTACGATAGTAATAATATTATAATATAAACTACGCTATTAAATAGGTGGATAAAATGGGGTTTGGAAGTAATAAAACGTTTAGTGTAATGAAAATCAAAGTCAATGAGAGATCCTAAATAACACTTACAATTGTGTGTGATTGGAAGTAAACCCTCTCATCGTGCAACTGGATCGCCAGCCAGCTGTGAGTGCCAGAGCATGGGGTGACATTTCACAGCGTCGCATTCCCTTTGCGACGGAATTCCTGGGAAAGGACTGGAAGCCATTGAAAGATAGCGGCTAGCTACGTGCACAAATCTTCCCTCGAGAGGTACTGAGAAGCTCGAGCGATTTTAAACATATCTGAAAGTACAGTGGGCTAAAGACTTCAGAAGTGACTCAATCACTCCGTGCACTTTACCCACAGATTAAAGAAAGATCTCCTGTTTCAATTTTACAGTAGCAGTTGGAAGTAAAGTAGCAGCGTTCACTTCGTAAGCAAAATTGCTATGGAACTCTTGCAATTTTTTCGAAAATTTAGACAATCCAAGGCAAATGAGACAGTGCGAGTTATGTGTTTGTTTATTTACGGGAACAATAATTTTCCACTTTTTCGATATCAGGGCTCAATAAAATGAGATTTTCTTTGGGACAATCACCGTTATTTGACGCATATCAACAAAACTTTCTCTACACTAGGCAAGTAGTATGCCAGCAATGAAAATGAGATAAGCTGAAGAAAAATCTTGATGTTTCGGTTTCAAATATAGTATTATCAAAAATATCGTAATTTTGATATAGGATTATTAACAGTTCTTTCAATAGATTGAAATAGAAAACACTTGAAATCATTTTTAGAGATATCACCCAGATATTATCCTATAAGTTTAATAAATTGGAAAGTCGAAAACGTTAAAACAATACTACTAACGGCCTTCCATAACGAGTAGCTGTGGAGGGTGAATGACCACCTGCCTCGCGAAGACCGAAATACCTCTCTTTGAAAGCGAAACTTTCTCCTCTCCACATCACTACAACGTCCAAGGTGGAAGGCATTCATTCCGCTCGGAATCCCGTAAGTTTGAGTAACATTTTACTTCTGTTTACGTCACCCCTTTCATTACGGCAACGAAGCATAAGAGAGCGGCGATCACTTCGTAAGTGAGACCGCTAGCAGCCACTTGTGAAGAGGAGCATCTGCTGAAATTACGCACACGACATCTCATGAGTGGAGACGTCGAGAGTGCACCGACATGTTATACGACTTAATAGTTTTCATCCTCTTGATGGTAAGTTGTTAGTGCTGCAAGTGATACATTACTTTCTCGTATACTATACGTTTCTGTTTGAAAAGTGCTTGTTTTTCAAGAAAAACCTTCTTTAAATATTACATAAGATCGTAAATTACCATAAGTTGAATCCAGAAACAATATAACATGTTATTTTTCCATTATATATATGTGTGTGTGTGTGTGGATGTAGATATGTGTGAGTGCGCGTGTGCGTGCGTGTGTGTGTGTGTGTGTGTGTGTGTACATGTGGATTTTTGAAGTTATAACTGAAATTTTAGTATGGCAGAAATTACAATTTCTGACATTGTAAATACATATATATTTCAACTAGTGTACCGTGCAAGAACTCTCGCATGTTAAAGTCCATTGTCTTCCCTATCTTTCCTTTTCTATATTAATAGGGGAAGTTGTTAACGAAACGACACACCTATCTGGCCTGTCTCGAAGCTCTACAATTTTGAAAAAAATATTTAATTGTTGAGGGTACTTCACAAAGACCCTCTAAAACATTTGAAAAATGTTCTCAAAAATGGATCTACGTCTTTTTAAAAAAACTGGTGAGAATAGAGTGAAATATTCTTATAAAGATGGCATAGGAAAAACTTTCACGCATGGTTCTGAATGTTTGAAAATTACAAAGGTTTGAGTATTTTCCGGAGTGTACCTATAATCACAATGTTGAAGATAGCGAAGGTAGCGATTCAAGTGAACCGGAATGTCTGAACTGGAGCGTCCCGTCTTGTGCTCCAGGGCCGCGCGTGGTGCCTGGCGGGGCCCTCAGTGCAGGTGCGAGAGGGCTTGCTGCGCGGGAAGGAGGTGGTGTCGACGCTGGGGCTCAACTACTACAGCTTCCAGGGCGTCCCCTACGCCACGCCGCCTCTGGGCGCGCTGCGCTTCAAGGTGAGTACTGAGAGGCGTCACACGGCACGCGCCGCCGGCACATGTTGTCACTATATGGATAATTCGTGACTTGGTCAAGTGTAATCCGTGAATGTAATCCCAAGTAGTAACAGCTTGAAAGCTGGAGAATATAATAAAGATAAAACTAAAATTTTTGACCAATATATCAGACAAACATTTATTATTTTATTTTTGGTCATCGATACAATTCAAAATATACAATTCAAAAGAAACAAATAATTTAAATTACAAAATTAAATTTATCAAAATTTTATTGAAGAAAACTAAAAGAATTAGAATGCTGTATTATTTTGGATTTAAGACGAACACTTTCTTCAAATAAGCTCCCAGTCATATCGTCTTTTTAAATTTTCGGTTGATGGCAAAAAATAGTTCATAAAAATTTGCTACACTTTTGTGGCAAATAAAACAGATATTGTTATCCGGGATTTGAAGAAAAAAATGTCTTCTTGTCGATTTTGCTGTGCCGTGCGATCAAAACGTGTCGTAACCAAAGATAGAGAAACTTCTTATATATGTTTTGAAATCGAGATTAGACGAATGTGGGGCGTAATCGTAAAAGCACACAAGTATAGAAAATAATATAAAAAGTTTGACTTTTACTTTAAGTATTCTTTTGGTTATAAAAGCTATTCAAAAGATCTACATCTGCTTATATATTCTTTAAAAATTTCCACCGAGCTGCTCCTCAAATTTTTCAACACTACATTAAATAGATTCCTAGTTAATGGGCCCACATCCAAGTTAACATTGGAGAGATCCCGTAATTCTAAATCTTCTCTTTAAGTCATATTTGGGAATATTTTGAAAATGTGTTCGCAGGACGCGCTACCAGCGCAACCCTGGGACGGAGTTCGAAATGCCACAAGACAAGGCTGCAAGTGCCCTCAACTGGTCGAGGAGACACAGACGGCAGAAGGCTGCGAGGACTGTCTCTTGCTCAATGTGTACACTCCCAAGCTGCCTCAGTCGGGCTCCGACCCCCTGCCCGTCATGTTCTGGATCCACGGCGGACGCTTCGTGTGGGGATCCGGCAACGACGACAGCTACGGCCCTGACTACCTCATTTCCGAGGGGGTGGTGCTGGTCACCATCAACTACCGGCTGAGCTGTTTGGGTTGGTAGTCTACAGTCTTCTCTGTTCTGTTTTCTCTTTTTCTTTCCTTTGAGTTGACTCAGTGCCGATGCCGCTGCCGCCAGGTCCCGCGCCCAGCGGTGGCGGGTTTCCAACATTCGCTACATACGTGGGTCGAGTTTAGCCGCTGCCTGGAGGAGAATTCTAATGAGCAGCTGCTCTGATCGGTATTTTCCATGGTTTCTCCGAACAATACCAAGTGAATGACTGACCAGTACCATAACAAACGAGACGATTCGTGCGCGGTCATTTCTGCGTCAACATTGAACCCTTGAGCCACTTAACTCACATCCTCTACGATGTATGTCAGAAGTCCATCCGGGACCTCAGAGCATGTCGTTGGGGCTGAGTTTCGCTCCGAACCAGCTTTGCCGCTATCTCAACAACGTCTACAACTGGGAGGTCTTAGGGTTCGATTCACAACGATTTCGGATTATTTCCCCGATCAACACCAGGTAAACGCGTGAGCAATACCCCAACAAAAGGCCAAGGACCGCATGCGATCTTTCTTTTCTCTTCCTTATGCTATCCGCACCTCTCACTTACGTACACATTTACATGCACTATACTACCACATACACTGAGAGACAATCAGGGAGCTTAGAACGAGTCGGTGCCTCCCAGGGAGAGATGTGTGTCAATAATACGAATTCTTGTTTTAGGATTTCTGTTCCTGAAGGAGGCAGCTCCTGGAAACGTCGGCCTGAAGGACCAAGTGGCTGCCTTGAGGTGGGTGAACTTGAACATCGCCGCTTTCAACGGCGACCCCAATAGAATCACCATATTTGGTGAGAGCGCCGGCGGAAGTGCAGTGAATTGGCACATGCTCTCTCCCATGACCAGAGGTAATCCAATCTACTCTAATAATTTCCAACTTACGCATTCATTGACAGAAATCTTGTGGCTATGTGAGAGGTGTCATTGTTTCCGTAACATACGCAGACAATGATTAAAATACAAAAATAATTAACGTTTTCGATTTTAAATGAAAAATATAAATATTTAATTATGTTAATTATTACTTTTTCATACTTGATATTCTCATACACAGTGCGTCACTGCTTACAACTCGTCTATCTGCGCTGACGAAGGTTCAGTATTTATGGATGCCGTTTGAGAACAGCACATGTTTGTAGCTACAGAACCCCATATTCCACACAGAGGACTGCAGCATTTGAAACCCAGTAGTGTACATGTATCTAATGGTGAAATGGGGTTCACGGGAGGCGGGTCTCTCGCGTGGCACCAATAACCTAAATTGTTTTACTTTCACGCTTTACTCCGTAAGTGATAAAGGGAAAGAATTGTCATGCTGCAGAGCGAAGTGGCAATTTTTCGACAGAAAAAACTTGTGGATTGAATACAAACGGACATGGGTATGCAAACGCAAATCATATTAGGTACTAAATCGTAACTTTTTCATTCTTTGGAAATTAGAAAGTGATGGGGGAAGGCGGTCGCCCGAGGCAAAGGAGAGGGAAGAATCGCGTATGCATATTGACCTATAACATCTACCTAACGAACCGGGTAATAATTTGCTGCTGGTTGGCATTTTTATTCAGCAAATAACGTCGTGTAAGTGCGCGTTAAGTAGGGCGAAATATGAAGGCGCAGCGACAAAACAAAAAAGACGTCGTGGACGTTGGACTTTTCTTTATCCAGGATTATCCAGGATTTATATAAGATTTATCTATAAAGTCTTGAAGGCGCGAAGACACGAAGTAAGCAACGAACACTTAAATTGATTTGTACGAGAAAATATTATGATTGAGAACGATGTCAATATAAATCGAGCTAATTAGGCAATGTTAGTAACTGAATTTCAATAAATATTATATTTGTTATTTTAAAACGAGGGTGATAATTTCTATTTAATTGCAAACAATCAAAGAACTTCTTAGTCAATGAGGAACTTCCAGAAATCGCTGATCTGTATGGACAGCCTGTCTGTATATGACAGGTAAACTATACTCCGTCGTATGTTCATTCCCACAGGTAATAAAATACCTGACACAGACTTTCTCGTATTAGTTTTCCATTTTCTTTGGTCGCGGCTGGCTATTCAGACTTGTCATCTACTCTTCCCAGCTGCCATCTGTCGCTGCATTTTTTGACAAGTACATATATTTATTTTTATGACGACGTTTTATTTTGGCAAGTACATTTTTTGACATTTTCTTAACTTTACGGTTTCCTCATAGTAGAACGGAAATATTATTTTAAGAATATTAAATAACAGTAAAACAGCGTTCTAAATGGCTTGGTAGAAATGTGCTTGTTAATGTTGCGAGAGATCTTAAAAAATACAAAAAATACAAAAAATACTCCAAAACTAAATTTGTTATATTAAAGAGTACAACTAGCACTATCCGTTCGAAAAGTTTGAAGAAATAATTTGAAATCGTTTATGAGAAAATGGCGTTTGAACGCTTCTGAAAATGCGGAATTATGAGCCAGTTCTCACAGAAACCTGTTGAGTATTCGAAAAACGGTATATGATGAGCGAAGACGAAATTGTTACTTAGAGCTGAGAGAGGTTCCAATGATAAAAGTCCTAAACGATGAAGTAGGAAATCCGTACCAAAACAGATGTATCCGTAAGATAATCTCACTGGGGACCGTAGTTTATCTCTTCCTAATTTGAATGTGACAGTTAACATGCATTACGTAACTCTGCTATAACCAGTTTAATACTTCCTTATTATCCAATGGATTTGTCGCTGGTGTGTGCAGGTCTGTTCCACGGCGCCATTTGCGAGAGCGGCGCCATCTTGTGGGACATGCAGTGGAAGCCCTACGAGACGTCGCTAAACCTCGCGCGGGCAGTGGGCTGCTTCGTGGGCGACGACGCTGAGGTGCTCGAGTGCTTGCGCCACGTCGACCCCATCGAGTTGGTTTTGGCCGCGAGATTCGATGCGCCGCTGCCCAGGGTGAGGAGCACAGGGGGAAATTGAATGTGGCAATAGTCGCCATCAGGCATTTTGATTGTGGATGCATTGGAATTATAATACTTCTCTGAGAGTATTTAGCTGAGATTAATTGATCTTTGACTAATTAGTCAGATAATGAAATTAAACTATTTTGTTGTGGGGAGTCATAAATAAAAATATTTAACATTTTAATTTGCTCGATATTTACGAACCAAAGCAGTGATTCGACCTCTACATAACAGACAATATGTATTATCTTAAAAACAACAAAACAATTTATTTATTGCAATTACTATTAACAGTAACATTCCAATTGAAGGGGTTAGTTTTCACGAAGATTGTGAGAAAAATTGAATCCAATTTTATGTAGAATTAATCCGACTTTTGACAGCTCGCTGTTTTCCCAGGCCGGAGCCCTGTTGTTCATTATTCGCGGTTATGGGAAACATGTAGCGCGCATGACATATTCCCAATTCCTTCCCAGTTTATTTAGTTGAGATTTTTTTCTTCACACAGATACAGAGAGTGAGAAGATTTATATTATGAAACCTACAACTTAATTTTTGCCCACACATTTAATTTATAAATATTTGATATCAATTGAAATTATTTGTATTAGAAAGCTATATCTTCATATTTTCTCAGTCTGGAAACACAGGATTATAAATTTAGGTAAATTTTTGAACCAGAGGCGACAAAAGTATTTTTAGTATTTTCGTGCGCTGAATTCAAGTTCGTAAGTTGTTTCTCCCCATCAGGTCAGGTGTCTTTGATTTCTCATGTTGGCATTATTGAGGTCTCACGACTGTTCATCGCGTCATTCGTATTCGAGGTGTATTTTCATGTTTCTAAACCGAAGGTGAGTGAAGTATGCTAAGAAACTCGTGTAAAATCAATGCAGAGTATTTTGGTTGTTTGTAGCGGGTATATCGTTGGCAAAAAAGGCGAAGTCATAGCAGATTGTTTTGAGAATGCTTATCTGCACTACTTCGGATTAAGTGTCAAACCAAGCTGTACAAATTGTGAAGGGCGAGAGATTCTATTTTCCATTATCATTCTCCCCTATAGGCATGTGACTGTTAAAGGCAATAGCTACTGTACGAGCCGCCATTTATTGTTGCATTCCAGGATCGCGACCGGATCATGACGTTTACCTTCAATCCTGTGGTGGAGGAGCTGCAAGTGCCTGAGGTGGAGACTTTCATAACGGGAACCCCCGAAGAGCTTCTGAAACATGGCTGCCAACATGACGTTCCTTTCATGACTGGTATAAGCGAAGAAGAATGGATTTTGACCATTGCCAGTAAGCAGTATTAATATCTTTTATTTATTTGAGTTTAAAATTGCAGACATATAGTATCAAAAATAGCAATTTTTGTTTTAATAAAATCTGTGACAAATGTGTAAATTGTGGCGTTCTAAAAATTCGGAATTTTGAGCTCGACTTCACAGAAAAAATGAGAGAGACTTTAAGGCACTAGCTGAAGTACCCCGCCTTACCGGGTATTTATCATAGGTATTACCACGAGTGCTTTGGAAATTGTCGATAAAATACTCGAAGCGAGGAGGGGATTTATCGGAGAATTTTCAAAGCACGAGTGGTATTTAATAGGACTATTCCACGAATGAAACTATGTTAAACAGAGTTCCAAAATGCGGCAAATATTGAAAATAACTGAAAGTGTGTCTTAAATTCAGAGGTTATGTTATAGTACATACGCTGTTTATTGGACATCGGCATAGCGATCGATGTATAATACCACCTCCCAAGATAGATGAGTCACAGTTTATGATTGGCCAGTAGGTAGAAGTGGTAGTTCTGATTGGGACATTTTTTAAGTATAGTTTAACACTAATGGTTTTAATTTCACGAGTGGAACAGTCTTAATAATTTAGATCAGATTATATTAGGTTTATTAAAGTTCGCTTTGAGCTAGTGTTCGGTGGCAAACATGATAACAATTAAAACTAGAATTACAAAACATTTTCCACATTTACAATTAGATTTACTATTAGAATTAGAGGTGGATATCATAGTTCCAATTTATTTCTAGCTAACTCTAAATTCGTTTCTAGTTTGCGTAACACTTCACTACACTATACTGCACTACACTGCACTCCCCTTCACTACACTACATTCCCTTCCGCTCCACTACACTACACTTCACTTCACTTCACTTCAATGTATAAGAGACATGACGATAATAATTATAACAATCACAATATAAGCAATAATAATAACTTAAAAAATTCCCCAAAGCTAATGAGAGTGTTAACAATGATGATAAATTTGTTAGTAATAATATAATAATAATGAAAGTAATAATTATAATAATAATAAAAGTAATAATAATAAAATAATAATAAAGATAAATGTCTCAGTCAGTATTATTCGAGATGATCTAGATGGAATGAAGCATATTTTTAAATTTGGCTACATTAGAAGGAAGAGCCTCTAGTGCTTCTGCAAGTAGTTTGTTCCAATCTACTATAGTGCGATTCACAAAGGAGAACTTGCCTACATCAGTTCTTTGCTTTCTACATCGTATTTTCTAAGGATGGTCTTCTCTGCTTTTATAATCTGATTTCTGTAATCTTTTACCGATATCTGCCCATGCTGTGTCCCCTCTGTATGTCTTATACATTACGCATAAACGCTCCCGTTCCCTTCTCTTAGATAAGGACTCCCGTTCTTCTCGTTCGTCACCAACGCATCCGTGATTTACAATTTTTGAGGCCCGTTTTTGAATTTTATCTAACGCTTCGATTTGTCCTTTTCTGTAGGGGTCCCAGCATGCCGCTCCGTATTCTAAAATTGGACGAACCAGTGTAGTGTATGCTAGGGATCGGGCATTTGGACTATTTTTTAGAATACACATTACAAAGTGCAGCGCTCTTCAGGACAGAAAGAGGAATTCTATCTGTTCCCGGCCTGCGGTGAAGCCTACTTTTATCTATTCTATTGTATACCCGACTCCCATATGGAAATACTCAGTTTTCACTAAAACATTTTCTCACTAAAAAAATATTTATATTATTTGTTACAGAGGTTCCCGTCTCAAAATTTCTCTAACTTTATAACTAAAAATAATAAACTATGCTAAACTAAAATTCTGAAATACACTTACTCTCGTATATTCATTTTGAGGAATTTTATATCTTATGCCAATACTTTGAATCAATTGTCACATTGAAAAACTCACTCTTTTTCTCTATTTTTCTTCTCACATAAGGAAAAGTTCGAAATTAATTTTAATGCCACGTAGTGGCAATTGACAATTGGTTAATATGAGATATTATGGAATTGGATATTATTAAAGTGAATCATAATATGTTTTACTTTCGCTTGTGTTCCCTAGTAAAGCTTAAAACGTATGCTTAATTTACAACTGCTAAACCAATTTCTATATCACGTTGACCATATGTTTGTATTCATACCTTTTTCGACAAGATTCCCATCAGCAAAATTATCTTTTTTTCAAAAATTTCATCTCTTGTATTTTCAAGGTTGTACACTTGAGTTTGTGGTGTTGGAAAATTTTTGGGTTTTCAAAAAGCTTCATTTGAAGACATTTCAAACACATCAAGTCACAAATACCGGGGGTTTACAAATTGCTGAAAATGTGTATATCAACTGCGTGAGAAATCTTTCAATAAATTACATTACTGTAATTTTTGGAAAAAAAATATACCGAAATAAGCTTAACGTCATATTTAAGTGTGCATTATCCGTTAAAAATGTTTGAAAACAAATTGGAACCGTTTTTGATAAAACCGCGTTTGAGGCGGAATTTTGCGGAATTTAGAGCTACTTTTTTTCACAAAAAACAGTTGGATTTTCGAGAAACTTTATATGGCCTTATTTATTGCGCATTTATTGCGCAATAATTATGTAAAAAATGGCAGCTAATGTAATTTTCAACAACGTGCCAGACAAGTAAAAAATACATTTTTGTAATTTTTGACAAAAACAATACAATAGAGCAAACTGATATTTATTCCATATTCTGCTATCAAATACCTTACATCTAAACATACAGCTAAGCAAGGAATATTTTCAGCTATTGCATTTCTTAGTTAATCGGTAAAAATGTAATTGTCTACTTAATTCTTTTGATTTTTTGGAATGCAAATTTCATTGTATTGATAATCTTATGTTTAACAATAAAATCACGTATTCTGTCTTTATTTTTTTATAAATTTTGACAAAATTAGAAATAAGAGAGATAGATTGATAATTACTTGGAATTTTATAGTCTTCTGATTTAAAAATATATACTACTCTGCTGATTTAAAATGATTAGTAAAAACTGCTGTTTCAGTGCTGAGGTTGAAAATATGTTCTCTATAAATAGCTAGGTTGGCAGTGCTAGGTTGGAAATATAATTTACTATATAAGTATACATACTAATAGAATAGATAATTATATAGTAGATAATTGTACTCGAATAGAATATACTACTAGTGTAGAGTAGATAGAACATTTTTTAATACCCGGAGTGATAAAGACGTACTGTAACAGCATATTATTGACATTTGAGAATCGACTTCATCTTCTGAATAATCTTCTGAATAAAATAAATAAACTGAGACGTTTTGTATCAGTAAGTCACAGCTTTATTTTTGCCCAGCCGGGAATCGAACCAGGTACCGCTTCACAGAGAGCTAAGCACACGGTTTCTCTTTTTCTTTACAGTGAACCGCACCGTTTTCTCGAGCGAGCCCAATCTCAGGGCGTTGGACTCGGACTGGAGGAAGTACATATTCCCGGAAACTCACATCCGAGACGACAGCGACCGAGTTCCCGAAGCCATGGACGAACTCCGAAATTTCTTCCTGGGTGGACAACCGTTGACCTATGGCAACATAGACGGATATCAAGCCGTAAGAAACCCAGAATTCATTCTACACGTTATACGACACAAATTATATCGTAATTTTTACATGGATATCGGAGTTTGACATTTCCTTGTGATCAAAACGTTTGCATTTCATTTGTACTTTACTCATTTATCTAAAGTATCACGAAGAAATAAAGAAACTGTTAATTAACATTTTTAACATTGCAATTAAACTAAAATATTTAGCTCAACATTGTAACGCCGCAAATCACAATCAGTTCGATGTTACAATAACATTTCACTATCTTTTGTTCCTATTTGATTGGCTCTCAATTTGATGCACTGGGAATAAGTTTTGAAAATATTTTTAGTATTTTGTCTTAGTACAATATATTTTAATACAAAGCAATGATATAAACATATATCGACCTTTGTTTAAGTGGGAGTACCCAGCGTTTACCGTGTTCTTACTTAACAAATGTATTTATTGGACATGGTTTGGAATTCTAGTTATTCTCGGCCTGTCCCAACTACTAGTACATATTGTAGTGTATCTCCTCTCTACCCTGCCCTGCTTTGACCTGCACTGCCTAGGCTTGCTTCCATCTAGATATTTCTGGTCTACCTCATTTTCTAACTAAATAATAAACAAATATAATCAACAAAAATTGTTCTCTCGTATATTCTTTTTTGTGTAATTTTATATATCACGACAAAAGAATTGCCACATTTCAAATTTTAAAAAAATTCATATTTTGTCTCCGAATATATTCATAAAATTAGGTTTAAAATGTTGATCTTTGACGTTGTGACAATTAGTGTTTGATTAAACTTCAATTGCTTTCAGTTGTATTCATGTACGCGTTATTTATCGAGGCGTTGAAATGCAGAATGATTGACCTTTTAGACATTTTAGACCTTTTAGACAATTATAGTACCTCTAACGTTTTGATATCACAGTGGATTAATTCTGATTTGACACACGTTTTTATATTTTTTTTTTTAAAAAATTGTTGTCTACTCATTCCGCTTTTTTTTCAGTGATACATATTCTTACAGTTGATTTTTATTTTTCTTCCTTGGGCGAATGCAGGTCTCTGAGAAAACCTTTTACTATTTTTTATTCTTGTACGTTTTTCTAAATTTAAATAATTTAATTTAATAATTTAGATTTAAGAGTGGAGAGAGGGAATTTGTTAGAGAAGGGAGACGTAATTTTTTAATTTATGCTGTCTGGAAGAGGTCTTTGGGAAATCTGAATTTAATGCAAGAAGGATGATGTGTTCTTGTCCGACTTTGAAGATTGGAGTGCTACTTATGATATTTGTAATTCATAGTAGATTTATGAACTAAGTAGTTTTCAAGGTTCCTTTTTCAAATAACTGGTGACCACACAAGGAAAGCGTATGTCATAGTTGGTCTTATTATCATTTTATAAATAACAAGCGTAGTTTAAGTACTAAGAAAGGAGATTTTGTTAATAATGTGGTCTATCTTAAATAGTTTCGCATGGGCTTTAGCTATTGATTGAGTGTGTGATTATCAGGCTAACTGCTTGACAAGTGGAACTGGTGGGTATTTAGCTATGGAAGCGACGATTTAGACAAGGATGCCAAGAGGCATCAGAGTTAT
Source organism: Gryllus bimaculatus (assembly GCA_017312745.1). NCBI lineage: Eukaryota > Metazoa > Arthropoda > Insecta > Orthoptera > Gryllidae > Gryllus > Gryllus bimaculatus. Next base: position 10,423,793 of record BOPP01000022.1, read on the forward strand.
CTATTCGTGGGAGAGTAGGGAAGTCTGAATGTGAATAACTTAGATTGCCACTTTTGTAGATTAATTTTTATTCTCTATATGTAGGTCCAGTTCGTACATGTGTGAATATATGACTGTAATAAACTAGGTTTGTATCAGAATGACAAGCGAAGATAGCTGTGTCATCTGCATATTGAGCAATACGTGCCTCGTGTGGTGTTGGAGAGTTTGCTGTATTTCATAATATGTAAATTAAACCACTTGTTTCTATTTTCAACAACCTGGAAAAATAACATTCTGACACAAGTTCAATATCTTCAAATTCTGATTTTTCATTCAGTATTTTACCTCTATTCACTTTCTCCTGCCAAACGTACTCTCATCATCTCATCAATTTGAAAAATAATTCCTTCAGGGCTTAAAGGTACAGTTTCACTCTCCAAAATAACAAAATACTTCCTTAGAAAAGTTCATCCAATTTGTCACAGTTTTGGTTGGCATTAATACATTATTAACAAAAGTAATACCTTCGAAACATTTTTTCAAAACCTAGCATGAAAGGGACAGAAATGTGTTTAAATAGCGATTTCAGTGCGAACAAACAATGCATTTATTGTACAGAACAAAAAAAATTGCTATGCGAAGCGACAAAACTGTAATTTTACATAAAGTTACGACAATGTAATAGTACTTATTTCTACAAAAGCATTACAACAGAATAATGCACAAAACCCATTAAATTCGAGCAGTTTAAATAATACATATCACGTTCGAGAACTTTGGTATAGCACAGTGAAATTAACTAGCTGCAAGGCTCCAGTTGACGGGGTTTGAGCCAAGGAAATTTCTCACGAGATATTTATGCAACATACTAAATGAACGAGCCCCTTCTCCCAGCCGTTGTAATTTCCCCTGGCTGGTGCAGACTAGTGAGTGCCGCGCCCCAGCGACTGTCGCTACCTGGCGGCTCAGCCGGAAACTACTCCACCGCCAGCTGCACCCATCTCTAAATTGGCGCTCGTGAGAGAAAATATAGTCATTGATAGTATATAACGAGTGCGCGTGAGATTCGTAATCTATCTCGTAATACTCAGCAACCCATTACATTAGCAACACAGCACTAGGAGGGAAATTAATCGAGTTCATTCGGAGGCGGCGGAAAATGTGTTATCACACGTATATCATTCATTATATGTTTCACTTTCACTCGCGCAACCCACAAACACGGCAAAAGAATATTATCATGTTTAGTTTACAACTACTAAACCAAAAACTATTTCATACAGAAACAAAATACTCGGGTACATTTACACCTATTTTACGACCAAATCAAGTATATCCACCTGCAAAATGACTTTTTATATTAATCTCATTTCTTTTGTATAGAGTATAAATGAGCATAGAGTATAAATCGAGATGCAACTAAGATCAAATTCGAAGTTAGTTTGTAAATACCGCATGTGTGAAGAAAAACTGGCACAATCCATCACAAATATACGCATATCTGATTAGCTATTTTTTCTATCGTTTAAAGTCCTCTTTATTTTTAAACTCTATCTTAGATCTCTTTCATTGGCATCATCTGCTTTTCCGCAGCTTACCCATTGCGTTAAAGAATAACTGAATTTGTGTAGAAAAAAGTTCAGTCAAAAAATTATTTTCTCAAAATACTATTGTCTATGGTTGTACATCAGAGCCTTAAGTCCTCCCGACCGAATGAAACTATCGTTTCATTGATCAGTACTTCCAGAGATTCGCACGCTGTGACTCGGCGCTGTTGCAAACCACATTAGTATAGAAGTTAAACAAAATTACTGCAAATCGTATTTTCCTAATCGTAGAATTAGAAAATGAAACGTTGTTTAAGTGTGTAAACATGTATACTAGTGGATGATTCTATTTATTCATTTAACAAATTTGTGTAATATTTCAATAAAATTAAAATTCAAGGTGTAGGCTTCGCAACGCTCCTACCTTGGGTAATACATGTGGCCATTTACACTTTGGCTTCATGAAAAAGGAAAATAATTTATCTTCAAAGATAAAATTGTAACTAATACATATTAATGCCTATAAGAATATATTCCAACGAGGACATGTTGGTTCCTTGAGAGTCCTTGTAAACAGAAAGAAGTAACTTTCCTTCATATCGTGCCTCTAACCATTTAACCTTGTGGTGGTCAGTGAAACAATCAATAATGCATGTATGTGTACGTTGTGGTGAAAAATATAACCTCATGTAAAGATGTGGTCAGATTCACAAATCATTCGACGAAGAATGAATTCAAATTTTCAATCAATAAAGAAATTAAATTTACAATTTATTTAGATCAACCATTATCCATGTAGCCTCACCAGTATAGCCACACATGAAGGAACGGTGGAAAAGAAAAGTCAGAGAGTGGATACTATTACACTAGATAAAGAAATAATTATGTAAATCAGGGTATTTACTTTATTCCCCTTGAAGTTTCTGTACTCTGAGTGGCAACACAAACTTTCCGAGGTCTTCTTCTTTTGGGGGCTTTTTCCAGCCCACAGTCGGTTACTCTTTACGTCCCGGCTGTAGACGTACCCCGTTCGGGACGCACATTTGAGTAAACCCTAGACACCAACACATTTGCGGTACCCTCTGAACAGGGGTCAGCAGAACGCGAGGCCCTCCACGGCAATACGTACATGAGAGACAAGGGACAAACAGGCATGCCCAAGGCAAGACTCGAACACGTGACCCCTTGGAACAGAGCGCAGAGTAGGTACTCGCTCTTATCCGCCTCGGCCATCCAGGTCGGCATTGTCCGAGATACATGAGCAAGTTTTGCATCAATTGATGAAAAATTAAGATCTAAAAACGAGAATGCATTTCTTAGAATGTGCCATCGATTGCACCCCCACTTAGGGTACAAGGCCGGTGTCATAAAGTCACCTGCGTGGCGCGAAGGGACCTCGGTTTATGATATTTTATAGAAATAATATTACTGGAATGCCATTTCCACCAGGCTTATCTTTTGCACTACATGTATAAGAAATTTTAATTAATTTAATTGCCTTGACTTTCCCATTCTTAGATACTTATCAAAAATTTTTGTCATATTTGATACTTTAATTTAATTCTTCACTGTCTGGAATTTTTTTTGTATTTTCAGATGCTTGGAGATTTACAGACCGCCCAAAGCATGTATTACAGTGTTAATTACATGAGTCGAGCCCGAAAATCGGATATTTATGTGTACTGCTTTACTGCTGATCAAGATCTGAATTATCTGAAAGCTGCTTTCAACCTCAGTGTTCCAGGTGAGAAGTTCACATTTTAACAGAGTTCTCTGTTTAAGTTCGACGGTTTCGATAATTCGAACATTTCAATTACCTCAATTGTTTTCTAGTCAAAATTTGCACTCATTAACGTACGTGACACCTCCCTAAAGCATAGTCTTCCGTGACCAGAATCAATATACCCGAATCGGTGCTCGGCTGTCCTAGCTGCTTGCTAGGACGCAGATGCCAGCGTTTCGGCGGTCACACTGCAGCGTTCCTCAGGGCAATATTCTCGGTGGTGCACTGCTCACGGGTCTATGAAGGACGAGGTTCCCCTCCATCTGACCATCCAACTGATTGGAGGACACGGGAGACCTCTTTTCTTTGGCTCTGCTTCTATTTTCGGTCCCCAGAAGTAACTAAGCTTCGATATCTGTGAATATTCACTCCGATAACTACTGATATATAAAAATAGATTATGTATGTCAGGGGCGGATCCAGATGGTCATTTCGGTGGGGGGAGGCATTGTAGGTTTTTTGTAAAATAATAAACATATTTGTTACTGTATTCTATATTATTTATGTACTGCAGATATGATACTACCCAATATTATTGTTTAAATAATTACATAATGCGAACTAAATAAATACTTAAATCAATTTTGAAAAGTGAAGGAAAGTAAAAGAAAACTCTAGGCTTTTCGGGTGGCCATGGACCCCAATGGATCCGCCATGATGGATGTGACTATTCTAGATCTAGTGCGCTGTGTACCGTACCCTGCGCACAGTCTGTTTCATAATTTGTAAATGCTAATGGTTATTGTTAGTGATGGAGATTTTGCGCAGATAAAATAACTAATGACTAAGAATGCATGCTGAAGCTTTTGGTTGCAGAAATACCTCATTTCAATGATACTAGAAATGTGGTGAGAACACCTCTCGTTTTTTTTCTGTTTTTTTCGTGTACCCATCTTTGTTAGTTTGTAGTTCATTGCTTTATGCCGTATTCTAACACAAAAAATTTCGACCATGTGCTTTCTATTTTGAAAGTCTTTGTGGATGTATTCCCACAATCGCAAAAGTTAGTGATAGAAATTTTCTCGGTGAAGTATTGTTGTTTGGGATTTGCGTAAGTCTGCATCAGAAATGCTTTTAAACGTGCAAGAATAGCTTTATCAAATAGTTTTGCAAACTGATAGAACGGCACTTTCAAGTAGTGAGGGTTTTTGAGGGTAGTGAGGGAGAGTTTAAGTTTTGGGAATTGGTATGATTACAGCGTACTTCCATGTTATAAAAAATATCTGATTCTGAGACACGAATTATATATCTTTGTGATGAAGGCCAGAGCCGCAGGAGGAAAGTGTTTGATTATTAAATTACTTATGTTATCGTGTTCAGGGGATTTTGTAATTAGCGGTTTGGTTATGATATTATTGATTTCTTTGGATGATATTAACTAAATTCTTTGGTGTGGTCCGTAAGTGAATGTATACGATTCATTATTTATTACTTGGTGAGGTGGATTATATTACGTGATGTTAGTGGTAAAGGTGCACAAAAAATAATTAGCGAAATTTTCTGCTTTTGGAAGGAAGTATATGCTTTTGTTTTTGCTGATTTAATTGGAGGAATTATTATTTTTTCCTGAGTATCTTTTTTGTGAATTGCCAAACTATGTTGTTTTCTGTATTGAGAGACTCAATAAGTTCATAAATTGATTATTTTTACGATTATTTCTGAGAATGTTTAGTTCGTGTTTGGCTCTATTATTTTTTTGAGAGGGCCAATGATCTTCTGATTTTATTCTTAATATTTATGATTTCTGAGGGAAGGTTGAGTTGGATTAATTTTTTTTCAAGTGTATGTCTTTAATTTCGACTTTTGCGTGGTCGTTTGGATGATAGAATTTAGATATGATACTGATTGGTCAATCTCGAGAGGGGTGTATAGTATTTTAATTTTAGGGATTAATGAATTTAATTCTGATTAAAATTTGGGCCAATTCATCTTACAAATTTTTGTTTGGGGGAATAGAGCATGGGGGAAAGGAATTTGTTGGCAGGCTATGAAAATGGTGATGTGGTCTGAATCTAATTCGAATATTGTGGAAGCATGAAATTTAAGGGGTGTGTATGGTATTCCTGTGTCTAATATGTAGAGGTTCTTGAGTTGCCATGATGGTAGTATGTAGGTTCCGGAGTTGTTATTATTATCAATGTGGAATTATTTACGAAACGTGCTCGGTTTTTTTCGTCACGATTGTTGTTTTTGAAGCCCTATGACTTATATTTTCCGTTCATGTCTCAGAGTTATTTCATCTCCGAGTTTTATTTGAAAAAATCGATCAGAAATAAAGGATCGAATTATATTATAGTATGGATGCGGCAGACATTTCGTTGATTTTATATAACAAGCCTGTGATGCCGCACACTTTTGGTCGAACGCTTTGCGCAATACTTCGTAGAAACAATGCGGAAACAATACATGTTTATTTACTAGAGCTCGTTGATGGTGTTCGACATTCTATGCAATTGTTCTATTGTAGGATGCCGTTTTCTAAACCGAACTGATGGTCGTGGACATTGCGTCATTTTCTTTTACTTAAAGGATTATGCGAAATAGTAAGTAGTTGTTTGACATACCCTTATTACAACGAAGCAATAAAACTTATTTGGTCTGTACGAGGAAACATATTGTATTTCTGTTTACCTGGTGTTTGCAATTACAATTAATTGTGCCAGTTTCCACTGCGGAAGGATAGTGCCAATGCGTATGTATTCCATTGAAAATGATGTTACAAAGGCAATGAGTTTTCTTAGGGCAGTGTCCTTGTAAATCATTTCAACCGTGTAATTCGTCATGTCCAAAGCCGTGTATGAGTTTAGGTAGTAGTTTCATCCCTGCTGTGACTTCTTTTGTGAGAAGGATTGTGTAATGTGGCGACATTTAGAGTTATATCCACAGTATTATCAAGGAAGGTGCCACAGGGGAGGCATTTTTGGGACCATGCGTGTATACGCTGACTACACCGGACGTTACCTCAATCCCCCAATCGTGGTCACCACGTGCAACCATATGCAGATGACACAGTCTTTTGCTGGCTTTGCACGAAACAAGAAACAGCAACAAGAACATTGAAAGAGTCACCTTCGAAACTGTATAAACAAATGTGTAAACTTCGTGGAGTGAATAAGATCAATGAAAACAAAGGTCCCAAATGGTATAACATTTACCCTCAGACGAACAAGAAATACAAGAATAGAAATAAACGGAAAACCAATCGAAAACGTAGACACCATCAAATATCTCAGACTACATCTCGACAAAAAGCTAACCTGGAAGAAACATATTTCAATTAAATGAAGGGAAGCAGAACTGAAAAGTAGACAAATGATATGGTTAATAGGAAGAAAATCTTGCTTAAGTCGAGAAAACAAAATTTTAATTTACAAAACAATACTCAAACCTATCTGGTCTTACGGAATTGAACTCTGGGGAACAGCTTCACATTCAAATATAGAAATAATTCAAAGATTTCAATCCAAATGTCTCAGATTATTAAGCAATGCTCCCTGGTATGTATCAAACGCCGCTCTACATAAAGATCTCAATACCACCACTGTTAAAGAGGAAATCACTCTCAAATCTCACAAATACCAACAGAGACTCGAAAATCATGTTAATCATCTGGCCATAAACATCTTAGATAACAGCACAATGACAAGAAGATTGAAAAGAGTTCATCCTCTTGATCTGGACCACAGATATAAATAATATTTTCCTTTTAAAATATTTGTTACTGTAGATATATTTTTTGTCACAATGCTTGCACTATTGTATTTTGTTTGTTATTGTGTTATTGTTATTTAAATGTGATGTTGTTTATTGCTGTTCTTGTTTGTTTTGTTTTTTCTCTCTGAATTGGATAATTAGTTTAAAACCATTTTTAGAAAGAACCAGAATTGGATGGTTTCTTTACAAGTCAATAATGTATGTATAATTGTATTTGCCGAATGTTCGAGTAGAACAAATTGCAAATAAAGCAGATGTTAGAAAAAAATGTCTCAGAGTATTAAAACATTATTGCCTGTTTGAAATAAACTTTCTGATGCTGTTGATGTTTAATTAAGGGTCGGGGGGGTATATTTTTATAATTGCCCAAGATTGTTGTAATATTTCGGCATTAAGAGCATTAACTTCTTTTTCGTAGAATTGAGGTATTGGTATGAAGTGGTGTTTTAGGTTTGAATTTATTACGATTAAGACTCCTCCTTTGTTCGGTGATCTATCTTTCATGTATGTGACATAGTCTGAAGAGTAAAACTTATTGCTGGGTTTTAAATGAGTTTCCGTAATGCAAGCAACGTTTACATTATAAGTATGGAGACATTGCGTAAATTGTATTTTTTTTAGCAATACTATTTGCATTCCAATTCATGAAGGTTATTCCATTTAGTCTATTTACTGCCATTGTTATTGTAATTAGATAAGAGTGAAGGTATATAGTTCTCGATAGAGTTGATTATAGTAATAATTAATGAAATTGATTATACTGGATGTGACTGCTTCAATAATGGTGTTTAAAAAGAAACTATTTTGTTGGTTTATATTTTGAAGGTTGTTGGGGCGTCAACTATTAAATCTTGCGGAAGGGGGTGGGTTGTAGGTGAGGGAGTGTTTATTTGCGTGAAGCTGTGAAGTTGCTGTTATACCGGTAGAAAATGGAACTGAGGAATCGAGTGAATGTTAAGTGAGGGGGGGGGGTGGCGTTGGTGGTTGGTGGGGTTGGTTTTACGGGCATTATGGTTGTTGTAGTATGTACAGGAGGTTCTATCATATGCCCACTCCAGTTTTTGCAAATGAGGTTTTAGCTTTTATTTGGATACATTACTGAGTAATAATTTGGGGAAGAAAGATAACAACTTATTTGATGGTTATAATAATGTTCTTTTTATGTTCGATGTAATCCTTACATCGTTGGCATTAGACTAGACTGGTCCCTGCATTCTTATCCTTTGGTCTGTTGACACTCTTAGATTACAGATATTAATGGCTAGAATATTTTCAATAGGGTCTTTACCTTTGAATACTGGTGCTACAATGGAGATTGGGGCGTTGTTCTCGGTGAGGCTAGTGATTTTTATTAGAGAAGGGAATTTCTGTTTAATTTCTGGAAATTTTCAAGTTGTGAAATCGACTAAACGACATTCTTAAATACAACAGAAATGTTCTTTTTGGTGGGTCTTTATAGGTCTGTTAACTTCTCTGCGTTTGGAGAAGGTATTTAACGATTTTACGAAAGTACGTGGCTCTTTAGGCGTTTAATTTTTTGATTTTTCATGTCTGTGTCGAAATTGGTAGAGTCTCTTTTTAATTCTTTTACGAGTGAACTTAAAATTAGAAGTTTCAGCGACAAAAACGGGTGGAATTCTATTGGGTTGGTCCGCTGGCTCTCAGTCATCAATGTTTAACTGAATCTTTTGTCTGGTACTTTAGTATCTTCCTTGTCTAAAGTTCCAAATTTATTTCCCACATTATATTCTACTAGTCCTGGGTTCTGTGAGGAGTCACTTATACTGCTAGCAGCTTTTTATACTCTGATTGTGAAACACTATAACTTAGTGACCTTTTATGGGTGAACGTTGTTTCCAGGTTAAAGGACTGGTCTGCCAACTGCCCAGGCTGTACGTCCATTGTTAGGGCACTGGCCTCTGACTCGTGTTGTAGGAGTGAAGTTTGTTACTGGATTTCCATGACTTCCGGGCAGGCACCGATAAGAGAAATGAAAGATACACCATCAGAGTTCGTTGTCGTAGTGTCCGTACCTGGTAGAACTTAAGGATAGCGCATACTACTTCGCACGAGTGTGGATTGATTGTGGAGGCCAGTGTACAAAGTTGCACTTCACAGTGAAAGAATCGATCGAATTTGGCAAAGCACTTCGTTGTTTTTATTTTCTCAAATACTCTCTAAGTTTTAATAATATTATACTTTAAACGAGAAAGTACGTAGCGGCGATATGCCGCAAAGAAGCGGGTGGCCACTTGCTGAGTTCTGTGTTACAGTTAGCGGGATACTTGTTACACTTAGGCACTGTGTTACACATAGCACCACGTAGCCGAATTTGACGCGGATGGCTATAACACTGTTTTGAGACACTACTGCACTCAAACTGAAAGAGCTGTAGCAGAGCACGTCCGAACTCGACTACGGTCCGATAAGAAATGTGATGAGAACACCTCTTGTAAGCAATGAATTATTTTATTTTTCTCACGTAGAATCATCCGAATGCTCTCGTTTGGGTGAATGATGCTCAAAATATTCTATAAAACGATCCAATAGAGAACAAATTTGGTAATTTGTTCAGAAATAAAAAAGTCTAACGATATAAATACATAAAAATATTATTAATAAATTCTAAATAGTCTTTTAGAGCGAGGAATTGAAAGAACTACCTTTGTGTAGCGTTACTAATAATGTACAGGATAAAGAGAGGGGTAGTCGTTGACACTACTTTTCTAAATTTGTGATATTTTCAGGTGCATCTCACGCTGACGAATTAGGGTACCTCTTCAGAACAAACTTCCTTCCGAACGTCTCGTCCTCCAACCCTGCACATCTCACTCGCAGAAGAATGGTCAAACTCTGGACAAACTTCGCCAAATATGGGTAAGTACTAGGGAAGAGCATAAGCAACCCAAGTAACCCAAGCAGCCTGCAGAGATTACACGGAAAGTTTCTCGAACGCAACACTCCATTCATACTAAGAAACGGTTCGCCAAAATCATGGATAGTGCTTTGTACGAACGTACGCTTTTGTTGAAAACTCTAATATCGTATTTTCACAACATTTAAACCTCTTCATTTTTAGTGCAATTATAATTGACCCTGGCGCTCATTTCAGCTTAAACGAAAATGAACGTGCACCATTTTCTTAAGTGTCCATTACACTAACAAAAAATTATTGAGTTTTTACCTGCAGTACTTCTTATTCCCACATCCTATTAAGTAAAGTGAAATCATCTATTCGTTTTCACATTTAACTCACTTAAAAACGCAATTTCAATAGGTTTTAAATAATTTCTGAAATATTACTGTTTAGACTTGTAACAAAAGTTTGAAAAAGAAACGAACAAAGAAATATGAAAAACTATACAAATTTTAACAGACGTAGCATCCAACTCATTTAAAACACATCTAACATTACGTTCACATAAATTAAAACGTAGTTCTATTACTTTTTGTTAACTAGAACTCATACAATGCTCATTATAGTATATGCCACATGGCTATCTAATCATTCAGTCTTTTATATTATTTCTTCCTCGGTGTTTTGTCCAGCCGATAGCTGGTTCCCTCCTACATCCCTATGGGGCACATATTTGGCCTGACACTAGACTCCAACACTCTTGCAGACTCCTTTTGATCTGGGATCAGCAGAACGCGAGGCCCTCCGCGAGAACACATACATAAGAGACAAAGGACTAACAACCAAGGGACTTGAGCCCGCGACCCTTTGGACCGGTGGTTGAGTTAATAGACGCTCTTAGCTCTCTCGGCCATCCAGGCCGTCGATTTATATCATCCCTTTCTCAAAATTTAGGCAAAATGTTGACCTTACTTGACGATGGCTGATTATACTCTTTACGAACCGCCTCCTGATGATCACTCGCGTAACGAGAATCCGATCAATCTGCCTATCTCGAAGTACAATTAAATCTTGGTCCAGTAGACCTGTAGCTATGACTGAACTCTGTATACGATATTAACTATCCACAGCATACAAAGTACTTCAGCGTACTTCAACCGTCCTATTCATTAATACTAGAAACCAAAGCCACACAATCCAAAGACCATAACTAGAAATGCGTAGCGGCGTATAACTACGGTTATTTACTCTAATCAAATTCATGCATTTTCTCTAAACTTGCTTTAGCATTTTTAAAACAGTTTCTTCAATGTAAAGCACATACGATATTTTAACGATAGTGTGGATGTACAGTAGTTGAGTGGTGGGACGGAGTTTAAATACATTTCAAAAATCTAATCGTAATGTTAACTTGTCATGTCATTTAGATGTAATTTAGAGAATCGTGAGGGTAGGTTAATATTCGTCAATGGATTTAGGAAACTTTTTAACATTTTATTCGAGGGTACCATTTTACTTTCTACCTTCGCTCGAGAGAGAAAGTTATGTAATGCTGCGCGAAAAAACGGCAAATTTTCGACAGAAAACGCGTATTATAGGACCCTGGTAACGAAAAAGTGAATAAATCCAGTTGCCAAATTTATAAAAAATACTGCAACACGTAAAATTCATGTTATATGGGTCCTCGATACCGACAAACCGATAACAAACGTTCTATCCGTCATTCTTTCCGTCCTCTGTGAACAACGCTAGTGGCTAAACCGTTCAGCCAATTTTCTTCAAAATTCATATTTCCCAATCAATCTGGTTGATATCGTGGCCTCTTGGATTAAAATCCTATATTTAAATTTTGGGGGTACTTCACATAAAGCCCCTGAGTCATTTTCCAAGTTTTAAAAAAAATGGCTCCATCCTTTTTTATTCATTTTTACTGTTCGATAGTGTGAAAAACGTTTAATATAATTGTGTAGGCCAAATGTTCGTTAAAAGAACTAAGTTTTCGAAAATTGCAAATATTCAAAAATTTTTCGGAGTCTTCCTACAATAAAAATATTAAAGATAAAGATAGAGATTTTCCTTAAAGATACATGTGTCTTAAAGGTAAATTTTTAAATAAGGCCAAGTACAATTTTTCGAAAATGAGAGTACTTTTCGCGTAATTTTGCATGAAAATACGGGGGAGGACGTAAGTGCTGTTTTAACACTTCCAGTTATTCAGTTTCCGTCATAAATGGAGCATTCTCTGTTTTATCATTTCCTTTCCAAAGTATTTTGCACACAGTTTCCCCCTCGATTGAAAGTGGAATAAATAATACCTTTAAAATATTTAATAGACACTCTTGTGCAACAAACGGTGTCGAGAAATTCGATGACCCCTCCTGCATCCGTTTCTCATGGTTCCTAATTGCCCGCCGACACGAAAGGCGCACCCAAATAATAGGCCTAGTGTCGGTTTTGTTCATTATCGATAATGGCCGTGCCTACGGTGTATGAAACCGGAACTAGCATTCTCGGACATAGCGGCCACGTCACGCTAATCTCGTCGCAGAGAAAAATTGGCACTGGGTGGCTTTGTGTCCGGCCCTACTCTCTGAAATTGAAAATCTCGACCCTTAGGACCTCTCAGTCAGAGTCGTCGCGGTGGACGTAGTTGTTTCTCTGAGTCATCTCCTACAGTTGAAGAATTTGTTTATTGGAACTTCAAGTTACACAATTGTAGCGATAGTTTGATGTTTTGTGGTTTGCGCGCAGGAATCCTACGCCCACATACGACCCGCTGATTGGCGCCGAGTGGCTGCCGTACACAACCAGCGAGCGAGACTACATGGAGCTGGGCGGCGAGATCATCCCGTCCGTGGACCTGCACGGCGAGCGCGTTCGCTTCTGGGAGGCCTTCTACAGCAGATACGGCCTCAAGGGCGAGCGGCCTGGCTGGCGCTGGGGCACCTGCCCCGAGCCCTCCAAGTTCTCCTTCACCTCTCGCCGGGACAGGGCCCACTTCGAAAACCGTTTCACGCATTTCAGCGAAAACCCTTGACATTTCAAATGAGTCACCTTTACCTCTCGCACTTAGAGATTCAACATTGCGATTCGTTTCACAAACAGCGAAAATCGTTTACATTTGAGACGTATCTAGAAGTAAGAACAAACCCAGTCGTTTTTATTTGTCTCCTATGCTAGTAAAGGGAGGAGAAGTTTCGAAATCACCTCAACAATACAATCTTGAATGTTCGCTCGTAACATCTATAAATTCTCTGTGTACGTTTCCATTTTTACTAAAATTTGAAAATTTCAAAACCCCAAGTACTCGTATATTTCAAACCTATTAATATTAAAGCCAGAGATTTCTTAATGCATTAAATCAGTCAACTGTACATCTTAAATGATATTTTAATAAGCCACGCACGAGATTCGTATATTTTGGACGTAAAGTAGACGGAGCTACACTGTAAGGTTACACTGTTACACATCTTAAATGATAGCCAAAATGAATTATATGTACTTTTCTTGCATCCATCACATTTCTCTTCCGTTATTTTACTTGAGGCGTGCTCAATGCCTCTCCGGCGGGTGTCCTGCACTTGGAGCCAGCCGTCTGCCCGCGCAAGCGCAAGTAGTATGCAGAGGCCGTTTGGGGGGAGGGGAGAAGCCAGAGCGGAGTGGGCGCGGAGGGTGAATTGATTTGCCCTCTTCTTTATATAGGCAATCTACCGTATTTCTAGCTACACAGACCGTATTTCAATGTTTATGTTTTTCTATGTATCGACATATTTTTATTTTTTTTACTTTATGCGCATTGTAACTCATAAACTATATTTTAAAGCAGTTCTCTCTAGATAACTATTACTTAATTTTAACTAACAAAAATTTATAACTGAAATTGAAAGTCGAAGGCAGTCTCTCACATCCAGATTGATATAAAAATAAAATATAGGATATTACAAGAGGGGCTGAAATATATATGCTGTTTGGCAGCACATATATTTGTGACAATTTTCACTAACTATGACACTCAATAAGAGATACCAATGAGCAAACCCCTTTTACGATATTTTACGGTCAACGGTGGCAATAAAATGAGTCTTGTTGAAAAGAATGCTAAGAGCTTAACCTTTTTATAATGTGTCGTAAGAGATTGTGAAATTAGAACAGAGAGAATAATTAATTTTAAGAATAAGATTTTTAGCTTTGAAAGAACTGTCTTAATTAAATATATTTAATGAAAATAATATTTATTACTGTCACCATCAAACAAAAGAGATTCGATATTACAATTTTGTATCTAGAAGAACGCTAAATTTCAGCCCTACAAATAATTATAATATTGGTATTCAAATCAGAATGTCTAAATCGTTTTAGAATCATATTTCACAGTGTCATACAGCGACAACAAACATTTCCAAAATACTTGAACTGTATATAACACTCCTTCATTTTCTCTAAATTTCTCTTTCAATTTTTCGCGCTACGATTCGAGTTATGCATTCTAATTGGTGGATCCCACTTCTTAAATGATATTCCCCTTAATGAAATTAAATGAATCTTATGCCCACCCATCCAAGCGGCTCGGGCTATCACGCAATTTGCTCGCGCGCGGCTCCCGAGGTGAGTCTGAGTGCAAAGTGCTGAGTGTTGTGTAGGCCTGTTTCACGTATTTCAACAAAGATTTACAAATTCAATGAGAATACAAACTAAGTATCCTTTTTTTCCATAATTCACCAATTCAGTGTTTTTCAATGATTGACTTACAAGAGACCATTCAATGGTTTTAGAACGATATCTCTCCTGATTTTTTTCTATTGTAAGATATTCACTATTTGCAGGTGCTGTGAAGAAAATAGTTTTAATCGAGCATGAGAAGTTGCTAAAAACAAAGCATTTTGTCATTATTGGCCGCATTGTTTTCGCTGACGCCATGGAGAACCAAGATTTACTTTGGGCAGGCATATTTACATAACTTTCCCTATACTACGTATAGTACTCTGTGTATACGTATATATACTGGGAAGTAAAAATACCTCTCGTTGGCTAAAAAAACTAATTTTGATGCTGATCGTTCGGCTGCTAAAACTAGAGCGATGTTGCTCGTTCGATGCCCAGAATCGGAAAGGGCGTTTTTCTGCCTACCGATTAGATTCTCAAATCCCATTTAATTTTTTTTTAATTTTTCCGTACCTTCCGGTCTATACTCGCCACCTGAATTTTCAAGGTCCATCTAAAAGAATCTTTCCATAGCCAAACTCGATTTGTACCGCAACGCCATATTGTTTACCTTTTCCCGAACGTAACCATAGTTACCCGTCCCTATCTGAGATCTACGACCGAAAATATGTTTCTTGAATTAAAATTGGTAGGGCGCTAGGGTATATCGCATTATAGAAATAGATATGAAGTGTAGATTTGTAAAGTGTTTATTTTTCCGTAAAGTTTTTTGGTCACATAGTGGCTATCTTCATAGCCAAAAAAAATCTGAAACAATTAAAATTTTTTGCATTATAGAATATGATTTATGAATTCTAGTAAAAAATGAAGCTAAGAACAATAGAATAAAATGGGAATATATAATACAAAAATTTAAAACAGTTTTGAAGAAAGAAGACATGTAAGCGAGCGAAGTAGCAGTTGAGACTGCGACATATTGCTTAGATAAATTGGGAGAGCATTAGCAGAAACCGCAACGAACATCGCTTTCTATGTTCTCATCAGACGAGAGAGTTCTGGAAAAGAAACGACACATCTGATTCTAATTCATTCTACTAAAACAACTCCTTATGTACAATTAAATGATTCCTATTGTCTTAAGTTATAAAACAGTAACAGTAACAAAAAGGAATTTTGCCAAAATTCCAAGCTCTGCTCATTAACTTAGTGTTCATCTGCCCTGAATTGGAGATGTTTTGCGACGTGAAAAATGGGAAGCTTTCTTTTTCTTTCAGTAACTTCCAGTGCGTAGCAGTGGCTATTTTTTCACAGCGTATAAAAATTGCAAATTACAAGAACCAAATTGTTACATTTTTACCTGCGCCTGCTGAAATGTCCGTTGTTAGACACTAAAATCCTCTTTTGCATTCTTTTCTCTTCAGCTTTCGGTAACGGTTTGCATTTAGTTTACGTTAACAATCAGTTAACATTTCTTCCACATTAAAAGAATTATTTTAAAATCCCTTTATTCATTTTAACGACGCTTCTATTGATGAGGACTGCAAAGAAATTATTTTTCTTAAGGACTTGAATTTCCTCTTCCAATAATTTTACTAAATTAAAATTTTTATTTAAGTCAGAAACAATTCTTATTCTTTTTTTGCATCCCTTATTCCTAACTGGATTCATTTTATTTATTTCGAAGGAGGCTAACATACAAAAACAGTTTCCTTTTTTTGAATTCAATAATTCATTTTAACTTATTTCATTTCATCCAACGATTTTTTTTTCATTTCATACAAAAGAAGAAACTATATATCACTTATTCTAATTCATTAAACATCGTATTATGATTGAAATACCTCAACCATCCAAAATACCCGCAAAAAAGACATCAATATCACTCACCTAGCCCATTTAATTTTTTTATAGAACATTTTTGTGAACACATTGAACTCAAATGTAAGGCAGGCATTGTTCGCCAGTATTAAAAATAGTATAATATATAGTTCCTAAAATTATTGATGATACAACAAAAATAGTTGTAACACATTTTAATAAGATTATTTATTAATTTCAATGCTCAATTTGAATGTTTTTCAGAGCAGTTAACCTTTTCTGATCACAGACTAATTAGTTTTGTGTAATGTGTGTGTTTTTCATTCATTTAAATGGAAAATAAACATTTCAGTCTAGAACAGAGATGAAATGCTTCTATCCTTTGTATATTTGTATTTTTTTAATTACTTATTTTATCAGTTTACATCCGATATAATGTAACTAATAAGATGATAACGAATAAAAGTTCTATATTTCTTGTGTACAAAATTAATAATACAATTTCTATCATTCTTATTCTAAGGTCCATTGAGCTGCGTTACTACATAGAACGTGTTATTGCATAGTATTCTAGAAGTAACTAGTTCATCTGGTGACAGTATCAACAGCTCATCATACAAATTCACTTTCAATACATTCACGTGTTTTTACAACACTTTGCTAGATGCCATAAAACGATTAACATTGATTCACAAGTGTAAGTCCAAGTAATATCGTTAATGCTGCATAACTGTTCCTGTACATTTAGAGTTTATACTGAGCACTAAAGAGGAAAGCAATATTGCTTTCAACAATGATATTGAAACATGCCCTACATTGTTTTTTCTTAGGGAAATATATAAATGTTTATACTCTGCATTTAATGGCATACACACGCAGTAATACTGCTCGGACATTCGCTGTGGTGAGTCCGCGAACACCAGACGTGTTTGTGGTGAGCGCTGCGAGGTTGTGAGCAACTGTTCCACGAACGAGTGATACCTTCTATAGTCAGCTGCTCTAGCGGATATAGATTTAGATTTACGTAGTCAAAAATCAGTAAAAACTCTATGTGACGTATGGGGGAGAAGATAATCTGCCCTCGTTTTCTTGAGTTCCAGAATATCTTCCCATCATTTTAACTATAAATAGTTGAAAAATGAATAAAAGTTAAAAACAAATTTAAACTAATAATTATAATATTTTAAAAAAAGCGCGACATTAGCAACATTTGAAAAACTAGATATTTTCGTTCCTGAGTTATAAAAAACTTATTTTCAATACAAACTGAAGATTTTATTTTCTGCATTACTTACAAAATAGTAACTCGCCCTACTTCTACTCGTACCACTACAAGCAAAAGGATAGTTCAACAAAACTTGCGCAAAGTGAAGCTACATTTACGTCCAAAAGCAAAGCAAGGGGCATTCTCAGCATTTGTTCAATGTATCAGGAATCTGGACAAAAACCTGATCGTTATGGGGGTCATTGACCCGGAAGCTGAAGTACATTATTCGTTACAAGCGCATTATGTCTTTCAAAAAAAATATACAATGAGCTCATTAACTAGTTAATTATAGATCACTGTTTTGTTAAAAGAAACATTATTTTTATTTTTGATAATCAGTATAGTCACTAATTGTATAGAAAATATTTTGCTTGTAATCATAAACATCAGTATTGCATGAAAATCTGTTCCTGCCGTTAAATAAGTCAGTTTTGACAAAAATTACAGATTCGTAAGTAAATAGGCAATGGTAAGATCCGACATGACATCCAACTACGATGGAAACTGCTACTCACGGCAACGTAGCCTCAGAACATAGATAAACAAGGACGCAAAACTTATTTCTTGCAGTGCAATCAGGAATTTAAAATTAAAGTGATTGAGAATGAAGCCCAACAAGGTATTAGCATCAAGGATTATGTATCTAATATTGTCACAAGCGTTCACCCCTCAAATATTAGTTTTGTTTCAAGAATCTGTTTCTTCTTCTCAACTCAAAATATTGCTGAACGTTTTGTGAATACACACAGCTTTTTATTAATAATCAAAAACTAAATATACAACCACTCATCAATAAACAAGTATGGGTTATTATCTCTAATATGGGTCCTATTATTCCGAACGAACTAGTCCAAACAAATTAAATAAAAACAGCATCAAACCCTCCACTAGGACGTGGTTTATCAGAGACGGGATCTCTGAACTTCGCTTCTCCCATATCCTGAACTTTAGAAGGCAGATCCGGCCGATATTTACACGTTACCGGATGGATATTTACCGGCGGATATTTACACGTTACCGTTACTGGTATGCCATCAAGGCACCGTATTTACATTTACATGGATTATGTTGTGTGTTTCCTATGCAAACAGGAAGGCTACATTACTAACCAAAGCCCTCTTATCAAAATCACACCGATAACAGTGACTTCCCTGCAAATGAAAATCAATCTGCCCCTACTAGCAATTCACAAAATTCTACAATCACTGTACCCCCAATTAATGACAATAAAAATTTCCGTAACCTCCACAAAAAATCCTCACAACTGATTCACCAGCAACTAATAACCAATTAACATAATTCTCTCACTCCTGTCGTCTCAAATGACATAACTTCCCCTAACCATAAAAAAACAAGCTAAGTCCCCTGCAACTGATAACCAATCTGCACATTCTATTAATCAACAGGAATCTTCTAATGACAATATTTATGTATGTAAACTAAACAAAACAGACCCCCAATCTAACCCCTTCCATGTTCCTGAATCCTCAAGATCCACAATCCGTCGCGCCATCGTCGCCATCGTCGCGCCGCGGATGGTGCGAGCAGAGCTTGGTGACCTCGCATGCACGAAAAGTATGCAACTCATGTCCCTTGCTTCTCCCAAACTCCTCAAACCGTGCGACCTGTTGGGTCGTGGTGAAGAGCCGTTGCCGATGACACTGTGCAAGAGAATCTGAGATACTCGAGCGTCACCTGTAAAGAATATATGTATTTCTAATAACGGCCACATCTTTCTAAGCATAATACTCGCATGACCTGTTGATTATTGTAAGGAATGGGTACTTAATGGAAGGTAGTAGGCATACGTTAATGAGTATCAAAATCTGTTATAAAATATTTCAGTCGTAAAATATTTTAATTGGGAAGCAGATACATCCAAATCGCAAACAGTATATTTAGAGTGAAATGTATTTACTTTTTAGTAATTAAAATGTTTAGAATTTAGATCAGACGTATGATTTCATGCACAACGTAGAAAGTTGCTATATTTATCGTTTCAGAGAAACGAGAAACTTTAATGTACTGGGCACGCTGGCTTTTTTTTATTCTCTCGCTTAGCGCCGTATTTCTTGTAGAATTTCTCCCAGAATTGCACGCGCTTCTTGTTGAGGTCCACCCTGGTCTTGAGTTCATCTCCAATCTCCAGGTAGTTTCGCTTCTTGGATGTGTAAGGCCTCCATTTCTTCCCAATCAGTGGGTCGTTATGCGGAGTTGGATTCCTGCGTAACCACAAAAGACTGAAATTAGGAGTAGGAATACCAATAAAATGCAAACGAAATGTAAAAAAATCATCTGAGGTGTAGTGTGAAACCCGTAAGTTGTAATTACATCGTAGTATATATAAAAATATATGTTACAAACATCTAGGGCAGTAGGGTGTCAAATATAATCAATTATTGTCAAAGAGCACGTGGAGGAATTCTCATGTCACTTATATGCAATTTCAAACAGCATGCCTCTGATGGGCAAATGATCATGCATAAAATGTGTATGTCACAGTCAAATCGCGCACCTGCGAAAACTCTCTACTGTATGTGTTGTTTCCTTACATATTATATTAATAAATACGGCAATATGACCGATCGCATGTTTACTAACTTTAAATATTTCGCTTCTCACACAAACCGAGATACGAACTGACTAGCGCAGTGATTGACATGTCAGGCACAACGTCCAGTAACGAAAAGATGAGAGTAGTAGGAGCGAACGGTATTTCGATAGACCTCACCTGAACGATTAACAGGTGTTGATCGAGCTCATTCTGTGCGCGCCAACGAGAAGAACAAGACGCAACCAAAAATCAGTTTCCATCAGCGGTAAAACTACATTAAGGGAGCTCATCATATGGATTACATATTCTGTCTACAGTGCTATATCATTTAATGAATTATTCGTGAAATTGTGAGGAAGAAATATATGAAATTTGTAAAGGGAAAAGTGCAAGCACGTGCAACGCCTTATACTCATGATGTTTTTCTCATTCTCAGCTTTTTTATGTAATCCTTTATCTTGTATCTTGAGTTAATTACCAGAAGTCTACTACTTTAATAAGATGGTAAAGTAAACGGTATTCACATAAAACAACATTGGAGCAGATTAATGAATGGAGTTCCGAAACAGTACGTGTTTGAGCCGGCACGTGGGTAGACAGGTATCTCCATGTGTCGCTTGGCCACCATTTGGTGTTATCCTGACCAGCACCTTCCAGTGAGAGCCACAAAAGCTGAATTACACCACACGAGAACGAAATTGGAAACAAAAGGGTGAAATACGAGACGAGACCTACGGACTTCAAGGTTCGTTCACTGAAGTATGCATCGCCCATGCCAATCGCCCCGTGGATTCACAGAAAGTAAGACACCATACGATGTTCTTAAATTGCGTATATCTCGGAAGTATTTTCTACGCGCCAGTGCCGACTGCAAGCGCGAAGCCCTCAGGACAGGAAGCACTGCAATTTGTTTGCTCTGTAGTCAGATCACTTCAACATTTTCCTTCCGAACTATTCAGAAGAAGGGAGAATACCACTATCTGCGTCCGACCCAAGGCCAAAGTCACGCGTTGTGTATATATTTCGTAGACTTTGAAAGGAGAAAATCAGTAAAATGATGGTCAGTTTGCTTTCAAAGACAAAATTTAGCATATTTACAAAGGAAAAACTTTGTATGCTAAGCTGAGAGAATAGCTAAGAAGTAATTTTTCATATCGGTAATTCTGACTCATGCTAAGAATATTGTATAAATAATTACTTCCTTAAAGGAAATGACGTGTACAATGACTTTTTGAATTCATGTCTGTAAACCTTAGAGTGAGTAAACTTAGTTTGTGTGTATTTTGTATTTTTGTTTGAGTTTAAAAAAAACGTATTCACTTTTTTAATAATAATACCTTGTTTTGCTTCTGAACTTCAATTTAACTTCTCCCCATAGCACGTCACATTTTTTAACTGTTTTTGACATAAATATTTAAAGTACAATTTGCACAACACCAGAGTAATTTGTTACTTGGTTAAAAAGTGAATTTTACATGAACAAGTATAGATAGCACTGTTAAATATAGGAAAGATCCTTAGAGACTGTGTAATTTCAGATTGGTTATATGAATGTTTTCAAAGGGTATTACATTCTTGTTGTGAACCTGAACAATTTTATATTTTTGCCATTGCTGATGTTTGTGTATCTGTTTTTTAAGTGCATTCAAGTGAGTACATTTTTGTTGTGGCTGTGAATATTTCAATCATGTCAAGGTATTTTGTTTTCGCTTTTCTAACCTGTCATCACCATATCCCTGAGATTATTCTTTTCAAGAAGTCCAAAACATTTTTATGATCAAACAAAACTTCTGGGTCATAAGCCATTGCGGTGATGCTACACCCTTACTTGCAGTAACCTACTGTGTGTTGTGTGAGACCCCATCAGCCTTCAGTGGATGAGAACGTCGCAGGAGCTGGGTTGGTGCAAAAAGCTGGCACTGAAAAAGTGTATATGGGCACATACACACCTATAAATAAGATAAATATATTTTTGAAAACCACGAGTAAAAAGCTTTTATTTGAGGGCATGTGTAGAGTGCTAAAAGTTCAAGTTTTAGCACTAGTGAAAAAGGAAGACGATGCTCGACTCTTCAGAAAAATCTCTGACTGCAACAAAGAAAAAATACTCCCGTCTGATGTATCAGCTAAAATTAAATTGAATGTATCTTTAAGTGATTTTAAAATCTGCAAGAGTATCAACGCAAAAGATTAAAAATAGTATTTTAAGGGAAAGAATTTAAAAATATCAATTTTAGTTTATGTAAATTATAAACAATTAAGATGGTTTGGTCATTTCAACCGAATGGAATGAAATTGTAAATCAAAACAAATATTTAATTGGCTCCACTTCGAAGAATAAAAAAATAACTACACAAAAATACATGGAATGAAGAAATACACTATGGGATCAAAAGTATCCGAACACGTGGCTGAAAATGACTTACCAGTTCGAGGCGCTGTCCATCTGTAATGCTGGAATTCAATATGCTGTTGGCCCATCCTTGGCCTTGATGATAGTTCCCACTCTCGCAAGGCATACTTTCAATCAGGTGCTGGAAGGTTTCGTGGGGAATGGCAGCCCATTCTTCACGGAGTGCTGCACTGAGGAGAGGTATCGATGTAGGTCAGTGAGAGCTAGCACGACGTCGGCGGTCCAAAACATCCCAAAGGTGCGCGATATGATTGAAGTCAGGACTCTGTGCAGGCCTGTGTGACAGGGATGTTTCTGTCGTGTGACCACTCCGCCACAGACCGCGCCGTATCAATAGGTTCTCGAGCGTTTTGAAAGATACTATCGACATCACCGAATTGCTCTTCGACAGTGGGAAGCAAGGTGTTTTAAACATCAACGCAGACCTATGTCGTGATAGTGCCACACAAAAAAACAAGGGGTGCAATCCTCTCCATGAAAAACACGTCCACACCATAACACCCTTTTGGACGTGTCCGGATACTTTTGATCAAATAATGTGTATAAACTGTTACATAAAATAGTTTTAAAGAAATTCAAATAAAAAGTTTGTTTTAGGAGGGAGAAAAGAAAACAAAACATAATATTGAAGTGCTCAAACAGAAAAGTGGTTAATTGCATTATATACCTGTTAAATTCAGCGATTTGTGTACTTCAATTAAAATAAGATAAGTCAGTAAGGCTGCCTAAATATAATGTGACACACGTGTTACATGTTTTTATTTTACTCTCAGTACTGCGTCACTCGGCCTCTTGGCCTCGTGGCATAACATTTCCTATTCTCGAAATCAAATTTATCACATGTATTATATGTATCTATTTTAATTCTCTATAAATAGAAGACGAGGAGAGCTCGTATGTGTTCCGAGGTTTCCTGTTCGCTAACAAATCAACTCACGTTTCTTAACGTGATAATATGCGTATGAACCTAATTTAACAGAGGTTTTACAAAACATCCGTTGAAACACAAGATACATTTCCTTGGTTTTCTTCCAGTTGGTAGCAACAAAATATATCTCTCCAACTCACAGCATGTTTGTATTCATTATTGTATAAAGCATTGTTGGCAGTATAATGAGGGTCAGGGCTCATAAATTCGTATTTCGAAAACGACTCATCTCCAATCTTCGCAAAAATGAGATCATTACTTGATATCGTATGTAAGATTTTCGACTTGCAGTAAACAATCGCGTGTTCGCCACTCGCTAACGCAATCTAAATATACGTGTTAATCTGTTTACTTCTTTATTATCCGGATGTAATGTTTCTCAACAGTGAGAGGAAGTGTGGTCTTTTATAAAGGCTCGACGATTGCCTCGCCCACGATCTTCAAATGCGAGGCATCGCTGGTGAATACGCACCCCCATTTAGCGAAGTTTGCCCACATTCGCACCATCTTCTTGCGGATGATGAAGGCCAGGCTGTCGGAGGACACGTTGGGGCTCACGTGCGTTTGGAACAGGTATCCCAAGTCGTCCGCGTGGGATGTACCTGAAATGTAGAATTTATAGTTAATCAAATCGTCATAATAAACGTTGGCACCAACTTATTCCGTTAGTAAAATATTCACAATCCCTTAACATCACAAGTAAAGTTCGTATTTATCTAACAATGTCCAATCTGGGGTTCCGCTTCAAAAACATCGATTAACAAAATTCAAGTATTTCAAAATGCTTGCTCTCAGAACTTGTTTAAAAGCGCCGTGGTTTATTCCCAATGTACAAATTCATAACGAATTAGACATTCTACCCATCAAAAATTATTTTCTACAATTCTCCACTAAATTTTATTCCTAAAAATCCCTATACCATCTGCACTCCACTTTCAACTAAGAAAACATAACCCTCACCAAAACAGAATTGAACGAAAACTTTCGAACGATTTCTTTAACCCTCCTCAACCTTTTTCTTCAACAATAAAGCAATACAACAAAGCAATATAATTTAATTTTCTTACGATGCATTAGCTGCATTGTTTCTTCTTCAACTCTTCAATTCTACAAACAATTGTAGATTTCTTAACCTTCTGCCAAAAATCTCACAGGCAAACGCATGTGAATATTCAATTTAAAAAATCCTTTGAAGAGTAACAAATGCTTGGAGCTCACAAGCCTTTGTAAAAGTTATCCGAAGTCGAAAAAAAATGGAACTATAGCTGAAAATAAGACTAGCAACATAATTTTACCATCCTTTATTAGAAAAGTGAAGAAAATTTAAACAAAAAAACTAGAGTGGTTTTTGAAAGTTTTTGTTTCTCTGGCAAAAATTCGCCATTTTCTGGCGCACGATTATATAACCTCCTCTTCTGAAGAAGAATTCGTAAGGCGAGAAAGTAAAAAAAAAGTGTTTGTCGTAATATTATCAATGAAAATTTTACTGTTTACGACTCAGAACAATAAATTCGTAAAAGTATACATTAACATAATTTTCCAATTCCGACACAGCTTGAATATCACCAAAAATTTGTGACTTTCTAAGATTCAAAAATATGTTGAAGACTTGGGAAGTCATTTGAGAACGCGAATGATTGAAATCCTGAGAGCTGGCTGACGAGATTGGACGTTTTCGCTCTAGAGTGCACGATACACATCGATGTGCGTCGTATTGAAGTGAACTGTCATTTTTATGCCCTCTTGCTTTATGAGTTCAAAGCTAATTTTTTATCAGAGATTATTTTTTCATTGCCGATTGCGACCATGTCATACCATTTCGGTGTCTCATAATAGCCATTCTGATTCAAAGATGTTAAATTTGCCACTAGGCCATGACCATAGGTGCACACCCGAAAAAAAAAAATTCGATTGATTTTAATGTCTACATAACGAGTCTGTAAATGCCATACGAGGTCTGTAAGTGCTGATAAGATATTTGAACGTTCAAAATTAACCCCTAAAGGTGCAAAATGTTTACAATTGTGAAGTCTAACAGGTACATGTGCCTTAGTTATGTTTTTTGAGTTATGTTTAAGATCTGAAATACTAATATATCTGTCATATCAATGTCTCTTAGGCGAGGAATAAACCTGCATAATTGTAAAATGTTTGTAAATATAGGTGAATATGTGAAGCTATCATTAAACTCACTTTTGAATATGTATTTATAATTAGAAAAGTTACTGCACGAATTCAATGACAATATTTTAACACTTGGGTACCTTCTTAGTTTCGTGTCCATCATTGTACAAGTTTTCAATAAAACGTTTTATTTTTCATGTCTCAAATATTCCTTTGGAAATATTTGACTTATGTCTCAAATACATTAAAAAATCACAATTGTAATTTAATATTACTAACATTCCAACTATTATCCTGAACAATGCTAATCTATCAATCCTAATCAGCATTTACCCCCGTCAATACTATTTACAAATATCCACAGACTATACTGAAAAGTAACTTTCACATCGCATCAATTGTTTACATGTGCCCAGGTCGGCAGATATTAAGAGAGTGATTATTTTCACCTTCGGTTAATTTTTGGCTGAAAAAAATTCATTGCCGAGACCTGATAACGAA
The DNA here is from genome assembly GCA_017312745.1 of Gryllus bimaculatus. Taxonomy (NCBI): domain Eukaryota; kingdom Metazoa; phylum Arthropoda; class Insecta; order Orthoptera; family Gryllidae; genus Gryllus; species Gryllus bimaculatus. The sequence continues at coordinate 10,449,943 of BOPP01000022.1, forward strand.
AAAGTAAATAAATCCCGTTGCAAAATAAAGAAGAAAATCCTCTAACACATGATGTAGCCCTGTTATATGGGTGCCTCATACCTAAAAATCACTTGACGGCAAAACTCCCATCAGAGTAAGGCACTTGTCCGACCCAGATAGGGTGGTTATATGGCGTGCACGGGTTACGGGCTCTTCAGAGCAACGGCTCGCTGGTTGGAGTCTCGCCCAGAGCTTACATTTGTCACGTAACGCTTATGAATCCGTTGTCGCAGAAAACTATTTAGAGTTGGAGAAGCTTTATCGAAAATCATTTGATGTATTTCTGTTAACAAATACAATAAATACAGAAAAAGAAAACGGAAGTGTCTCTATGTTATTTTCAAATGTTCAACATTTAAACACTTTTTCAACTCTTATTCGATTTCTAACACGTATGTAATGTCACATCTATATATCATCTATTATTTATGTGCATATGTATTTACCGATTTAAGTAAACTAATGAATCTATCAATATGGAATTTAAATACGTCGTAAACACTACCCCATGACCGACTTAGGTATCCCGAATGTCTGAGTGGAAGATTTAGCTCAGGGGATCACCTGACGTCATATATGGCCTCGGATAGAGTTCTCAGTTCAAGTCTCGACGGTGACAGCATTTTTGACACTAGCCTGATAACTATTTCGCTGTCTGGAGACTAATTCTAGCGTCCGGCTGCTCTGATAGGTAGTTTTCCGTGGTTTCTCAGATCAACATTAGGCGAACACCTGAATATATCAATACGCTGTCAAAGGGGCCACGGATCGAACGCGACTTGTCTTCCCATTCCGTGTCCTGTCCTAACCCTCACATGCACTACACTACCACACATGTCGCGAGACCAGTCGTCAAGAGAGCTCGTCTCTGCTGGAGAGGAGGCCACTGGTGGGAGATTCCTTGTTGGGGAAAATCCCCGCTAGTAGACGGGAGGTCTGCCGTCCAGGGAAATGCAATCACCCCGACCTCCCGAACAAAAGACATGCTCCACACTCACGGGGCTAAAGATCTTAGCAGATAATGCGCCCGGAATCAACATAGCAGCTCCCTGTGTGCCTGTGGTCAACTCTAGCGCATAAATCTTTCAGCTGTTTTTCTCCAATATGGAAATTTCCTGATAGATCTGGACGGGCTGGAGGCTTCGGGAGTTTCTATCGGATATTTTGAGTAATGAGGTTATTTGTTACAAAATGATGGTTGTAATTCCGTGGTCCATTTCAAGTTCATTTAATGTTTATTTATTTACGGTAAAACAGTTAAAACGATAAAACGTTATTTTAAGATTTTTTAATTTTGTGGGAAATATATGCAAGTTGGTGTGAAACGTTTGCTGATTTTGGAAACAACTGGACAGAATAATTGATTTAAACAAATTAATAATAAACCAATGGGTGCTTGGTGTAAAAACTTCTGAATTTCGCCTTTTAGTTCTTTTTTGTGTCTTTTTTGTATTAATGCTGCTTTGATAGTCTCTGTAAAGGTTTAGGCTTCTTTATAAACAATTACAAGCAGTAATTCATTCTGGTGACTTTTAGTCAATAAATATAAGGCATTTGTAACAAAATTTGTAGTAAAATTGTTAGTAATTCTGTGGTCCGCCGGTTAAATTTAATTCTAAGAATTTGAAAATTTCGGCGTTGAAATGTGACTTTGTAAACAATTGCTTGCATGACTTAATTCTGGTGCTGTATGGTAAAATATACATGAATTTACATGTAATTAGCATACAGAAATCTTTGCCGGTAATGAATCATTTTGCGATTTCATCCATAAATTGTGTTTTGGTAGATATTTTTGAATTTTTTAAATTAAGTTTTATAATATTGTTAAAATTGATACTTTCATAGTAAATGTTTATGATATTTTCTGCTGTATTTTCTTTCGCTTCAGTTTGAAGCTAGCTGACCTTCGATTTTTTAGAAAAGAGCTGGCGTGATTAATTAAATTACGATAATTAATTAGTATTAAACGATGGCACGTAGTTTGTTGTGGTCCACTATGGGTGGCTAGCCTGCTTCAGAGAGGTCGCGCCGCGTCCGCCAGCGCTCGCTGGAAGAGCTGGTTCGCTCTCTACCCCACCCCGCCACCACCCCCGCCCGTTGGGCGCGTGCCGCGCCGGGGAGGTTGTGGGCCCATCGTGACGGCGGAGAATGTGTTGGTGCGTGGCAGCGAGAGAGGTGCTGGTGGCGATCGCCGTTTTTATGACTGAAATCAATGCAGTGGAGGAGACGTTGGGATGCAGGATGAGTGTTAGTGCTATGTTTTTACAAATTGTTCGAGTTCCTGGTGTTGCACAAGTTCAAATGCTTCAGACGGCGAATGAATTTCTTGCGAGAAATGCCCTTGATGGCTCAGAACCTCCCGCCTGGAGTCTAGTAGCTAGAAACCTCCCACTGTGCGGTATCAAATCTCTAGAATTAAATGAATGTAATTTAATCTTATCGTATTTAATTAGATTTGTGCATTATTTTCTTGTTATTCCTTGTAGAAATGAGTGATAAAATAGTGCTGTAACTATACGTAGAATTACAGTTTCGTTTTGTCGTTTTGCTTTGCAATATTTTCTTTGTATAATAAATACGCTGTTTGTTCGAGCTAAAATCAATGTCCATAAGCCTTCTGTTCCTTTCTAAGGAAATGTTAAAAAAAGTTATCTTTATTTATAGACAGAATCCCGAAACATTGTATAATAAAGCATCTTTTGTAAAGATTTATCATGCCTAAGAAAGAAGATACCTGTACGAGATAAATATTATTACATCTACGTACTTACCTGGAAAATTTAAGTGGTTCAGATTCTTTAAAAAGTTCAGTTCTCGATCGACAATTAAACTATAGAAGAAAAGGTCATTTTTACTCCACTTTGCCAAATATTTCATGCCGAAATATATGCCTTCTCCGAAATGCAAATCGGTGAGCATCTAGAAGAAAAAGAAATTTTGAAATTCGTAAGAAACAAATGATTGGATTAACGTATAAGTCTAAGTTTTCAGCTAATAATACTCATACCAATTTCACATAAATCACCTTAACCTTCTACTGTCCAAATTTTTAACACCTTCATCACCTTACTGTCCAAATGTTTATTTTGGTGCATGCGCGAAACATATTACATTATTTTTTGAAACACTAAAGTATCTTTACAAACTTTTTTTAAATATTTAATATTTCAACAATCCTTTGTTACCTTGTAGTAATATTGGGTGGTTGTGTTCAGAAGTAAGTCATTCTTTGGGAAATAATACATTTGTAAAAGTTGAAGCAGTTTAATTGATAGAGATACTCACTTTATTAGTAAAATGTTCTTATCTGCACAAAATAAACATATTATTTATTTATATTTTACTAGAAAATGATTATACAAGGAAGAGAATAACAACTCTTAAACTAATATATTTTGTTTGAAATTTAACAACGCAACTGGAGGGTGGCGAGGCCATACTTTGAACATTTAACTTTTGAGATTCCCTAGCAAATAGGTTTCTTGCGGTGGTCTCACCAGAAAATTTCGGCCAGTAGCCGATCTCATTCCTCCTTACTTCTTTCTCTGGAGGGATGCACGTTGGTTATTTTTCCTTTTATTTTCAATTTTGTTTTCCAACAATGATGATGTTGGTCTTCCTCTTTTCTTCTGTCGTCTTGTTCTCTATACACATACTTGAAATCTAGCAGGGATAGTTCATTTCTTATTCCTATTTTTCAAGCTTCACAATCTCTTCAGTAAAGCAGCCGTCAATTGGCGATAGTGAGATAAAAGAGAAGGATGAAAAACACAATTGGTTTAGGTCTGATTTTAGTGCGATACAGTGCTCCAGTGAATCTATTCAATCAACGCCGCACGTACATTTATTTTAAAACAGCACATCACTGGGGCATACTACTCATTCTGCCTGAAGCGGAGTCAGGTCACGTTTCATAGGTGCCCAATGGTACTTAAAGAACCCAAACATACTTTCTATTTAGACCTACTAAATTAATATTGTCCAATTCATAAGCACATATAGGGATAAATAAATCACTATTGATGTTTTTCGAGAGACATAATTAAACACTACAAACGCATGTGAAAAAACATTAATCCTGCAATGGATCACCCGATTGCCTAAAAGACTCAGTGATATCTGACGACGGAAATTCGAATCACACACAGTTCTTTTCCTAACATATTCTGCCACCACACTGTTACTTTCAAGTTACAACGATGTACATTAGTCTTCATTTATGAAAAATAAAAGGCGTAAAATAGGTTTGTTACGTCAAAGTAACAACGGGCAGTAGAGGCTTAATTGTATATCTCTGCGATTTTCCCAACTGAAAATCTTCTCTTCGGTCGCCACGAACAATGCCCGACAGTTCTCACGCCAATGGGCATATGGGTAGACGAAGCGCCGTTTTCCTGTCATGGCACGAGCCGAACTAGTTGTGTACAACTTGAGATACTCGCATATTAATGATATCGGTTACATCATATTATTACGTTCCTTCTATCCTATTGATACATTAACCATAACTCGAACTAGTGGTGCTATAACATCACATACTATCTCGCAATATTATAATTTTAGTTATGAAATATTATGTCTTAATTCTGCCTTTCTCATATTTCAAATATCACTTTATCCCATAAATAAAAGAGGGTGAAAATATATATTTTTATTCAAAATTTGGATACAATTTCTGGTATAGAATTCAGTGTTTAAGGTATTCAGTGTATTCACGAACATATCTGACTGCCAGTAGGGCCCGCTTTACGGTCTGCGGGACCCCCAAGCAGATCACATAGGTGGAGTTCCCTTCTCAGATAAAAGGTGTCACATGGGGAAAAGAAAACGTTCTAAATGGTTTGGGGACAGTTTCGCACAAACAAACAAACATTTTTTTCTACCAATTTCTATGTAACTAAAAGTTGGCAACTTATCTAGAGATGGACTCTGCGGATAGTAGAATAAAAACTTTAATGCTTTATACAACAAAGTACAAAGTACTCGTGGAAATTTTGAACGTCTGTAATATGGAATGTATTGCTGGTGATATATATATATATATATATATATATATATATATATATATATATATAATTCAGACTCACTGCACAGCTCGGTCCTCGCGTCAGGCTCAATCAACATATTTCTAGGCAAAGAGTGCATCTTCGCGCATTCGCAGCTGCGTGCGCGCCGCGAACCGAGAATTTCACAGTCAGCGTCCGTCCCCGAAAGGCACCATTCCATCCATTTGTATAGCAGTAGGTGACGGACAACCAAAACTGTTACATTAAGAGGCAAGAACAGCCCACCATAAATGACTAAGCGACTATAAATCACAAGCCAAAGAAGACTAACCCATGGAAAATCGCAGGAGCACAAGGCGCTAGAAGGTGGCCACACTTTGAAAAATACTGTTGAGGCGAGCGGTTGGCTCAGGGAGGCTGGCTTCTCCCCTCGAGATTCAACGACGATTATAGCTATACGGAAGCTGTCGATAGTCTTCAGCTATTATCTTCCCGCATCGGAATGCAGTACGGATGCCGGTCTAGAACGGTTAGGGTAACACCCACAAAGTACACAACAGGGTGTGTAGCCTAAATATTCGGCTGCCAAACATAATACGCAGTCCAGGCGACATATGACGACCTGTGACCCGCGCATCGAAAGTCGCTGTTCCGATCCCGCGGACGGCCGTGGAAGATCTCCTGCCCAGCCAGGCGACGTGTTTCCTGCCGCACTACAAGATGTCCGATGGTTCGTCCAAACGGTCATCTGCTGCCACGCCTATACTGGACGTGTAATCGCTCGGAGTGAAATATCAGAATTATAATTCATCCATTCCGTAATGTGTTAACTTTCAACTAGTTAATAAGCCAGAGTTAAAGCCCTAAATGGAATATTATGTAAAAGAGCCGACTTACTATAACAATAAACGGTCCCCGCCATTTTCGGGTGGCACACAAGAAAAATGTGTGCATTATTTAGTAGCTAGTAAGGCAAATGCAATCCATGTCGCCTATGGACGCTGCATCCCTGCAGTGTTCTGCATGGCCGTACCCAGACACAGGTAAGGCATTACGGCTTGGCGCCCACCCTGAATACAATTTAAGCCTGCTCCCTTGGTAATCTGGGAAACCAACCGTCCACCTTCAGGCGACGCGCAGCTCCTTGCCCTATGATAGTGTGATTCAACAGCGCACGGCAATAGATTGTCGCGTCGATCCATTGACTATATATATATATATCTATATATATATATATATATATATATATATATATATATCATCTCGACGTTCAACTATGAGTTTCTTAAATGTCGAGAGGTCGGAGGTCGAGATCGCTAAGGCAGTAGAGTACCGCAGTGCGCAGTGGTCTCAAACCCAAGGATTACGGGTTCGAGTCCCGCCTCAGGCATGGTTGTATTGTGTTCATCTTTTCACCCCCTATCATCATGATATCGTATCATTCTCATAGTCACCATACCGTTATACGTAATAGTGGTCGCTAATACCCAGAAGTGGATGATACTTAAATTAACAAACAAACGAAAAAAGATCTACAACGAAGGCCATATTCAACTATAGATTGTGAGTATTTTTTCGTAAACAGGAAAATAATTTGAAGTGGTGTATTCGAATTTTCAGCGTTTGGTTTGAGGCGGTGTCAGACTGTAAAAGTAATTTGAGAGGCGCAGGCAGTTGGATATTCTGAAAATTAATTCTTATTTTGTAACTTAATATTACAAATCGTAGAACATTAGGAGCGAAAATATTTGTTGCAATGTAAATGCATATTACGTAAGCGTTACAAATATTCCGTGGAAGAATATTATTTCTCGCAAGCATTTTCTCGAAGAGCAAAGTATTATCCAGGTGATTCATTTGGATTAATTGGTAATTTTAGCTCTTCATTCAGGGCCTAGAGATCGTTCTAATTACTAAGATTTATGAGGTTTATCTTTATGAATACGCGCATGGTATGGCCGACTTTTATTTTTAATTATAATTTACTTAATTTAATTATAATTATCGTTTTAATTATAAGTTACTAATGCATATAATTGTGTAAAATTTTTAATTTAATGTAAAATAATTTGAGATTCACTTTTATCTATCTGGTCACTGTGATTACGAAGTTGCAATCTAATAGGAACGGAGCGATACGGCATTAAATTCACAGAATAATTTCTCTTTGTCAGGCGGTGTTTCTAGATCAGTTTCTTATGAAAGATGGTATTGACAACCAGGACATAGTGAATGTAACAAGTGGATTTAAATTTTGGATTTTTGAGGAAATGTGAAAAGAGCTTGGAGGCTGACATTTGAATATAGAAAATAAATATTACTTGTAATATTATGTAATCATTAACTCTATTTGAAATTGCACAAAGACTATATTGATGACAGCTGTTGGTTCGCATTAATATAAGCTAATAATTTTATTTACGCCTAAAATACTCATTACACATTGTTATACACTGAATTCAATAGCAGAAGGCTTTTTTCGTTTAAACGTTTGAATTTTAAAAAGTATGTATGTTTCACTCTTTAACTCTCACTTCACTCACGATTCTTTAAGATTTTTTGAAATGCTGGACGAAATGTCAGACAAAAATTTTCATATTACAATATTACGCAACCCCTAACAATATCGCGAGAAAGTACGTGCTGTTGAGGCACATCTAGTTTCTAAATGATCTGTGTTCATTTTCAAAAAATCTAATAAGGTCAAGTTAATGTTTTGATAATATGCGTATTTTTGTAGAATTTCGCCTCAAACATAAGAGCCCGCTCCGTATTGATTACGCTTCATCTTCGGCGTCTTCCTACAACTACAATTATGAAGATTTATTTTTTCTTATTGAACTGCATTCTTCAAAAACAGGTCTTCAAATATGGTCATATGGATTTTTTTGAAAATATGTGTTGAGAAAAACAAATAACTGCTACTAACTGATGCCGCTAATCATAAACAAGATTTGATGAAATTATTGAAGATAACGCTTACTCCAAAGACCAAGACTCGGCAGCTTCTGTGAAGCAGCTAAACTCATTTTGTCGGAACTAATTTCACATGAGATTGTCCGGAAATCGAACCCGGACCCGTCTTGCTGAAAGGCGAGCGACTTTGCTTTGAGCCACCGAGTGAGCTGTGCACGCAGCCTTCACGATTACAAACAATTGCAGTACTTTTTGAAGTTACTGGCTTTACCTATAATTTACGTACGTTTTCAAGGACGCGTCCTATCGAATGCATTAGCATAAAGATAAAAATTAGAAATGTCTTTTTAGGAGGATGTACGTGTACTTTGTGTCATAAATATGTCAGCCTTTAAATATTATCACTTTATAAAAGGACGACACAGAACCTCACACGACGCATAATCTTAGAGGAGAGATACAAGTATTCAGGAGAGATACAAGAGATAGAGATATCTCTATTCTAGGCGCATAATCAAACAAGTCATTGCGCTTGGCGCTCTTCCATTTTCAGTTGCTTCGCGCTGTAGAATTTTTTTTTAAACGTCGGCAACTCTATAGTGACATTAGCACAATTATTAGTATCTGAACGGAACCTCCTCGCCTCTGTCAACCGGGAGCTGCCAAGTAGGCAGAAGTATTATTAGAAGAATCTGTGTCAGAGTCCTGTATAAGAAAGACTGTGCCCTGTACAAAGTCTATGCCGGTAACCCAGCTTGGAAATATATTTTCATCCCACTCGATAGACCCACTTACTTCAGTAGAGGGGATCACAAGCACAAAATTCAGTACAGGCCACAGAGAATAGGTGTTGGAAAATTTTCCTTCGCAAATAGATCAATAACGGACTGAAATAAGTTGCTTGCGACAACCATGGAACCCTTCCTGTACGTGTACAAAGATATATAAGTACATTAATTAATGATATTTGTAAACATTATTAATTAGTAAGTCAGACTATATAAAATATTATTTTATTATTTCTGTTACTATTATTATTATTATTGTTGTTGTTGTCTTAAAATGATTTAAAATACGTTATATTAATATTCCTAATTATAATATGAAAATTTTAGTGTTCCGCCACCAGGTTGTATAAACCTACCTGCAGGAATAACAAATCTATCTAGAAACGTATCTGTGATAGTAGGTCTTTATATTGTATTAAACAAATTTATTTTCAGTGCACGGCGGACCGCGGTAATAGCAACATCGCATGTTCCGTTCCTGTGTGCTTTCGACAGTGTTTCTAATATCGTATTTGGTGTACGTATTAATAAAACTGTGATATAGTCTCTCCTTCAAGTGAATTCTCTGTGTGGCTGGTACTCGAAAGAGTGGCAACTTCGGTCAATATGGATACACTGAACAACAAGGAAAACATAACCTCGAACGCCTGACGACAACAACAACAACAACAACAACAACATGGATCAAACTCTAAATCTTATGCTGGAGCTGCGACAAAGGACATTTTCCCGTCAAAGGACCAAGCAATTATTATAGAAGCCCCCGTAGGAATGGCAATGAAAGATTATGAGAGTAAAATATCAACTTTAATTAGATCGCTGGTGAGGTGGATACCTTTTTATTATGATAAATAAATAAAGATGTTGTCTGGTATCAATACTGTATTGACACCAGACATCTTTATTTATTTATCATAAAATATCAACCTTTATCAATCCAAGTGATATCAGATTTGTGTCGCGCATAGCAAATAATAGGGTATGTGTATTCTTGAGTACCAAGAAAATCGCTACTACCTAACTACTACTAAAAATCTACCTAACAGATAACCATCAAACTTTCACTATTAATGACATTGAAGTGAATGTTAGACCCCTATTAAGGAAACATGTAAGAGTTATAGTATCCAATGTATGTCCAGTTATCCCACATAATGTGATAAAAAATGCTCTTCAACAATCGAATATTCAAATTTCTTCTAACATTAGAGCAAGTTTTCCTGAACCAGGTATGTCTCATATTATGAGCTTCAGACAACAAGTCTTTGTTCACCCAAATGAAGTACATAAATTACCACAATCACTTCTAATTTCATATGAAGATACAACATATAGACTATTTTTCACAACTGATAATATCACCTGTTTCAAATGCAAAAATGAAGGCCATATTGCCAGTAAGTGTCCAATTAATAACATTAGCCTTTCACCAATTATAAATAGAGAAACAGATAACAATAATGATAATATTTAATAGAGATTCCCCCTACAGAGCAACCAGATGATAATCCATCTGGCTCGATTGCTATGGACTATACAAACTTCCCTCCTATCAACAAAAGAAGACTCCCATCTGAATCATCCTCTACACCTGAGAATACATCAACTAGTCATGTAAAATGTAAAGACAAAGGCTGTAAACCCTCAAAGAAAAAGAAAGAAAAAAATGCAAATGAAGAGCTTGCCTCTCAAGACAATTTAGTTAACAAGTCAATAGAATAACTTCTATACCCAATCAAATCCTATATTGACTCCAACCAATAGAATAACTTCTATACCCAATCAAATCCTATATTGACTCCAACCAAGAACTTCCTCTGTCATACACCCAATTCAAATCATTCGTTGAAAACACTTTTGGAGCACCTGACCCCATTCCTATAATGAAAGATTATTCAACTGATTTTAATGCAGTAATTGGTATGCTGAAAGAAATATATAAACTATTGAATGCAAGATCTATAGGGGGCGATTTACAAGAGTTATTAAAAGAATACAAAGAAATATTCCCAGCAGAGAGAGACCTCGGACTGAGAATTCAGTTTTGACAGTACCTAAATACTGTATGTACTTATTCAGATTATTCCATAGAATTGAAGTCATTCTGACACATCTGAAAGTAGAATATAATACAAAGAAGAAGTTATGATAGTTCTGCAATGGAATCTAAATGGCTTTTATAGCAGGCTAGAAAACATATTTATGCAAACTACAGAGCCTTGATATAATCTGTATACAAGAAACACACTTTAAAAGAAAATCACATGGGAATATAACTGGATATACTTGCACCTTCAAAATAGAAGTAATCCTGAATATGCATGTGGTGGTGAGGCAATATATTCCAACAAATCGATTCCCATTGAAATTCTAATAACCTTAGTCGTTGATGCGACAAAAAATAAAGAGAAAAAAAGTTTATTTTCCGAACGTTAATCAAAATTAGTTTATATTATTACATAAAATATCACATGATACAACTCATTCTGCTTCTATATGACTCACAAAAGCCACCTTTCTCGTTAATAATTATTTCTCGATGTAATATGAACAATTTATCTACTTGGTAATATCTTGATCTGCTCTAACCCCAAGTCATTGTGCTTGCAGAGCGTCATTCAGTGGCGTGGTCGTAATATAGTTGTGAATAATTTTTTGTAGTCGTTAATTCAGTATTAAATATTTTTTAAATAGTTATAAAATAATTATAAATTAATTAGTAATAGTTTTAGTAGTAGTAAGATAGCAATAGTTTTATTTTCTAGATACGTAGTAATTTGTGAGTTATTTTGGAAATGTATTTTGTTATTGTTGCACCCATTAAAATGTAAAGTAATTGTGTGCTTTAGATTCTTGATTTCTATATTTTTGTACACGTTCCATTTCAATTGGAAATATATCATGTAACCATTTATAATAATGCGAGAAACTATGTACTGTTGTAGAATCACTACTTAGTTGCAGTCATATTCACCAAAACTATCTCTGCTATCCTACCTTTACTTCTCTCACCACATTACCCTTTTCATCTTTCAACGTTAATGTTTTCTCAGGAAAACATTTGAAAAGCTAACGGTGCTTAAACAACCTATGGTTTCCCGCCCCTTAGTAATGGTTATGTAATAATTATATCACAATTTCTGTCTATATCAACACATCTCAATCAATGAGCGCTGCCAACAAAACGCTCATGGCGCGATGGGCGCAACCAACAATGGGCGAATTTTCTTATCAATTCTTGCTAAAATCCCATGGGCATGTACGCCAATATACGTGAGGTGTTCACGCAAACTTACATGGAGTGCGCACGGACACATATTTCCATAGTAAGGGATGTGTACAAGAGCTTATCTTTTTTTGTGTAGCAAGTGTGTATTTTGGCCCAAATTAATGTACGTATGAGCACGAACTATATGTATTTGATGTGTTCACGAAGGAATCGAAAGAGTATAAACGATGGGCACGCCTAGATTACGACACCAGTTAATTATTTCCCTTGGAGAAAGTTCTAGTAGAAAACGTCCACGATAAACCCTAAAATTGTCATTAGCAGAACTCATCTCAACATTTTCATCGTTTGAATATAATTAACTATATGCATTCGCCTATGGTGGATTACCTCACTAGGTGTAACTTCTTCCGATCCAACCTAACCTAACCCACCCTAATCTAACCTAATGTGTGTGTTCTTCAACAGCAAAACCTTTTGCCATTGCGACTTGAACATGCATGATTCCGCATTCTGTGTGATAATCACATCTCACCCACTCCCACTGCCAGTGGTTGAGGTATTCTTCATCATTCTGCTAATTGTACTTGTGAATACATATGAAGGAATTTCACTGAATTTGAGCATGCATTTAAAGCTAAAAATTTATATTTATGAGAAGGCCAAGCACTATAATAAATTTGGTAAACACCCTGAAATAACGTAAACAGCTATCAAAATAATAACGTGCTGAGCATGAGTCAGAATTGAGTAAATATTTCATTGTTAAGTGTGAATGTGAAGTTAGATTCTATGTTATTGTGTTAAAGAGTATGTCTTGTTTGGTGTTACGATTTTTATCGGCAGCGTCACACTGGAAAGTGGCGACTGTGCAGATTTACGCCGCCGAATACCGTTGGTCACGTGGTAAAATATATCGCAAAACTTAGCATATGAAGGCCCCCTCCCAAAAAAAATTGAATATATATGTTTTAAAGCGATATATTTCTGATTTAATCTATCCAATTATTGTCTCTAATAAAAAAAATACAAAAAATAAATAACTAAATACGCAATCAATAAACATTAATAAGCGATTTAATACCCCATTGTTATTTTTGATATTATAATTAGAAGAAAAATTAAAGTTTGCAACAACGTGCGTATCCACCAACATAAATCTTAGAAATTAGAATGGCCTCTTTCCTGAAAGAAAGGTTAAATTAATAAATATTTTATATGTATCACCTAAATATTACTTACTACTAAATATCAATAAAATATCAATAAAAACTATTACTAAATATCAATAATTACCAAATTTTTAATTAAATAATTTTATAAAAATTTAATCACAAAATACTATCACCTAGATATACAGTTTCTAGGTGATGTTGATCAGAACTCGACAGTTGTATATCTTGAATTGAACAATATTATAATTTTATGAATTATGGCTTAAATAATGCAGCTCTTTAAGAATTATTTACCTTCGATATGAACGAACGATAAAAGTCATTATTCCGTCTGCAGACTGTCAACTTTATGTACTTGTCATCAATTCACTGAGAATACAAATTGTAAAATGAAGGAACGTAAAACGCGAGAAAGCACAAATAGAATTAATATTGGCATTTTGAATAGGATATTATAATTAAAGTTAAATTAATTATGTTTCATAACATTCATTCAATGTTTCTCGTAGCCCGAAGTTGAAGTAAAACCTGTATATATTTCATTAATTCCAACTAGAAATTACGCAAAAACGACTCGATTTAAAGAAAATATACATGACCTTTTCACATTTGTACAAGAGACTGAAGCAAAAATCTATCTTCCATTTTGTAGTTTAGAATTTTTTTGCAATTTTCGAAAAAACAAGCCTTACCCGAAAACGGGTTGCCACGAAACTTATTATTCACTCAGTATGGTCCTAATATGACGACTTACCTTTATATCTACCTAATTTCATGTACTCACGTCTTTGAATCCTTGTAAATTGTATAACGTGAGGGGATTGCCACTTAAGAAAAATTCTCGCAGTTCCTCCATGGCCTCAGGAATCTTCTTACAGTCGTCCGGGAGTCGGGTTTCGGGGAAGACGTACTTCTTCCAGTCCGAATCTATGATCCGCAGATTATCTTCAGTTGCAAAGACTGAATCGTTCACTGCGCAGAAAAAAATGATTTTTTAGTAGTGAGGACGAAAAAAAGGGTTATAGGAGGATTTATCGAAACAACACCAAAATTAAGCATTCTCCGCTTCAAAGGACGGAAATTAGTTTTGTGTTTTGGAACTAATCCAAATAACTAGCTTCATCCCACTTTTTGTGCATTGGCACACTGGGAGGCGAATATAATAATTTTCCACTTAATGTACACAATAACAAATCGTTTCACAGTTGATTTAAATAAACTTTATTAATGACCTTTGCTCTGTACTATATTTATTTTATTTCATTTTTCACAAATAAAGCAATTTTAATAACGAACAGTTACAGTGTATAAATTTATGTAAAATTTTAGAGATTTATTTCAATTCTTCTTCTTCTCATTCTTCTTCTTCTTCTACTTATTATTATTATTATTATTATTATTATTATTATTATTATTATTATTGTTGTTGTTGTTGTTGTTATCTTACATTATTTACAGTATCTACTGGTCGGTATGTCAACTACACACAGGAATGATGACCAGGTGTGTGGTTGCTTAACTGAAGGTTCAGATGGCTTCTGAACGGCATATATTCAAAATTACTGACTTTTGCATATTATATACATTCCTGGCATTGAAGTGAAGACACTCCAGGGCACGAAGTGTCATTTTCGGCATCACTCCTGTATCTGATATTATTATAGGTACAGTTGTCACTTTACTGAAGTTCCACTGATACTTCATGGGCGAGATCGGTATAATTCTGGATCTCTTCTTGATATTTTCCCGATATGTTGTGGGTATTGGGTATTGACATATCGATAAGGAAATCCTGCTGATGGTTTCTATCAATATACGTTATATCAGGTCTATTGCCGCCGACATGTCTGTCAGTTATAATGGAGCGATCCCAGTAGAGTGAGTGCTCACTACTTTCAAGCACATTCTGAGGCACATATTTAAAAACGGCACGGAAGTGGCGAGTAAGGCCCGTTCTCAAACGCCAGAAATTGGTGTACCTGCTTGCCACTTCATCATGCCTCTTTTTGTATTCCACCTGTGCGTGGCTGCTACATTCCACTTGTCACGTGTTGGATAGTTTCGCTTGCAGGCCTCACATCTTATACACGAGTCGAGATGAATGGTAGAATCTCTCAGAATGTGGTTTTCTGTAGTTCAATGTTTGGTACCACTTGGTTCCTGGATAGCTATCATGAAGGCTTCTGTCTCGGAAAAGAGACCCCGTGCTGAGGCCATGCGTGCGACGCAGAGATGTCGATCTTTCTGTTTACTCCAGCTCGTGAGGGTAACGCTTCCATGCAGTGCCTTTGCTTTCGCATAAGTTATCTTCTCTCCGTTTCAATGATTGGTATGAACAGGCGGATCAAGCTTTTTTCAAGTTCAAGGGGACTATGATTATTATTCAAACTGCGCTCACTGCTTGCTGAACTCTCCACAATGTTCCAAGAAGTATCTTCTTGAGTGAAGCAATTGGAGAGCTGTGTAATTTATGAGATCTACAATACCTCGCCCTCCTTGCGACCTTGGGACAGGTAAACGCCTTCAGTACTTGAATGGGGATGATGTTTTCGGTGTTGAGTACATAGCGCGTTCGAATTGTTCTCTGGAGGTTCGAGGTCGGTATTGCTCCCATTAATAACGCCAAAGGAGTATGTCAGCACTGGGAATAAACAAATGAATTGATGGCCTAGCGCACAGGTTTCTAGGCAGAGAGTTGAGTTTTTAAGAGCCATTGCAATCGTTTACACACTTCATTTGTTAGTAATATTCTTAGTAACAGTGTGTTGATTTCGAGGGTCGTTTGGAAACCAAGTATTTGTAAGTTTCATGGGTTACCATGAAGGTAAATCTTTGGTTCATTATCGTTTTCCAAATGTATAACTTTGCATATGACCCGATATGATATTCACTCTTCCTGCACTTATCCAAACCCGAATTTCATCTTAAGTCGTCAGCTGAACATCTAGTCACGTTTATTAGTGCCGCATATGGCTCTCAGTGTCTGCATAGAGCTTCAGCGTCATCCATGTAAAGGAGATTGTGAAGACCACGAAGAAGAGTTGAGTTCCCCTTTTTAGAGCGATTCCATAATTAGATGAATTAAGTAGAAGTATGACAGGGGAGTCAAGGCTAAACAGAACAATATGGGCTTAAAGAGTCACCCTGGAAAAATCCCTCGGGCATGTGTATAGTTATCTGTGTGGACAGATTGTTTTCAATTAGAGAGATAACAGTTTTGTATTTTCCATCGACTCATCGCAAAGTTTTCAGGAAGTTTTGGATAAACGCGGTGGACCTTGTATACATCAAAACATTGAAGGAGCAAGAATGGGGCACGGTGTCGAATGCTTTAGCGTAATCTATGTAGCATGCGCCTACAAGTTTCTTTGTTTTCAAGCACTTTTTGCCCCATAATTACAGAGTCTATAATGAGTTGTCCTTGCATCCCTGAGATCGGTCTTCATCCTTTCTGTTCATTTGCTAAGATCGTTCTGTTCCTCAATGTGTGTCATATCATTTGCGAAACACACAGATGTTATGAGTTGTAGAAGTTTGAAGGCAGTTATAGGCCCTGTACTTCCAGAGGGGTCTTTAGTGTCCACCCTTCCTTTGGTTATGCAAAAATTGTTCTACCTTCAAGTGAGGGAAGTGAGGTAGATTTTCTGGATTGTGAAAAAATATTGAATATATTAGCTATATGAAGGTTGATGTTGCTGGTAAAATTTTTGATGCCAATAATTGTGAGGCCATTCACTGCCTGGTGCCTTTCCAGTTATTGTGCTTTGCTCAAGCTTGCTTGGACAATTTCCAACTGGTGATGATGTTCACGACATTAGAGGATATCTCGGTGTCTGTCATATTCCATTTTCAATCCACCGGATATCTGGGTTGGTGGGACACAGCAGTAGACCAGATAGGCTTCAAAAAGTCCTCTATTTGTGTCTTTGAGGGAAGCTTTGGACTCTTTCATATCATTTACAGCCCTTTGCCCTTTGACATATTCCTGTAGAGAATGCTTTCTGGTTCTGTTAAAAAAGAAATTCTGTTGCTTCCTCGTAGTGCAATTCCTGTAGGCGTCGAAGGCGTTTGTTAACGCCAACAAAGCTTTTTTTTGTCGTAGGGTGTCAAGATGTCTTGTTTGTGAATCAGGCTGCCGCGTGCTTCGTGATGAATTTTTGTAATTGGATGAGATGTTATTCACCTTTCTTCTCGTTTTTCTGAGTATTTCCTTTTTTAAATTGCTGTGAGTCTCCCATATCTCTCCTAGTGCTTTCTATACGATTCACCAGCCCTGTCTTTCCAAGTGTGGCCATTCTTTTTTCAACTTCGAGTCATGTGGGAAGTTGGCTAGCGGCGCTGAAAAAGCTTGGAACCGTTACATCTTGGAAGCCACAACCGCAGCACAATAAATTGCTGTGTGTACTTCTTCGAATGATGGTCTTTGTTGTAGATGTTTCGAATGATGGTCTTTGTTGTAGATGTTGTAGATTTATTATTATTATTATTACCATCGTTTATACTCAACTATAAAGGCCAAGGCAAGAAACACAAGGATGAAATGATTCATTACTAATATAACATTACAGCTATTAATTCTACATTTTAAATTTATAGGCATTTTAAGCAAAAAAACAATTAAAAAATAGACATAACTACAACTAAAAAATACACATAATAATAACAATTTAATTTTTATTTGAACTTCTGGCTTTGTTCATGTTCTAGTTCATTAAACTCATGGTTTAGTTCACTTTTCTCTTTCCCCTTTCTTTCTCTTCAGCCCAGGAATTTTCTCACTAAATGACACGTGTCCAGAATCATAGACTTCTGCATCAACATTAATATTTCTGTTGCATCCCGTACTTCAAATTGAGATTTGGTAGACTGGCATATTATTCCTGTGGCTGACATTATTACAGGTCAGAGGGTGACTTTCTTTTTCCAGAGATGTTTAATTTTGTCAGCTAGGTCTTTGTATTTTGTTATTTTTGTACTGCATGTAGTGCTCATGTTAGTTTTTTTAGTGGAATTGCGACATTAATTATGTGAAGTACTTCTTTCCTTTTGTTCAGCAGTGGAATATTAGGACAATTTGATGGGATAGTGACATCGGTTCACCATTTTCACGGCCTCCATATAATTTCTGTGGTTATTTTCAATGAATGCCGGAGGTATTTATTTGTAGTACGAGACTGTAGTTGGGTTGGTGACATTTCCTTATAAATGTTTGTGTAAAATCTTCACCAAATTGTTGTGTCTCATCATTTATTCTGTACTCGTACGAAGGTGACAGGAGTCTGTAATAGTATGCTCAATAAACTGTGATGAATAATCTGTGTCTGGACTCAATTATCATTTGCGGCATCGGTCATTAGAGATGGTATCTTTTTTATTGAATTTTCTGTAGTTTTTGGTTGGTAATACTCTGACTTGGATAATCAACATAAATTCTGAATTTTATCCTAACTTTCTTTCTTTCTTAAGCCAAAGATTGGTTGATTCTCCACCAACACTCTCATTTTCCAATTGGTTAGATATGTTCCATGTAGTGCTTTCGATTTTCATTGTGCTTTCTGGTCATCTACTGATTTGCATTGTACGGCATATTGGCTGTCTGAGAGCCGCAGAAGTGTTGCATCAATGTCAGCTTTGCAAATAACTCGCAACATATGGAGAGATGTTTATTTGTATAGAAATACTGCTTTAGATCATCGTTTAAAGGCGCCGTATGTTGATTATGCCCATTCCCCCAGGGATGTAGGAAGAGTAACACGCTCTATTGCTGCATTGGGGTGCCTCATACGATATTCTGCCAGTTGCGTTTTAATAATTCTTGACAGGCCTTCCAACTCTGTAGTTGACCATTTAATGAGACCAAAAGAAAAAGTACGTAATGGAATTGAAAAAGTATCTATGGATTTAACTTTGTTTCTATTATACAGTTGAGTTCTTAGTATGCTTTTGATATTAGTTTGTTTCAATTGTTTGTGTAGATCTGTTTCAATTGTTTGTGTTTTTGGGTAATCATTTCATTATAGCTGTGACATTCCTTAATATTTGTACTTTTTGAGGTCTTCAAGATAAATGGTCACATCAGATGTTACACAATAACCTACAATTTTGCCCGTTTCAAAATGAACAGATTTGTATTTATCATACCATCTTCCATACGTATTGCATTCGTAATATCTCATTGCAAAATCTAGAAGTAATGTCAAGAATTTTGGGGAGATTTTCTTTTGAGGTGATCCGTGTACAATAGATTGTTGATAATATAATTGCCGTTTGATCGAGTGGTTAGTTTGTATTCGTATGATGTGCTACGGAGTGGTTTACTGAGTGGGTTCATTGCCAAGCAGAACCATAGTGCACTTCATGAGTCGCCTTAAATTAATGTGGTTGATTTTCATTTACAACAACTGAACGATTAGAATATTACGACGTAACAGTTTTTATAATTTTCGATTTACCATTATAAACAAGGAATATAACATTTAACTTTTTGGATGGGGTTTTTTATACAGTTGAAATAACGTTTAATTAATTATAGCCAATTTGTCTATTGATGTAAAATTTTGCGACGTGCCTTTTGGTGAGCAAATTCATCAATACTTATAGTATAATCTAAAACGCTGAGACAATTTTCTTCGATACACAATAACGCTAAGGAGTTCCGTCGACACTCTGTCATTGTAGAATACAAATAATTTTTAATCCTTTTTAAACAAGAGAATGAACGTTCTGCTGTGCAATTGGCTAGCGGAATACATTAAAAGATTCAATGTGTAATGTCAACGTTAGGATAAATACATTCTAATTCTTCTTTCCGTAACCACTTTAATAAAGCTTCAGGGTTCGTTGGCTTAACATCTTCGTCAAAGATTTTTAAATACGAACTTAAATGTATAAGCTCAGAAACAAGCGATTCTTCAAGATATTGGAGAAATCGTGAACATAAAAATATCGCTGCTTTTTCCAAATCTATCAAAGATAATTTTTCTACTTCAATGACAGACTTAAATTTGTCATGTGCATCTTTATACGTCTCAAGTCTCTTATTCAATTCTGCAAGTAATTAATCAATAATAACCAAATAAGTGTCGATTTTAAACTTGTCTCGTGCGGTCAGTTCTGCTGCATTCTCGTTAGTTTCATCACATTGCATTTTACGTTTCCTTTTTTTTCGATTCGTACGTTTCAGTATTTGATAGCTTCTTATCCTTCTCTTCAAAAAGTTCTAAATTGTCTCTTCGTTTTTAAAAGTTTTACAAGCGAAGTGTAAATACCAACCACGGAACTTAAATCGATATCGACTTTTTGCAGTTGTTTGTTCGACGCATTCAAGCGGTCTAAAATGAATCCCCAAACCTCGGTCATAATAGCAGTTTCAAGCCGATTTAAAGTAACAATAAGATCTTTAGATTCCACACGCGTTGACGGTTTTTGCGTAGAATTATCAGATATAATATGAAGGACATCTAAAACATTTTGCCAACGATGTTTTAGAGCCTGACATGCATCATCTCGCGCTGACCAGCGCGTAATTGAAAGACTTATCAAAGAGGATGTACTACTAGATCCTTCATCTACTAAATTTTAAAGTATGCCCCAACTTTTCGACATGTCCTCTCAAAGGAAGCCCTCTTGAAACAAGACATTTTATTACTAAAATGACACGCTCAAGAACATTCCTTCAATAAGTTGCCTCGGTTTCAACTTGTTTAAGCAGCTTGGTTCTCAGCTTTAAGCTCATTCACTTGGTTTTCAGTCCGCTGTCTATTTTTTAATGCGGACGTACAGTTTTTATGGCATGTAGAATTCACATGTTTTAATTCGGTATACGCATTTTTCCAATCATTGATCAATCCGATGATAATTTTGTTCTTACTTCTGAATTGCTTGAAAACAATAGACAAACACCGCAGAAAACCGTTCCATTGCTCTCAGAGTAAACAAGCTACTTGCGAGGCATTTTTTCTTTACTGGTATGCGTACACTCAAACATATTCGACGTTAAGTAACAAACTGCCATCATTGTAGTTTCTTGATTTAGAAAAGTCAACGTTTTTGTTTTGTTCGAACCCATCTTTGGAAACATAATCACGTGTAGCTTGATTTATAGATCACAAAGCTGGATGGCTTTTCCGACAAAAACGATCAGTTGAACTTATGGTTTCATCAATTTTATGTTCTTGCAGTTGTGTACATTCGCTAGAAATCCTACTTAATATATATATATATATATATATTTATAC
>BOPP01000022.1:10471705-10533266 GCA_017312745.1 Gryllus bimaculatus
TCCCGCCCTGGTATAATATAACAGTGGGCAGTACTGTACGGATATCCGCGCAAAGTTGAGAAAGGTCGATGAAAAGACTAGAACAGCCGACGAACATCAATCACGCGTCGTGCGTTCCAGTACTCGTGAGACATTTTTCACACCGGCTGTCCTTCCGTCCGTCTGTCTGTCCTTCCGTCGGTCTGTCTGTCCTTCCGTCCGTCTGTCTGTCCTTCCGTCCGTCCGTCTGTCTGTCCTTCCGTCCGTCCGTCTGTCTGTCCTTCCGTGCGTCCGTCTGTCTGTCTGTCCTTCCGTCCGTCCGTCCGCCCGTCTGTCCTTCCGTCCGTCCGTCCGCCCGTCTGTCCTTCCGTCCGTCCGTCTGTCTGTCCTTCCGTCCGTCTGTTCCATCTGTCCGTCCGTCTGTCCGTCTATTTAGGCGTAGAGGTAGGTAATAGTTTGTATCAAGTGATTTGCATAGTAGCAAAAGAACTTCTTTATCCTCTTATTCGTGGAGTTGACATCATGAAGCAACACAATCATCAACGTAAAAAATTATACTATCATATTAAACCCAAATAATCAGACATATTTGGATTTCAATTCATTTACCTGGAATTGTTGGGAAGTTGTATTGTGGAAGATAATGAACAGTTGCAAATTCCTTCTCACGTGCAAAAAAATTCAAATTTAATTTTAAAAACAGAAAAAGAAATTATCAAAACCTAAAGTTGGTTAAAAAATCAACGAGTATTTTGTAAAAGTAAACAACCTGCAAAAGTATTTGAATTTCACATAGAGCTAATAGGTAAAACGCCATTCATGGGGTATCAGTATGCCATTCCCGAGAAACATAAAGAAGAAATGGATATGTTGATTTCTACTTTGGTGGAATATGGTGGATCAAAACATTTTCGGAACATATGCTATAGATATTAAACCAACTCTAACCCCAACCTTTGAGCAGAAAGATTATCACTGCTTCAGACTGTCTCCTTTAGGGGTAAGTTTCATACGGGCGGAGTTAAAACAAATTTTTCAAACAACTCACTGGCAATTGTAAGCATCCACTCCTGGGTATTCATTCCCGCCAGGTAAGGTACGTCATGTTGGCAGCCTTGCATGATGAGCTGCTCCGGTGCGGCCGTCACGAAGGTTTCCACCCCTGGGACCTTCTCCTCCTCAAGTGTGGGGCTGAACGGGAAAAGTAACAAACGGTCTCGGTCCTGGAACAAACCCGAGACATTCACGAGACCTCTACGAACGAAGGAAAGTGGATTTTCAAAAAGCGAGATATAATCCTCTGTTTTGAATTGATTATTTCGTGTTTCTGAGTGAGGTCAACTAACCATTAGTCCCGTAAGTGTAGTGCATGCATTTATCATGTGATGTGGCGGTTACACGCACGCGACCATCACCGGCGTTCACGCACACGACGCTCTCATCACTAAGCACTAATTCACACATCAACTAAGTTAATGAAAGATCGTGACGCAACGTTTGTTATTTTCCGAAAAAAATAAATGCGAACTACTTAAAAACAGTGCAAAATGCTCGCAAATTTAGTGACGCAGAAATGTCACAATGCTAAAATAAAATATTTCCACACCATCTTCAGCAGAAACAGCGACTCGAAAACGATATGGAAAAATCTGAAAAATCTAGGAAGAGGCAAAAGTTCTCCCCAAAGTGAAACGAATATACCCTTAGAATCTCTAAATCAACCGAAGAAAGAAACGTTAGAGTATACCAGTTCCATGATACAGTAACAAGGAAACTTCTTACAGTATCAAGGATCTGGAATACTCCAACGGTTCTTTTTTCGGTATCCTTCATTTAACAGTAACTTAAAAAGGCAGTCTCTTGCGTTTCTCCAAAACTCAGCAAAACAAAATTCAACGGTAAATTTTTATTTTCGTCCGTTAAACATCAGGATATAATGAAAATCGTTGAAAGTCTCAAATCAAATGCTTTAGATTTCAATAGTATAAATGCAAACTTCTAAAAATAGCCTAGATGTGATCTATCCAATCGTCACTGAAATAGTAAATTTCTCACTAATAAACGGACAATATTCCTTTTCCTGGAAGACTGCGTGTTCGTGCATCCTATTCTCAAGACAGCATCAACCAAAAGCCCTATTGAATACCGCCCAATTAGCATCCTCTCGACTATCTCTAAAGTATTCGAAAAAGTCGTCAAGGCACTGTGTTAAGGCCACTGGCCTTCTTAATCTATGTAAATGTTGTAGGAAATGCACTTAAATATGTCATCAAATGCATGCTGATGGTCTCCAGGTATATCTAAATGGTCACCCGTCTCACCCGTTAACGCTTGTACAAAAAGTTAATGAAGATTTGATAACGGTAAACAACTGGGCAGCGTCTTTAGGGCAACGTCTCAAACCCAAACAAATCACTGTGCATTATTATGAGTTCAAAAAGCACTATGAATAAAATCTTCTACTTCGTCTAATATTTATGTAAATGATACCATTCTACCTTTGTGTTCCGAAGTTAAGAACCTAGGTGTAGTTATCGGCAACACTCTCAGCTGTAACTCGCAAATAGATTCTACCTGCCGTTAAGTTTTTGCCTCAATGCATTCACTGAAACGCCTGGAAGCTCTTTTGCCATGTATCACACGTGAGACTCTCATCAAATCACTTATCGTGCCACATTTCGACTATTGCGACTTTCTCCTGACCAATATGACATTCAAATTACAAACGTTAACTCCAAGTAGCCCAGAACGCATGCGTACGTTATATTTTTGATCTAAGAAAATACGACTATGTGTCGGAATTTTTTGACAGAATTCGTATGCTTACTCTACACAAAAGACGGTTACTCCACTCTCTACTTCTTCTTTATAAAGTCTTAACCGGTTCTCATGTAGCACGCCTCATAAGTAACATCAATCCTCTGAAGCTAAATCGAGCTCGTGAATCAGCTCTGCTTTGTGTACCACGTCACAACACGACTTCGTTCAGTAGATCATTCACCATTACAGCTATCCGAGCCTGGAATAAATTACCAGCGAGTCTAAAACATTGAAATTCTTTCGGTAAATTCAAAAATGAATTAACCACATGGGTAAGGAATAACGACCCTTAGAATGGCATTAACGTCTTTTTCAATCTTCACACTTCTCCCATTTCCAAGCGCCCGACCCCCGTTAAACACCGAACATTCCCCCTCCCTGTTTCCAAAATTTTACCCCATACCTCATTGCTCTGTCCTCATTTTCCATTCCTTCTGGCACCTTCTAAGTTATTAGCATTATTTTTTCTCTGTACCCTAATGAAATAATTTAATAAAAGATACAAAAAATATTAGTGACGTTCCATATAAAATATACTTGTATCTATCTTTGTACCATCATTATAATATTTATTACAATATATTGGCATAAACAAAATTGATGTTAACATGCCAGCACTCTTTATATTGTTCCTTATTACTGCCAATGTTGTGTTTAAAATTACTGTTGTTATTTGCTTATAGTGTATTGTGCTTCTCCGGAATTACAATTATTTTATATTTATGTAAAGTCGTACTGTAAACCAAAAGTAACTTTCTGTAACGATTCTCAAATAACTTCACTTTTTTGCCTACTTCTTCTTCATACTTTTCTTCGCTTCTTTTCTCTTCCCTCTCCCTCACAAATTCCATCATTTTTACTTTATGACCCCTTGCCCTGTACTCATTTCTCTTCCCCTTCACTTAACTTCCATTTCACTATTATGTATACAATACTCAGTTCTATTAATGTTCGGCCCTAAGCCGTTATTCTAATTGAGGTTTTTCTGGGTTTTCTCAATCGCTTAAGGCGTATGCCAGGTTGGTCCCTAGATTTGTACTCCCAGACGTAAATGTACAGCTTGTCCTCCCCTCCTAAAATGTTACTACTCTAAATGTACGTTAATTCAGTGGTTAGGCGGAAGAGAGGGATTTGTGGCCTGAACCTCACTATTAATAATGGCATTATTATTATTATTATTATTATTATTATTATTATTATTATTATTATTATTATTATTATTATTAAATCCCACTGCACGCCATTCCGTCTACCTTCTGACCCGCACGTTGAACCACGCCAGTCGTGCCCGACGATGGCTCGGCGTTAGTGGCAGTATGCACGATTGTAATCATGCAGCAAGTAACCGGTTACCAACGGTGCGTGGATACATGTTGGGGGCGTCATGTGCCTGTATCTTGGCGTGGGTGGCAGAACGGTCTGCCAACGCCGCCCTCACGATGCGTCGATCTTGGCGTCGGTGCTCCGCGGTCGCCCTGAATGAGCCTACTGCTCTTCTACCCGTCATCGCCAGCACCGCAGCACCGACCGGCCCGCATGGTCAGCATTGTGCCGTAAGATCCATCGGGCTTCACATACGCTGCCACTCCGAACCCCCTCAAACTGATCCCATTGCTTCAAAGACGAACGAGTGCAACGCGGTGACATACCTAAGTCCCGACTGGAATTTTAAGCCGTGGACAGCACCTTTTAAAGGGGCGGACTGTTCCGGGCCGTTCCGTCACCTTCCCATTACGTCACAGGACATCAGTCATGTAAAATGTTAATCACGGCTTCTACGACCCCCTTCCCTAACGCTCCTTATCGCCTACTTGATGGCTCGTGCCATTCCCGGTGTTGCAATACATTTTTCCGCCAGTGTATTTCTTGAAGGAAGAAAACAATAGCATTTAGTGTACACCCGTTTTGCATATATCGTGGTTTTAATCCTTGTCTATAGTGCGATATTTACACCTGAGCGCCTCAAGGCCCGTCTTCACGGTGGCATTCTGTCTCAGTATTTCGCGTCTTTTTTCGGTCGTGCCGCTAGATGTCGCAATATCGTGACTATCAAGCACTGCTTGATACGGTCGCGACATCAGCCGGTACGCCCGAAAAAAAACGAGAAATGCAGTGACAGAATGTCAGTATGAAGACGGCCCGTCGAACACACAGTTATAAAAATCGCACTACACAACAATTTTTACTTTAATGGTACAACTGTTCTCACGTGAACATATTTGCAGAAAATTTGCTTGATAGGCGCAGACTCTGCGGAACAAAACCTGAGATTAATTAATTGCATTGCTACTCGAGAGCCACGCCGCCGCGATCAGCCTGTCTGTGTCACTAAATGGGTTTTAGTGGCATGTTTAGACGGACAAGAAGGTCGAACAGATCCATGAACAATCCAAATTCAATTAAGGCAAAGATATGGGGCCCTGAAAATGTTACTTCGATACACGATAAATAGGTACATACATACCTACGTACATACACACATTTCACTGTTCGCTTACAACCAAAATTATCAAATAATGGGGTCTAATAAGAAATGTCAAAAGAATAGTGTAATAAAATGCCATCAAGTGTATCTTATGTAGGTTTATTTTTCAGTTTCCTTAAAATAGCATTGATTTAAGGTATTTTTACAAGTTACAACTGAGTCAGTAAAATTAACAACGCGCATCGCTTTTCACTTTAAACTAAAAAGTGACCAACGAACTTTGCCGTCAGTTGTGAAAGAACGAGCTGAGTAGAAATCTGACACCGGTTGATCGTCGCCGCGATACGTTCCTAGCGCTGTCGATGCAACGGCTTGCCCGCTGCGGGAGGCGCGGACACGAAAGGTCTTGATGCAAATTGCCTCGAAAACACTATTTACAATTCTCCATAGCACTTCAAAATTTGGATATTTGGTGTTCTACCAGCTGACGACATTTCATGAGAATCGGTGTATGTTGAATATTGAGTGTAAGCGGCCGACTGCTTTCCCGACATGTGTGGTAGGTTATGTACGTGTGTGTATGTGTGTGAAAGGGGGCGATATAACAAGGAAGAGGACGGGAATATTGTACGTGGTCCGCATCCCATTTGCTGGGGTACCGTTCCAGCATTCACCTGGTACTGAGTAAAGAAACCATGGAAAACAACCGATCAGAGTAGCCGACCGCTGGAATTGTCCTCCAGAGAGCGGCTGAATTCGACTTAGCAGTCTAGATGGAGTCTAATATGCTTCAACTGTTTTGACTCTAATACCAGGACCTCCCGGTCAGAGGCCTTTTAGTATCATGACCAGTTAATGCTCTGCCCCACTGTAGACGGTCTCCGGTTAGGAGGAAAAGTGAAAATATTGCAAAGTTCACGAGTTTTTAATTATTTTGCACTAAAATATTTCGAGACTTTCAAGCTTTTTGAGCAATACCTGCATGGTTTAGCTGATAACGCAAATGATAAGCGCGCCATCTCACCCTCGGGGTCGAGGCCTTCTCCTCCGAGGCCCTCACCAACTCCGTGGCGTCGACCTGGCGCAGGCACTCCACCACCTCGTCGTCGTCGTCCCCAGTGCAGCCAACCGCACTCGCCAACCGCCGCGACGTCTCGTACGGCGCCCACGCCAGCGCCCACGGGTTCATCATAGCGCCGCTCTCCGAAATGGCGCCGTGGAACAGGCCTACGGCAACGACCAACGAATGCTGCTTCTGACTGCGGGAAAACTCGGGGTTAGGTTTTGTGGCAGGAGGATCGTTTTGTATCAGCTAAATAGAACTAAGAAACCCTTAGATGTACACGCACGCGCGCGCGCGCGCACACACGCACACACACACATACACACACACATACACATATATCATATGTATATTGAAACGAAGAACGTTTCTGTAATTAGAACAATTACAACGATCACCAATTATAAATTAAAATAAAGTACTGGAGTTGATCAGCGCAGTAACGCCGCCGCCGCCGCCCCCACCAATTGTCAAATCGGGGTGGGATACGGCGAGGCGAGCGGCGACGGTGAGTAGTGCGCAGAGAGGCCTCGAGTGAAGCACGGATGGGGCAGTGCTTCGTCCAAGAGATTTATTGTCATTGTTAAGTGCAATTCGGACTGAGCGTGGCCGTTGAGTGTGGAACCAGGTTTGATAAGGATTAACAACCAGATAATTAGTGGAAGTAGAATTGCGCACCAGAACTGATAAAAAAATAATAAGACAGGAAATCGTGTGGTCAATGGACTCGTGTCATATTCCCGCCCTGGTATAATGTAACAGTGGGCAATACTATACGGATATTCGCGCGAAGTTAAGAAAGGTTGCTGAAAGAACTAGAACAGCCGACGGACATCAATCACGCGTCGTGCGTTCCAGTACTCGTGAGACGTTATTCACGCCGGCGGGGGTGGACCCCGGCGAATTCATCGGCCGTTACGTTGGGCCCGAGGAGTTGATCGCCAAGGGAGGGCGAATTCCCGGCGGACTTCGGGGCGAACCGAACCTTGCCGAAGACACCGCCGCCGTCGCCACGACAGCCCCGCTCGCCTCCAGAAGAAGCAGGTGGTTTTTAAAACATCAAGGTAGCGTTGACCACTTCTTACCAAGGCCTGCGCATTGCGATTTGTAAATACTATTTGTACAGTGTGTTCTCTGATCATTAAAATATTTAGATGTGCAAAGGAATTTATAACGATTATCTTCCTATGCTACCCCAAATTCCTGGAGACCCATTCACGAAAATGTACCTGTCACTTGCATAATTTATTTGTCGTGAAAGTACCGCTTCCAGGTACGTCACAATATATATATATATATATATATATATATATATATATATATATATATATATGGCATTGAATAAATCATGAAAAGAGTAATAAAATGATGTATTATAAGCACAATATTTCATACAGTAGCCCTTGCAACTCTCACCTTCCAGGAAGGCGGCGTCAATATTGTTGCGTGGAGAGGGGAGAATTAGAGGGATTTCAGTGACGGATAAGAGGCATTACTACAGCAATCCACGGTCTTGTCACTGAGGCCACACTAAGAAACGCCTACTTTAATGATCAGAATGAAAGGTTTTTTCCATTGATTCATGTGGATTTAACTAAACTAGTCTTCTACTAAACTTCCAAAAATCGATCACTTGAAGAAATGATATTAAAATTGGTAGCGTACGGAAGATAAACATCATTTTCAAACTTGACAAGAATCCAACCACCTTCGTTCGTAAATTTCATTTTTAATTAAGGTCATCTGAAGTGATTTTGATCAAATTTCGTACGTCATTTTTCTTGAGTTTTTGGCATTTTCAAAGCATTTTAAAAGCGTTTGATTGATCATTTTTTGCAACAATATTTGGATATAAAATCCACCCTCTAGTCATGAGTATTTCAATTTTTTTATTACATTGTTCTTTACGTACATTTTTAAATAGGAAAATTATTAACAGTAAATAATAAGAGAAAATGTCTACCTATCTACAATTTAATGAATTGATCGGGATATTACAATGAAAAACCTTAAGCATTCATTCCCTTTCCATGTCCGTTTCTGACTCCACAATGATTTCTTGTACTCGTCAGTTTGAAAATGATCTTTGAATGTAACATTGCGCCATACAAAGTCATGAAGCGTTCCACCATCGGGGAAGGAAAGTATTTTTAGTATTTGAAGATACCAAACATGTTTCAAATATTCACAAAACTTTTGCAGTTTGTTTCATGAACTTTATTTTCCATCCTTCTACATTTTTAGATTGTTTTTCTTTGATTGAAGGATTGAAATAAATATTTCTCATAAATATGTATTGTAATAAATTTGTTTACTTCATCTCCATTTAAAAGGGGGTTTTATATAATGAGATATTATTGGTATCTTGAAACAAAGCACAATAAGAATAAATAATTAGGACTACAAGAATAAAGCATAATTTGAGCAGACAAATTCAATGTTGTAAGTAAATTATAATAACTTAGAGATATAAACAATCTTATTTCAATTCATACTTCTTAATACAAATTCGAATTTTCTATCTTTAAAATATGAAGATTATCAACGTTGGAAAGCAGAGTTCACGAAACCACCTGCAACAGCTTTGCGAATTTTTGGATTATGTTTCGTGTCTTCAATTACCTTATCTTCCCTTCTCTCATGGTGGAGCGCTGCGTTATGTGGCGGACAGTTACATTGAAAATATCCGTTTAACACTAGTCTCAAAAAAATGAAAATTGCTCATAAAACTCTTATCTAACATATGATAATATGTATAACATTGAATTTGCCTTTTTTCGCTCGTCGTGATAAATATAAGTATAGTTCCATTAAAAAAAGTTACTTCAATATCTCGTAAAATACAAGTGATAATACAGAAATAAATACACGTATCAATTAGCCCCATTCCTTCATATACTTCCGTGTAACGTGCATTGCAAATATTTCGACCGTTCAAAAGCAACTTTTGATCTTACCGAACTTATAATGTTTGTTAGACAGGGGTGGAGAGCTGTGGAGGATATCAGATTTACAGTTGTTGAAGCTATCAAACAAAATGGTTTAGATGACTTAGCCTCCTCGTTTGAGTATTTAGAAAGTAGATATATGGATTTTAAAAGCTAATGTATTTCTAAGTTAGCCAATTTTTCCAATTCCTTTACAATAACCTTCACAGACCTTTGGACATGGGCGACATCAAATGCCAGTGTGCAGAAGTTCCGCCTGCACTTTCACCAAAGAATGTGACTTTGTTGGGGTCACCGTTGAAGGCGGCGATGTTCTTCTTCACCCAACGCAAAGCTCTCACCTGGTCCTTCAACCCAGCATTTCCAGGGGCAGCCTTCTTCAGGAACAGAAATCCTGTAAAAAGAGGTTACAATTGATTTTCAACTTCAGAAAAATTGGGAATGGTCTGCATTTTTGCATTGAGCATTTGTGCAAATGCAAACGGGCTATATAAATTTTTGTGCACACTACCAAAAATCCGTAAAAATGTAGCTGCACTAAAGTTTAGCATGAAAACCTGCAAGTATTTGTGACGGCGATTATACATTTTAAAATGCAATAAGACCCGTTCATATACCGTTCAGTTCAGTTTCAGTACGAATATGAAGGTAACACACAAGTCCCTTGGGTTTTCGGAAGGTTTGCGCGGGAGTATAACGTTATAAGCAACTGCAATTCTTTGGTAAGTCCAATGCTAGATATTGAAAGACCATATTTGAACAAAGCTGGGCTTGAAATATATTTTCAACGCATTAAACTATTTTTAAACAGTTTACACTGTCGTCGACGCCATTTTTACCAGTTATTAAATATTATGTAATATTACAATTTATTGTTCATCAAACGACTAGAAATGATTATTAGATGGTAGTATGTGACTATAACGCAAGAGTCGAAATAATCCTAACCCAAGCATTATTGGTATAGAAATGCAACATTTTAATTTAAAATGGTCACGTATTAAAAGATTTTGCTGGATTCAACGAATTAAGAATAACAAATATATTTTAAGTAAATTAAGAAGGTATACTGTTTTTAAGCTCGAAAACGAATATGGCTTTACCAGCGAACCTAAATAGCGCGCATCTCTGTTTATGCAGAAAAGGCATGTGACTAGGCTGTTGTGGATAAAGAAGCTAGGGGAAACATAGTCCCCCACGCCAACAATGCTTTGTAATTTTACTAAATTTATTGAAAATAAATAGAATATATCGGTATCATCACAGTAAAAACAATACTCTATTATTAGTATACTCGACCACTTTCTTTTATTTCAAACTAACAATTAAAAAAAAATTCAATGATGTCAATGGGAATGTCCGAACTGAAATTGCTCTTCCCCAAAATTAATTTCTGGACTGCCTGTGTTGCTATTTGCCCTGTCGACCCATGAGCCCGTTCCACATCCCGGCAGACAGCTAACACCTTGCTTCCCCACCCCTCGTCCCAAGCACCAAACACCCCATCCCCGCCCCGCCCCCTCGCTCCACAAGTGCATAGGCCCATCCCCGTTGCGATAGTTGGGAGACCGCTGCGCCCCTCAGAGCGCTGGAGAGGAGCTCCAAGAGTAGGCTGGGCGGATCGAAATTCAGTTTTTCAGAATACGTTATGAGTATTTACAGCTAAAATGTTTGATTGAAATAGTTCCTGAACGCTTGTGGAACACGATCTACAATATAACACCATTTCTTGGTTGCTGAGTTCAGCAGATTGTTTTCAAAAAATGTAGTACACAAAAATAGTGCTTCCTGTTAATACGCAAGTAGTTTATTAACCTTTGGGAAGAAGAGGAATTCTCTCTATTTGCATTATGATCTCACAAATGGATAACAAATGGCAGAAATGCTTATACCTTTTGGAATGTTGCAACTTGTTACGTGTTTCACATCGCATTTTCTTGCGGTAAGGAGTGTCTAGATGCGCAGCAAATGCCGGAGTCTTAAGAGAGGTCGGAAGTATAGGAATTTGGAGAGAATTGTTTAAATGAAATCTATTAACCTCTTGGATTAAATTAGCAGATGATCAGGCTGACAACTCATACATAGCGTGCTTTAGAGTTCGCATGGCAGGGACGACACATCGCTATGCGGCGTAAAATTAACGGCTACTTGACAGCGCGAAGGTTGGGACGTCTCTCCGAAATGGACTGGGAGATAGAGGAACCCGTCTGAAATAGAAACGGCTGATTTCCAATAGACTTGCGGATATTAAAGGCAAGAGATCATGGGCCAGCAACGGCTACGAAAAACGTTGCTGGTAGCTCAAATCCACGCGAGGCGTCTTATGGTGCGAAATTACATACGATACTCTACCGAAAAGGACGCAAGAGGGCGCTACGCTGGTTTTCAGGTGGGGTGATGCAACGTAGCACTAAAGACGCAAGTGCTAATGGCATCTTGTTTGCTTTGCGGTGATAGGAGATGATTCCACATCCTATTAATTTGCTGTGCAACGAATCATGAGAAAAAATGATGGAATGGGAAATTACTACTTTCTCTAAAACAGGAACGTAACGCATCTGCCGAAACGATTTAGGTGATAAAAGGCTAAATTCATGAAAGAATTAAGACATTATTTTACGGAAAGGTCGGACCATTAGGGAAATGGAAATAGGAGTGGGAAAGCAGCACCGTTAGTGCGCGAGAAAGCCTAGAACTGGACCAGACAATAAATAAGTCAATAACGGCAAACAATTTAGTTCAATCAGTAATTTATTGTTGCGTTGATAGGTAATCGTTATCGAAATAAGTCCATAGCTTAATTGGTAAGGTCTTAAAGGTTATTAATATAAATAAATAAAATAAAACTGGCATGAGTTAAATAAGACACATTAGGGGGGAAGGTAAGGAGGGATCGAAATAGTAAGGGAGAGAGGCCGTGGTGCGGACGATTCTTACCTTGGCGCTCTGTTTGATTTCAAAGGTGCTGAGGGAAGCCAAGTACTGGGGAGGACGGCGGGACGCCCGGCCAGAAAATAAAACAAGCTCGAAAATCTAAAACGGTACGGATAGATTAGAAGTGTCTCGGCTTCTGAACGGCAGGTCTTTTCCCCCTATCAGAGGGTTTTTCCGGAGCAAGTAAACCCTTATGGTCCTTTTTCCGCGGCTTATATGCGATGGAGAGACCATTCTGGGTTCAGTGCAATACCAGAATTCGAAAGATTAGAAGGCGATTAAGATGTAGGAGATTATGAATGCCTTAAAAGGCTTCGGGACCTACCACATAGGATCAATAAGCTAATTATGTTTGTAATAATTACCTATTAAATAAATAAAAATAAAATTTTCTTGCGGTACGTCAAATTGTCAGGTATGATCACTGGTACTGCGTCTCAGTTAGTCTCTTCACAAAACACCAAATTGAATTACTTTATTTAATACCAACAACACGGCGCCTACATATCAATGCTTCATTCTCTCTCAAGTCCTTTTCTTCTGTACCTAACCTCAATCACTCTAAATACGAGGACCTACTGTACCTAACAAGCTCTCTAAATAAATGATGCATGCTTTTTAACATAAGTTCTTGCGAACTACGGCTAGCTGGTTGGCTACTGATGATGAAGTGAATGCTCTGAAAATGTCCGAATAATTAATTTGTTTGTGGAAGTATAATTCACTTTATTATCTTATGATCGAATACCTCTTTCAAGAATACTACCTGGAGCCACCGTAAGTGCAGTGAACTGTTCTGGCCATGTATCGCCCATACACATATACTGTTCACTGTAAATACTGTGAACAGAGCGTACCTCTAGCTTGACGAGTGACGAGACCTGACAGTTTTCCGTGCTCATTGACTTTTTCAAGCAACACGCATTGCTTCCAATTAACCAAACTACTGCCCAGAATATGAAGGTTTGGCTTGATTTGTTTGAAAGTTTGGCAACAAGGTTTCAACAAATTTAGTTACATATTATTAATCATCGACCTCTGGAACCCTTGCATAAGAAGTTTTAAGCAAATCATGCCAAACCTTCGTATTTTGGACAGGCTTTCGGCTGTTAGGACCAATGTGCATCGCTTATGAAAGACACTATGCAGGT
Organism: Gryllus bimaculatus; assembly: GCA_017312745.1. Taxonomy (NCBI): domain Eukaryota; kingdom Metazoa; phylum Arthropoda; class Insecta; order Orthoptera; family Gryllidae; genus Gryllus; species Gryllus bimaculatus. Next base: position 10,485,026 of record BOPP01000022.1, read on the forward strand.
ATTGTTACGGAATCATTTCCAAGTTTCTCGAAAGTAGTACATATAGCGAAATTTTTCCAGGAAAATTGGTACGTGGTGGAACATTTTTTATTTCATTTTCGCAATTAGCGTATGTGATTTAGTAAAGAATACATACTTTCTTCTCGCGACAAGACACAAGTTCAGATTTGTTGTACTGCGTTATTTAAAGCACAGCACTCGTAACCGTGCCTCACATTAGAAATTACTGTTAATAGAATTATTTACTACCCATCCAAATTTCAAGAACTAGGATAAAAGCAACAGTAGTGCTCGTAGTTACGAATACTTTTGTAGCTTTTTTAAATTTTTGGTCTACTGTACTATTGTGTGGAACTGAACGGGCCTACCTTAGCCTACCTTCTCCCCAACAGATGCATCGGCTAAAAATGGGTTGTTTTCTTTTTTTCTATTTTGGCCACTCGTAAATTGCAAACTTTTGGTATATGTCAAAGATATACCACTCTATAATAGTCACTCAATTGTATCTCCTGAACATGTTTGAAACACTTGAGTACAAAAATGTTACATTAATGCAATGCCAATGTTAATACGTTTTGAACTTATTCTTTAAATATAAAAGAAAGAAAATAAATAATCGTTGTTCCACATCTCGACACCACAAGATAAAAACTCCACTGCGAGTGTGAAGCGGTTTTAATTCTTATTTTTTAAACTTATTGAAACAGTGATCACTTTTGGTGTTATATTTGGCGATTCCAAGACATTCAGTTCCTGTATCTTACAAGATCTCATTAGCATTAAAAGTAGCGTTGACAACTCAAGTAGAATTGTTCTGGAAGTTATCAAACTGCATCAAATCAAAATACTCACCGAAGCAGGTCAACCTGTAGTTTATGGTGACGAGCACGACCCCCTCCTCCATGAGATAGTCTGGCCCATAAACGTCGGCGTTGCCCGCGCCGAAGACGAAGCCTCCCCCGTGGACCCAGAACATGACAGGGAGAGGCTTGGCCCCCGTCTGGGGCAGCGTGGGCGTGTACACGTTGAGGAAGAGGCAGTCCTCGCAGCCTCTGTACTGGAAGTCGTTCCTGTCCAGTTGGGTGCACATGCAGCCCTCTACGGTGGCGTCGCGCACGCCGTCCCATGCATCGGGATCTTGCGCGTCCTGCAGGAGACACGTGTGGGGTCACGTGCGTTTTACGCCAACATTATCAAAGTGAAACTTCTTACTTAAATAGGCTTCAATGAGAAATCATTTATTACTTTTATTTTGTCACACATACGAATACCACCGTATAACAAAATTACATCACACGAAGATGAATCAAAGCTAAAAAAAATAGTTTACTATAAAATGCACTACAAATCACAGAATCACAAATATTATACATTTTTTAAATTACAAAAATAACATACGATAATTGGAACACCATGTTGATATAAATCTTTTTAAAATATCCACAACATTTTAGGAATATTATGGACAAATTAATATTAAATTTATTTATTTTTATTATTATAACATTTCGTAAGTAGGATTGTGCTACAATGAAAGATGATCATTTTCATTATGCACAGCACACTCACACAATACTAGATTAACTATATTAAATCTCTCTAAACTAGTATTTAATTATGGATAGTTTCATCTCTTGTATATAAAAATCAATCGTTAGTCTCGCTAAACCTCAAGAACAGTGATACCGATTTGGCTAATTTTGATTTTACAATATTTGTGCATGTCTAGGAAAGTTTAAAAAGTGAGAAAATATGCAAAACTTTCGAGGAAAATAGTAATGACAGCAATTTGAATTTTCCATAAAAACTGCCAATCTGTCAATCATTTGATGTCTTTTCTGTCTTTCAGAAGTTCATTTTCACTGCATTATATTACTTTCCTAAACCCGTGCACGTATTCGAATGCTTTACGATAAGCATTCTGCCATTTTTACTCATATAAAAGACTATACACAAGTTTTGAAAAATAAAATGCTACGACATGGCTCTCTCACACGTTCAGAAATCTGTCTTTAATAAACACACTAAACGTAAAAATGTATTAATTAAATAATTTAACTATTACGATTAACTATTAACGAACATCAAATGTTTGGACTTCCACAATTATTTTAAAACTTAATTTAGCCAAATCGGTTCAGCCGTTTTCGAGTTTTACCGAGACGAACGAACAGTAATGGATTTTTGTAAATATAGATAGATGTTAGGTAACACGAAGTGCGCCGGATAACCTCGTCTTTTAATCATTATTCTTTCCTCGATAATTTGAAATTATGAAACCACAGTTTTAGAGATGTTCTATAATAATGTGCGAAATATTATATGCCTTTCGAGCGACCAAGATTTTGAAATTATGTTAATTTCTTTAAAGTGCCAATATTCTTGTTTAGTGCGATAGCATTAGATATCGTGAAATCAAGGGGGCAAGTACCACTATACCAGAGCTTTGGGTGAGGCTAGATCAACAGGGGTTTATTCGATTTCGAAACAAGTGGTGTTACAGAATGGCTGAGACTTTCCCGTATTAGTTTTCTATTTCCTTTGGTCTTGGATAGCTACTGGGACTTGCCATATACTCTGGCCAGCTGCCATCTATCTCCGCTTAAAGTACATTATTTTGAATTTTTAATTATTTAGTTTTTTAACAATAGAATAGAAATTATTTTATGGATATTAAGGAACAGTAAAACCCCCTCCAAAATTGCAATTTTCTTTAAAACATTTGCAGCCGTTTTTAAGAAATGGGTGTTAAAGCGCTACTGTAAATTTGAAATATGAAACTCTTTTTCACAAAAAACTTTGGAGTTTTCGAAAAATTTCTAGTGGAAAATTTCCAATTTTCTAGTTGTAGGACGACGCCAAATTTCAAAAGTTTCGAATATGAAGAGTAAATTGTAAAAATCGGAACTATGCCACTTTTATAATTGTATTACCCCTTCTTCCAAGAAATTTAAAGATCAACTTTGTAGCCGTTTTTGTGAAAAGTTTGAGAATGTCCGAAGGGCTTCATGTGAAGTACACCCAAATCTTAACTAATGGTTTTCAAAATCTCAAAGTTCGACTCGAGCCAAATGGAAAGGGGTTTCTTCAATTTGAAAAAAAAAATCCTACGAATGGTTTAACTAGTAGTAGAGTTCACAGATGAACAGACGGACGTTTTGCCGTCAATTGAGATTTCGGTGTCAAGGTCCCGTTAGAGGATTCTTTTTTATTTTTACATCTGGGTTTATCCCATTTATTCTTTTTGTGACAAAGTACTGTAATTGTGCGCTGGGAAACGGCATATTTTTGACACAAAACTCTTATTGCCGGGCCCTGGTAAAGAAAAAGGCGATAATTCCAGTTGCTAAATATAGAAAAATAGCCTCACGAGGTGGAGCCAGAAACAATATTTTATGGTTTCTTGATACCGAAAAATTAATTGACGGCCATCCGTCTAATTTAATCAACACAGTCCGGCTCGAGCTGCCGAGGCGAACACTTCGTGATGAAGCTGCTCTTATCTTCAGACGTGCCTGCCGCTCAAAGGGTAGTTCGGGCCTATCGCAGAGTTCGAAGATAAGACATGGGGCTGCCGGTGCTGCCGGTGCTGCCGGTGCCGGGGCGAAGGTGCAAAAGTGTGCCTGTAAACTTTTGTTCAGTTTTGTAGCGAGAGTGAAATAGAATTACTAGTGAAGTGAACCACATGTTAAACGGCGATGTCCCCCTAGGGGGGACATATTTCTAGGTCAGTGCTAATATTAAACAATGAAAGTGCAGAAGAAATGTATATAGACCCAAACAGTGCTCCCACAACTATGGAGGGCGAGTTTGCAAAAATTCAACAACAATACGAGCAACTACTAAAACAACATGAAGTATCGCAAAATCAGGAGCTTCAGGAGTAAATACAGCAAAACCAAATGCTACTTTACCAAATCCAACAACGCGAGCTTCAAGACCAAGGTAAGAGAATAAGCGAGCCAGTTGTTCAAATCCCTGCGCAAAACAGTGAAGATACTTTCCCCCGGACAACGAAAACAAAAAACGAAAGGTTTCGTATAACAAAAACACAAAGACAAGTGAGACCAACAGCAACTCAATGGAATATAATGTACCTACTCACTCAAGGTTCACTCCGCTCGGAAGAAGAAGATGAAGTAATAAACCAAAGAGAATAATATTAAAATTCCTCCCATTCGTTCATATGGCTAGCAACGAGTATTCAACACTAATACAGCACTTAAATTCAGCGACAATAAACGACATTCTAACTAAACCAAATGGCGAGTACACTAAAGTAAACTTCAATGAAATCAATGACTTTAGAAAATTTAGAAAATACTGTGAAGAAAACAACATCGAATTTCACACGTATCGTGAACCAAGTAGTAAAGTGTTATCTGTAGTAATAAAAGATATCCCGACATGTTACACCGAACAAGATATTATACAAGAATTGAAAAGATTAGAATATTCTGTAACTAAACTGTGCAGAATTTATGATAAAGCCAGAAAACCTATGCAAATAGTAGCGGTAGACCTTGTTGACAATTTTAAATCCAATAATGTATTATACGAGGTCAAACATGTACTATAGTGTAATACTAGTACAACTAAGAAATGACATAATTATCCTATTCAATGTAAGCGCTTTCAGCGATTTGGTCATACCTAGGCAAACTGCCGCAATATTCCTAGGTGCGTGAAGTGTCTCGAAAGCCATCACTATTCTCAAAGTATTAAACATCAAAATATCGCCCCTAAATGTGTTAATTGCAAAAGCGATCATACCGCCAAATACACAAGGTTCCCAGAATTTAAGAAACTTTCCAAACCCTATCAAGGACAATCCCGAGGATCTTTAATAGGCATTCAAAATAATTGATTCATTAATGTTTCCACAGACCACCATAGACCACCACTATCTTCCCCTTCTCCTCCAGTAACATCTACATTTATTAGACAACCTCCTCCCCCACCTCCTCCCGTTCACTCAACTGACTTTCTACCACTGCGCCTCCATTATAACTCCGTATGGAACAATATTCAACCTAATAACATTCCTGATGTAAATAGTTAAGTTTCAAATGTAGTATCCCAAACAATCTCTCAATTAATACTCCAAATCCAAAATTTGATTTTAAATGTTCTTCCTAATTACTATAATGGATCCTTCTTAACTAACTTAACTTCAATGCAAATGGAATAAAGAGACAAGAAAATTCCTTCCGGCATTTCTTAAACGAGCATAAAATAATAATAGCATGTTTAACAGAAACTCACCTCATACCAGTCGAAAGTTTTTCAATACCCAATTTTTTAAAATTTACCGTAATGATCGGATTTCAACAAATGCTTCAGGCAGAGTAGCCATCATAGTTCGAAATGATATTAAGCATTGTCAAGCTCCTGTTCCACACTCAGTACACTTAGAAGCAATAGGAATTAACATTAGTTACAATAAATCGAAAGTAGTTTTCATTACAGCATATAAACCATCTAACAAAACCTTACCAACAGAATACTGCAAATTTTTTATCAATATCCCCGATTTATATTGATGGATGGCTTAGATAGCAAACACAGAGCCTGGGGCTACAATGTGACTACACATCAAGGTGCCAAACTGCTTAATCTCATTAATGCAAGCGGTCATAAAATTCGTATTCATGCCCCTATTGAACCAACCCTTTACCCAACAGATCCAAACAAGAGAGCAGACATTCTAGATATAATCATTTCAAAAGATATAACCCAACAGATCTATCAGAAAGTAGTTCCGGATTTAGATTCTGACCATTCTCCCATTCTCATATCTTTGGGTACCCCGACCACTCTTTAGAGAAAATACCGAAAGAAATTAATGGTAAAATTAACTGGAGTTATTTTTCATGACTTAATAACTAGCAGTTTAACGTACCCATGTAACATGATCTCAACTGAACACATAGGTATTGAATTAAACAAACTCACTAACTGTATACATCAGTCATTATAATACTCGCCTTTCTATCAGATAAACAGAAAGTCAAACACGACACTGACTAAAGAACTTCTTGACCTAATTAAAAAGAAAATAAATTTATTTGGCAATCCAACAAAAATACAAACAATAAATGAAAGACAAGAAATTTAAAGAAAAAAGTGAAGCCGTTGATAAAAACTGGAGAGTCTCTAAAGGCATTAAGGGCATTGTTGCAGTAATCCTATGTCAGTATTGAAAATGTACATCCTTCTGTGTATGGGAGCGTTTTGTTTACAAATTCCTTTCAAAGAAATAAAAAAGAGTTTATTGTACTATAATATAATAAAAAGAGCCTTAAGATTTGAAACACGGCACATCAGGTATTTTTTTAATTAGACGTAAGAAACCATTTCTTTGAGCTTGTTTAGAATCGCTTGATGAAAAGAAGACATATGTTTTTCATGTTAAAATTACGTCAATATTGAAGTTCTGTGTTAAATAAATTTGTGAAATTCATTTTTGAATTTTCCTGCTACACTTGTAAAGGAAATAAATGTTCACTTTTTGTTCTCTGATTTCTGAGTGTTTTTGTAAGAATGGTACAGAGGTTAAAGACCTAATTATCTCTCCTTGAGGCACCCACATTACCTTTACGGAGTGTTATTCACACGAACACAAAAAATATTTCTTGATTCTCTGCTTTGATCCCTCTTGTTCCTTCCCGTTATCAAATAATTAAACAAAAGAGAAAGAGAGGAAGTAAGGACGAGTTCGCGACCTTAGTCATTCGTGTCTGTTGGTTCATATTTTATAAGACATTTTTGAAAATTAGAGCAAGTTTTACTGCATTTTTTAAATAAATATACTACGTTTGTATTAGGCTACTTTCTGTGGACCTCAGATCATTAGATTTAAACAAATTAGACCTTCCGTCATTAGCCCTAATATCCACACTCCTAATTCTCTCTAACCAACCCGTGACCTCCCAATCAACAGAGCTCTCGGACAATAAGACGTTACCTAAAAAGATGAATGTTAACATTTCAACAATAGGCATTATCTCCTGGTAAAATGAAGATTAGGAGGTTGACTCACCTTGAAGCGGAGCTCTCCCACAGGCGGCTTGGCGTAGGGGATACCCTGGAAGCTGTAGTACCTCTCCCCCAGCACAGAGGTCGCTTCTCTCCCTCGCAGCTGCCCTTGCTCCACCTTCACTATGGGCTCATCCTGGGCCCCCACACTCACCCACCCGTACACCTGTTCACCACAAATCAACTAAAATTACATTGTGTGTTACTCTGAGACGCGGAGCGAAAAAGCAGCAAGCATGAATGACATTTATGCTTGACAAGTTATGTGAGTAATATTTCTGTCTACTTGACAGTTAGTGGTTGACGGGGGAGAGGGGGTTTCCAAATTCAACCAGATTCTTCATTTCTGATGATATTACGGCAGAGGGACCGCTTCTTAAGAAATAAAATTAAATCTTACAATGCGAATCCACTTAAAATTGAAGAGCGCCATTTTCACCTTTACTTCATTTGTTATGCATCGTGTGTGCGTATCAGTCAACTGTTGTGTGGGCTCATTACGATTTGTGATTGCTAATACTGCTGATGCAAGAACGTCACGCGACCACGTGTCTGCCGCCAGAGTAAATAGCAACATCGCTCTGCCACATCTCCAGCTGTCAAGTATTTCGAATTATTATTCGAACAATACGCTTCAGATTTCGACAGACATAACCATTTGATATCCTAAGTCTATCAATGGTATTGAAGTGTGAAGTCTAACACTTTTGCTTCATTGTATTATCACTTACAATGTGAATGAGCAATTTCTAAAAATTATCTGCCCTGCCTCGTCCAAACTGGGTTCTCTTATTTGACTCTTTCGGTTTAATGCAAGTTTCCGATGCTGTCGCTGAGTGATTACGCCTGCTTATATTTTTTCTGTGTAACCTGACGCCTTATCCAAACGTTATCATGTTTGCTAACATGATAATGCAATGTCACTATAACACGCAGTTCATCATTGTCCAAATTCACAGCCTTTACAATCATGTCCGGAGGACAATGTGGGTTTAGTGTGTAGCTATACCCACACGAAAAAAATTGATAAATCTCCATCTCAACGTCCGTCCGTCCGTCCGTCCGTCCGTTCGACCAACCATCTATCTGTTGTCCGTACGTCTGTCTGCGTACTTACGTATAGGAGGCAATAACAATATTTCATATACGTACATATATAGAGAGAATTAGATACATAATATAAAGTTATGAAGTCCAGCGGAAAATCGATTTCGAGATCTCAACAGAAATACAGTTTCTATCCGTATGTCTTTCTGTCTGTCTGTCCGACTGCCTAACCATTTGTCCTTCCGTCTGTCTGTCCGTTTGTCTGTATTTCCGTCTGTCCATCTTTCGGTCTGTCTGTCTGTCCGTCCGTCTGCCTGCCCGTCTGTCCGTATCTCCGCCTGTGTGGTCTTCTGTCTGTCCGTCTGCCAGTCCGTCTGTCTGTCCGTCCGTCTGTCCGTCTGTCCGTCTGTCCGTCTGTCCGTCTGTCCGTCTGTCCGTCTGTCCGTCTGTCCGTCCGTCCGTCTTTCCGTCTGTCCGTCTGTCCGTCTGTCCGTCTGTCTGTCCGTCTGTCTGCACCAATGGTGCAAGTCTCAGTTTAGATGAAATCCCTGATTTTTCGAAAATTGCGAAATATTAATTTGTTTCGGTCACGATGAGAGACAGAATAAGGAATGAAGATCTCTGCAAGAGAACGAAATTATAAAGATGTATGCAGAGAGGCAAATAAGATCAACTGGAGGTGGGCAAGTCACAATGCGTGTAATGGTCAACAGTGGTACGGTACATAATGGTCAGGAGTGAGGTCAACAGTGAATAGCGAACAAAATGGACAGCGAACAATAAGTGGACAGAGGACAGCGATAGTGGTGCAGTCAGTGAACAAGTGGAATAATAATAAGGTCATTACCAACAATATGGACAGTGAACAACAATATATACAGTAGGTAACTGTGAACAGTAATCAATAATATGCACAGTGGACCTTAAGCTTTATTAAAATGCTCTCCAGGGTCAGCTCACTGAAAGTGAATCTAATTTTGAGCCACCCTACTTCGTGGGAGGTGGTAGCTCAACATTGGTATCAATGAATTTATTATTTTAATCGTGCACTGTTCATTGGTGCTGATACAGAAGTCATACATATATCCTGTATCATAGCATGACTTCCAAATTCTTAATACTTATTATTAATTAAATTGTAAATCAATGTCTTGAATTAGTAGGTGCCATAGACACAACAAGCAGATGCATATTTGTATGTACAATTCAGAAACATTAACATTGATTATTGTAAAACCTAAAAACATCCGTTAATTTCCAAAAACTTCTTGACCAATTAGCACGTACTGATTAAAACAGAATTGTGGATACTGATGGCGACATTCTTCTTAATTCCAAGTGTTTCTAGAGAGTACTTCAAGGTTGTCGGAATGATGCCCGTTGCTGAAAGAACGATTGAGACAGTCTATGTGTCTAGGATATACGATTGTTCTTCCACGACATGTGGCAGTTCTTGGTAGTTCTGGATCTTCTCGTGATACGTAAGATTGCTAGTATCGGCAACCGTCATATCCACACATCATACTTTTTCTTGGTTTTATCCCAAAGTGTTATGTCGGGTCTGTTGTGGTGCACTGTTTGATCTGTCAGTACACTTCGGTCCCAATAGAGTTTATAGCTGTTACTTTGCAAGCAATTTTTTGGGATATACTAGTACTATGGCGTATCATGGAATGGTGCTACACCACAGGTCTTGGCAAGTTGGGTATGGATAATTCGTCCCACCATGTCGTACTAAGTGGGGGCTAGTACCAGCCTGAGGTAATGGGCTTAGTTTCGCTACATTGACCCCACGCCCGGCATTCGTCAGAGAGCACACCTGGAACTTTGAATATGTATTTCAGATAACTCTTGGTTGAAATTACTTGACCTTTGATTGCAACCTGACCCCTTCAGTTTCGGGTAATAGATATCTAATACCGAGCCATTTGTACGTCATATCAGCGTCGACATTGGAATTCCATCTGGATATTCACCGTGGTGGACACTTTTGCTTCCACAACTCTATCTCTCGGCCTAAGGATGGATTCTGGAGTTCAGTTACATATTGGTTGAGCCGTAACGGGGTGTAGATATCATCTGCTTCCTGTATGTTTTGTATGGATATTGCTGATTTTAAGGATGCCACGACCTCCCATCTTTCTTGGGAGTGAGGCAATTTGGATCGAGCTTTTTCTATTGTGGAATTGGATGCTGGTAATTTGGACTCTGATAAGCCTCTCCAGGGATTCAATATCCGTTTTCGACTAGTTTATGATCTCCAATGTAAATGTACTAATTGTTATTGCGTACATTTTAATTGTTGCTGTAAGATTTCCTGAGTTGAGAAAAGTTTTGATTGTACTTTTCAGTCTCTTAACAAATTCCATCTGTATTTTCGCTTTAATTTTAGTGGGCGCAACCAATAACGATGAATGTCTAGGTATTTGTTGAGCTCATCTGCTTCTAAGACTGTTATAGTCTCTCTAGACATGGTTTCTGGATCTATTGCGCTGATGAGTTTACCTTTACTGATTCTTTGTATTTTACATTTTTCGATACCAAATTGCATACCTGTGTCGATGGAGAGACTTTCAGTGCTGAGTGCAGTATGATCTGCTTAAGTCCCTGTAAGGTTTCTGACTACAGCTTGATATCATATATTTACGCTAGATGACTTAGATTATATTTTCCTAGGCTTTCCAGATGATATCCTACTCCCATGTGTTCAAACAAAGGGGAGAGGGTATTTATTGCAAGGACTAGTAGGGCATCTCTCTAGAAAAAATTAAGAAAATTGAAGAAAGAAATACCGGTTTGAGAACGGTGAAAATGATAAGTGGTATTTTATAGGGTGAAACGTATAGTGTTGAAAACTACTCAACTAAAGAAATTGCAGCTTTTATGTGTTGTTCCCTAAACTCTTACAAAGGTGATACAACTTTTTTCTGTATATAAGAACATTCGTGAAGATATCAGAAAATGATTCATCCCTGAAAATGTGTAAAAATATATCATAAACTTTTGCAATAGAAATTGAACTGGATTCAACACGTAAATAAAACTATTGTATTTAGAATAAAACACGCACTTTTGTCTGAGGATATTTTTTCTTTTTAAGAGCATTTTTTTCATTTTTAAAGCATATTTGCATGCATATTTTTAGGATTTCTAGTGTATATGAATCCGCACTCAAGTTATAACAAACTCAAATGTAAATGTTTACTCCTCCGTGTTTGAATTCCAGTCATATCACTTGCTGATGTTTGTTACAACATATGAACTATTTTCCCTTCACTCACCCACTCCAAAACGAAATATACTAAAGATTAATTGAATAAAATCTTACCCAACTATACACCAAACATAAAAATACTACTAAACGCACTAGAAATAGATCAGTCAATAACACATTTAAATTCTATAATCCAAACTACTCTAAAAATCTCAGAAATAATAACGAAACTTTTAAACAAAAATTACAATGAAAAACTACCGAGTGAAGTAATAAAATTAATAAACTCTAAAAATACAACAAGAATGATTTGGGTCCATCTATGAATGTCGGTCATGAAAGTTGAATAAAATTTAATAACTAATATAACTAGAAAAGTACTAAAAAACTACAAAGACCAATAGTATGACAATTTAGTCCATTTCTTAAGCACTAACTCAAATTCTTATGGCTGTCCACAAGAAATATACGTAGACTAAAGCCACTATTCCACCACTAAACATAAACGGAGGGAAAGTGTTCAAGTCAGAACAGAAATCAGAAGAACTAACCAAATTTTTCTCCGCGCCTTTTACAACACATTCAACAAAACCGCAAACCTCACGTATAACAATTACTAAATCAAATGACAAAACAATATATGGCCGCCACCCTAAGATTAAATATGCACCACCAAAAGAACTGAAATACACTATAAAATCATTACCTATAAAAAACTCCCCTGACCATTATAACATTAATAACAATATCTTTAAAAATCTCCCTGATCCAATCAGAACATACATTTCAAATATCTAAAACTAGTGTTTAGAAACAGGATATTTCCACAAACACGGAAATATGCAATTGTTGTACCGGATCTGAAGTTAAATAAAAAATGAAGCTTAGTAGAAAACTATAGACCAATCAGTTTACTTTTCACGCTTTCTAAAATTCTAGAAAAAATAATCTTAAAACGTTTAAAGACACATATTTAGGCCACCATCGCAATTCCAACAGAACACTTCGAATTTACAGTACAATGCGCCACACACTACCAATTACTTCGCCATAACCATGTCAGAGCCAATGGCTGCTTGTGCTTAGGTTGCACGATTGCACAACCTCCCAGATAATCGAAAAAGATCATATAATACGTTAGGAATATCCATTTTTCTTTTTAATGAATTCAATATTTAAGATATTACATCAATATCGATGTCTACGAAATTATTCCGAAACTAAAGAGCGTCCAACAAGCGCTCTGTCATGAGGTGCTCGCATGGCACTCAGATGGTATCACACCATGTCACGCTCTTGTCTCTTTTACGGCAATTATTTCTGGCCCCACGCTTCAACATAGTGACGCAACCAAAGGGTGGGGGCTCTTCTCGTCGAGCGCTGCGTGGCGCCCGAGGCAGCCCGGGTGAAATCCCAATATTCCGTCTTCCTCTGACTCTGGCTGCAACTTAATTTTATGAATTTCGCGTGCTATTGAAAGTACACTAGTTTATTCAATTGTTGACGGCATTGAAAGCATAATTTATGCTATTTGCAGATTTTTTCATTTGATATTAATTTTGTTCATTCAAACTCCCTTTCTTCTCTCACGGTGGGTGCATATTCGCGGCCAAAGTTGAGTTACGGATTGAACGCGTCGTTGTGAATGCGAGTTTTCTCGAAGATCTTCGTTAGCAGAATAAATAGAAAGGTAATATAATTTTCAAAGTAATATAATTTGATTTGTGTAAAAGGTCTCCAAACCTTAGTGTCTATTGCTAAGTTCTGGAGCGCTAAGTGCCTCTACAATGAGCGTATTTTCGAAACCATGTTCTTTTTTGTTTTGTATGAATTCTGTTACATTTCAATGCGTCTCAATGCATAACTGTTACAAAACGTGGATGCTCATTGTAAATCAAAGTCAGTACCTCGTGCGCGGGAGGGGAATATTACTAATGAACTAGCGTAACATTACATAAGTAATATTTCAATGAAGATTTTTATTAATATTAGATTAATAGATTTTTATTAAACTTTTAATTTATTTACATGAATTGCTTGCATTTTATTATATATTACAGCTCTGAAATGTGGAAATTACAGTCCTTACGGCATTCTCAATCAAGATTTATGCACCAGAAATTTTAAACAAATATACAGAAAAACGTGCTGTGTACAATATTATTCAATTTTCCTTGTTTTCCCACAACTTTAAAATTTTGGGCTAGCGGGCTTTTAAAATAACAGATTCAATTAGACCACTCTTACTATATGCTTGTGCAGTTTGGATAAAAGCTGCAAAATAGAACCCAAAAAATCTAAAGATCGTTCAAATACTCAAATACTTCAAATTACCAGAATATGACCCCTCCGGTTAAGCAGAAATCACACTCATGATACCCGTATTAAAAATAAATTTCCCTTCCCTTCCTTCTTTCTTAAAAGAATTTTCGAAATGTAACACTCCTGAGGTCTCCCCACAAAGTATTTTAATTATATTTGTTATATTAAAGTTATTAGCATTAAGTTTATATTAAACCAACAATACATATATAGAGTATGAACAGAACTTTGTAAAACATGAAAATATTTATAAAAAATAGAAACAACTTGTATGAACTAGCTGTTTTTATAAGATGGCATGCATGAACGTACTTTCAATTACGAATGTAACATTAATTGAACTTTGAAATGTAGCCTGTGGGAGAATATTGTCTACATATTTTGACATATTATTCATGCAACGTATTTCCTGGCATATAAACACACGATACAGATCCTTTGATCTACAGGTGCATGCGCATAACCTAGACAAAAATAGTGACTTACTGTCAAAAGGATGAGAGTCGTCAAAGCACGACACATCACTACTTTCTCGGTTCTTTCACGAACACATACTTTATATTTCTTACCGATAGGTAACTTGCAAGAGAAAAAATAATCTAAAGACCTTCATTTTTAACTGTTGGTATTCTAATCGAAGCACGTCTTGTCCACTGTGTTTGTGTGTCACAATTTCTTCACAGATAACATTTGCCCCCGTTATATAGCAACTAGATTAAGCAATAATGTTAAGTGTAGTGAACCGCCATTACAACATCGCACCATGGACAGACGATTCGCGAGGCTAAAGTCGTTCAACGATGCTTTCGGCAGTTTAACGCTTCTACTACCCTTCAGATCTCATAACTCGTACGTGCCCCCTCCCACTCCCTCACTCCCTGCCGTCCACGCTCCCCCTTCCCCCTCCTTATGGCCACGCGAGGTCTCACTTCGCCTCCCTCTTCCCCACCTGCCCCGCCTACCCCTCGCCATTCCCCTCGCTCACCCCCTTGTCCTCCCCCTCGCCCTTGCCCTCTCCACCTTGCCTTTTCCTCCTCCTCGCCCTGCCCCTCTCTCTTCTACACGCCCGCTTTCCTTTCTCCCCTTCGTTCTTGCTCTCGCCTTCCACCTCCCGCTTGTCTTCTCCCCCTCTTACCCGCTCTCTTGCCCTCTCCCTCCCTCTCCTACTCAACCTCCTTATTACCAAACCCTCGCTCTCCCCCTCGCTCTCCCTCTCCCTCACAATTTCCCTCACCCTCTCCCTTACCCTCCCTCTCTCTCTCCTTCTTTCTGACCCTCTCCCGGGACACAGTAATAAAGGTCTGCATGAAAATTACTCTTCTTCTTTCACTTGAAAGGCCCCCCCCTTCCCCTCTACCGCTGTATCGTATTCCAGCTGATGCTCCTCCCTGGAAAGAAAATCACATAATACTCAATACATTACGAACCGAAAATACGGAAGAACATTCCGTTTCTTGAGTTAATGAATGGCATTGGTTGAAAAGGGTTGGTAATCGCATTGTTATCATTAAGTGCTTTCAAACTGAAGGTATTAAAACAGCGTGTACTTTCTCACCTTTAGTAATAGTTATTTAACACTATTTATACCACAATTTCCGAATTGACACATCCAAGTCATTATTTTTTGTAAAACTCATTACAAATCCTACAACGTTTGGTGAAGAAACTAAATATTTTCAAGCAAAAATCAACACAAACATTACAATTATAGCTGTTTTACATACAGTTACATCATGTCTCTGGAGTTATTTAAAAAAAGTATTTTTCGGTATGAAGGTCCCATATTTTTAAAATATGATTACAGATCTGTAAAAGGGAGTTATTTACTACATATTAGGTGATGATTTATGTCCTGTTTCTTTATGAAGACCCACAATACGAGTTTATGAAACGTCGATTTTGGCCGCAGTATTACATAACTTTCTCTATTCTACGTATATTTCTCCATATATACGTACGTTTACCAGAAAGTGAAAATGAACAGAATTGTGTAAGGTGAGCAACTTAACAGCGTGGAAAACTGCCTTGTCATGCTCGTTGTAGCAGAGCGCAACAGCCGATAAACAAAGGTTGTAACACCCGTTACGAGGAAGTTTAGTGGATCTAAAAAACTTGGAATATTATAAAAAAACTGTTCTGCAACTTTACAAAATGGTATAGTTAAGCTGAAAATTGTGCAAAAATTAATGGATTAATGAATCAATCCAAGGGTGGTGGCGTGGGTTCAAGAGTGTCTGCTAGACAGAAACAGAAAACCCGAATTGGGCAAGAGATGTTTTCCGAGGCAAGCGTTACGTCAAGAATGCCGCAGGGGAGTTTAATTAAATCTCTTCTATTTTTTAGCGTTCGACAATGATCAGCCAGCAAACTTAATCTCAAATGTTCGGCAATTGGCAGACGATTGCATAGTTCATCGTATTATGAAGTTGACAGAAAATAAAAAAAATGCGGCATTGTAATTTTGATGCGTTATATTACTGGGCGGAAAATAATGGTAGGGCCATAAATAGCCCTAAAAGCATATCTATCACTTTTGGAACAGGTCATAATTACAGAGAAACAAATTACCGTTTATATAACATTTTTTTCGAGTATTAAGGATAAGACAGTAAATTAATCTGGAAAAGTCACGTATATTTTGTTGTAGGGACTGCCTGGAGATCTCTTCAGAATGTAATGCACGTCTTAAAAAAAGTACGTTAAAAGGGAAGGAAATTGTTTTTTTTATCGTTTGTCCGATAATCGAAAATGGAACAATTTGTTGGGATCCGCACAAAATTAAGGTGTGTAAAAAATATGGAAATTTCGGAAGTAAATTTAGCTGTGAATGACAGCTAAATTTACTTTCAGGAAAAAGAAAATAGCTGGGTGGAATTCACTCGAAACAAAAGCGATCAATGGCAAGATTGCATTTTTTGTAAAGTTTATAGCTGTTATTCAGCTTGGAAGGAAATTATTTGGCTTCTAAATATTCCTCCTACAACAATAGAGGGAACCACAAGCACGAAATAAATTTAATATCGCAGAGACCGGATGTCGGAAAATTTTCTTTCACAAATAGAATAGAATGGAATGGAATATAAACATTTCAACCGTTTCCTCGAAGCGTTGAACAGTTTAGAAAATTAATAAAGGGGATTCCTAAGTAAATGAGGGACTTAACTAAGAATAGAATATTGTATACCGATACATAAGTGATGTATTGAGAAGCGAGATGTTGTGAAGTGTAGAGGAGCGCAATAAACCAAGGAAGTGATTTAAGTGTCATAGTGAAGTGAAGTGAAGTGAAGTGATGTGTGAAGTCTACAAACATTCAGTGCGGATTTAGATTGTAGAAGAGTATTTTTCTTAATTACCTTAATGCGGTTTAAATTACCAGGCGCGCTTGAGTATATTATTATTTATTATTGATTATATTATTATTAGTATTATTATTATTGTTATTATTGTTGTTATTATTATTATTATTATCTTACATTATTCACAGTATTCTACCTGGTCGGTATTTCAACCACACACAGGTATGATGACCCGGTGTGTGGTGTGCTTTACTGAAGGTTCAGATGGCTTCTGACAATACGGCCATGCATTCAAAATTAGTCTTTTGCATATTATAACATTCCTGGTATCCAAGTGAAGACACTCCAGTGCCCCCGAAGTGTCATTTTTCGCGATCACTCCCGTAGCCTGATATTATTATAGGCCACAGTCGTCACTTTACTGAAGTTCCACTGAGTTGCGACTTCATGGGCGAGTTCGGTTATACTTTCTGGATCTTCCTCTTGATAATTTTCCCGCGATATGTTGTGGGTATTGGGTTATTGATATATCCGATAAGGAAAACCTGCTGTTGGTTTCTATCAATGTACGTTATATCAGGTCTATTGCCACCGACATGTCTGTCAGTGATATGGAACCATCCCAGTAGAGTGTGGTGCTCACTACTTTCAAGCCATTCTGAGGCATATATGTTATAATACGGCACGGAACTGCGCGAGTAAGTCCCTTCTCAATGCCAATAATGTGTGTCCTGTACTCTTCCGCCACTTTCATCATGCCTCTTTTTGTATTCCACCTGTGCGTGCTTGCTACATCCACTTGTCACGTGTTGGATAGTTTCGCTTGCAGCCTCACATCTTCTATACGAGTCGGAATGAATGGTAGAATCTCTCAAATGTGTTTTCTGCAGTTCAATTTTGGTAACCACTTGGTCATGGATAGCTATCATGAAAGCCGCATTCATGCTCTCCCCGGCGAAGA
This sequence comes from Gryllus bimaculatus, assembly GCA_017312745.1. Lineage (NCBI taxonomy): Eukaryota > Metazoa > Arthropoda > Insecta > Orthoptera > Gryllidae > Gryllus > Gryllus bimaculatus. Next base: position 10,502,907 of record BOPP01000022.1, read on the forward strand.
GGATCCCCGTGCTGGAGCACCGAATTATTATTATTATTATTATTATTATTATTATTATACCATGTTTATTATATTCTTCGCATTGGTAGTTATATTACCTTATTTATGCAATTAACTTGCTCTTAATTAGCCGCGTTATATTCTATTGCAGTTTAAAAAAGGATAAAACCGAATAAGTTTGTGAAAAGTGCCACCAAACCAAAACGATAAATGTGATGCTTATATGAAAGAGACTTAGTTGTGCTACAGAACGACACAGGCTCTCCCGTTTCAGTTTTTCATACTCTTTGGTCTCGGCAAACTATTCGGACTTGTCACATACTCTTATATGCACATACACTGCCCAATCACCGCCCAAGTCCATTTTATGACTTTTCTTATTTTTTGATTTTTTAATAGTAGAAAAGAAATATTATTTAAGAATATTAAAGAACAGTTAAACCATGTACTAAATGACAATTTTCTTTCAAAAATGTAGAGCTAATTGTAAGAAAATTATTTTTAAGCACTACTCTAAATTCGAAATTTGATGCTCTTTTCCACTGACCACTTTTGCGTTTCCGAAAAACTTCATTTGAAGCACATTAACTCACAAATATAATAGTGTTTACAAAGTGCTGGAAATGTGCATATTATCGGCGTAAGAGTTCTTCCAAAAAATTACATTTGTTTAATTAAAAAACAAAACAAAAAGTACACCGAAATGAACTTTACTTCATATTACAAAGTTTCAGAAGAAAAAACTACAGCATTTTTTGAGAAAATGGCGTTTGACGTTTCTGAATATGTGGAATTTTGATCTAATTTTCACAGAAAACGGTTGGGTTTTCAAAAAACTGTATGTGACATTATTTAAAGCACATATACTCATAAATATAGTAATGTGATCAAATTGATGATCCTGTAAATATTAACGACATGAGAAACAAATCAAAAACTTATATTTTTGTAATTTAAAAAAACATAATAATAGAGCAAAATTGCGTTTCTGTCATTTTATAGAGTGCATTTAGTACTAGTGATTTAGTACTATTCTTACCAAATGTTGAAAGGGAAAATGTGAAGTGATTTTTGAAAAAAAATTGTTTTCGTAATTTTTTAAAATTGCAAATATTGGACGCATTATTACAAACTTAAGTTTTATTTAGTTACTACTAAAGTTTTCTACATGATTTTAAAGATATCTACATGATTTTAATGAAAGAAATCACTACGGAGAAGAAATTTTAATTGCAGGAAAGTTTGTATCTTCATTTTTGTACTTGTAGGAAGACGCCCGAAAATTTTCAAAATTTCAAAATTAGGAAAGTTAAGAGCTGACATTGAAAATTCAAATCTATGCCACCTTTAAGTGGATTTTAGTCTATTCTTACAAGAAAATTTTAAGAAAAATTTGAAGCCATTTTTGAGAAAATTTTGAAAGTATACAGGCTTCATGTAAAGTACCCCCAAATTTTAAAGAATGCATTTCAAAATCTCAAAGCTTCGACTCGAGACAGATGGACAGGAGTTTCTTTTATTTGAAAATAAAAAGGGTATAGCCGCTAGTGGAATTCACAGACGGAGAGACTGACACGGACGTTTTGAAAACAAAACTATTTTTCGGTATCAGGGCAGAACAAAACTTGAATTTCCGTTAAAATCTCGAGAACGGTTTTTCACGGCATTACATAACTTTCACTGTGCAACGTATATTACACATTATATACTATGTATACGGGAAAGTATTCAACTAGTGATGCTACAGAATGACACAGACTTTCCTGTATTTATTTTCTATTTCCTTTGTTCTCGGCTAGCTATTCGGACTTTGCCCCATACTCACGCAAGATGCAGTCTATCGGCACAAGTACATTTTTTAAAATATTTTCTGTTACCTAATTATAGAACTGAAATATTATTTAAAAAATAATAAAGATCAGTAAAACCTGATCCTAAATGATACATATCTTAGAATAATTTGGAGCTGTTTTTGAGAAAATAACGTTTGAGGCTTTCGGGATGTGCGAATTCTGACTACACCACATGCTAGACGATTTTTTTTCTTTAAACAAACTACTAGTATGAACATTGCACGTTAGGGGGTCACCATCTACTCCACTAGTCAGTTTTCTTGGCGAGACGTGCAAGCCGTTTTGCAGTTGGTGGTTGCAGCCCGCGACAGCGGTGGCTGGCAACGGAGGCGGCGGCGAGGGAGGCGCCGGCAGTAGCGGCTGGTGACCACTGGTAGGTCAACCATGAGTCCAGTAAATATGGGACTGGCCACCGGCGTCCACGCAACCACCCTTTCGCCTCGCGACCCCAGTCGATGGTAATGCGGAGGGCGGCACGCAAACGTCTGCACAATACCACTCCGTGATGTGGAGGTAACAACAATGATAAAGCACAAGTCTTGCTCTCGGCGCCTGCAGTGGAGGCCGCACTCTCCCTCGAGCGGCAGCTCAAACTTTCCTCGGCCTGAAATTTTCACCTGAATGCCTCTACATCGCAACCTTACTCGCTCGAAATTTTCATCTGAAAATTCACCTTAGAATCTCTGTCTCCCACCCATGAATGGATTAATCTTGTGGCAAAGAGGCTGAAGTCTTAAATATGAAAAGTGGTTAAAAAAGAATAACACTGAGTGGGAAAAATTACGAGCATGAAAGAAGATATGATTACAAAATTAGGAAACTACTATTGCAGTGCTATCATAAAAAATGTACCCAATGTGCAGTAAATGAAAAGTGGAATATAACCTCCCATCTACCAATGCAAATGCTCCTAAATTGATGTCCATTGATAATGCTGATAAATATCTTAAATATCCTGGAGGAGCAGAATCGTGGTGTTTTTATAATAGAACACTCCCTTCTCGTGTGAAGCCATCAAATCATAATACTCATTCAATGAAAACCATTTTGTCTAAAAATCGTGTTATAAAAATGACGCCTGTCTAATAAGATTAGCTTCCAATGAATTGTTATAAAGATGCACTAGTGCCAAATCCCATAATGCATCATTTGGGCAATGAAGTTTTTCTATCCTAAAGTAAATTGGAATTTGCAGTAATAAATGCAACAGGAGAATTCTATATGGGATGTGAAACAAACTAGAAGCTAAAGGACAATATAACTGGAGAGAAACTGTCACCGCCAGGGCTGAAAATCCGTTTGAATGGAGACCGTCGACGAATACACCAGAGTGAGGTAGTTGCATCATATGTCAATAAAACGCTCTGGAAAAAAATAAAATCTCACTAGATGCCCTCTCATGGGTTTTGCCGTGTGACGCCGGGCGAGACCGAGGTCAGGGCAGCTTAAAGAGACACGAAGAAAGGGAGGAACAATGACAGACAGACAGAGAGAGACAGTGACGGAGACACGGCTACACAGTCAGTCTGAGAGAGGGACAAAGAGAGAGACGGAGAACGATGGAGAAAGAGAGACGATGAGAGAAAAGGAGAGGGAAGAAAAACAGGGAGATGAAGAGTAGAACAACGTCTGCCGCGTTCAGCTAGTTCAATTAACTGGGTGTCCGCGGAGGAATCGTTGAAACTTCGAAAATAAGCTCTTGAGACAATTTTAAGCCTATTTTGTGAAATAAATTACTTGGATATTCCGAATGACTATGCCGCTATAACTTGTTTTGAACAATGTTGTCTAGGCAAAATTTTGCATCCCAGAAGCATAGAAACATTCCAGAAATGTGTAAATTGTATATTATTTACAAAAAGAAATTAACATATTTTCTCACAAAGAAACATTAACCCAGAAATAAACTAGTGCTTCTACAGAATGGCACAGACTTTCCGTATTAGTTTTCTATTTCCTTTGGTCTGAAATAGCTCTTTTGTCTAGCTACATACTCTTGCTAGCTGCCATCTACCGACACCCAGAGTTTAATTTTCTCAATTTTTCAGATTCCTAATAGTAGAACCATAATATTATTTTAAGAATATTATAAAACAACTCGTCCTAAATGTGTTTTCATTGAAAACTGTTATATATTTTCAAAAGAGATGGAAAACGTCCCCCAAAAATGGGACAAACGAATTGAAATAATTTTTTTTAATTACCAGTTTGTTTTTTAATATTAAATGAAGGCAGATTAAAGAATGATAAACATATTTTACTAACAATTTTTGAACGTTAGCGGATAAATATTTTGTAAAAGGTGGGCAAACGTCCTCATACAACCGACCAACAAATGAAAATTAAAAAAAAAATCTATTTGTTTTTTGCTATTTTGTTGATTTTGAAAAATGGCAAAAAACAAAGAATTAAGAAACCGAAAAATTTGTTTAAATGTAAAAAAAATGGTTGGGGGGCGATAGATGGGAGCAGGCAAGAGTATGTGGCAAGCTCGAATAGCTAGCCGAGACCAAAGGAAAGATACTATGTGATCAAAAGTATCCCGACACGTGGCTGAAAATAACTTACCAGTTCGTGACGCCCTCCACCGGTAATGCTGGAATTCAATAGGGTGTTGCCTCAGCTTCCACTCTCGCAGGCATTCTTGCAATCAGGTGCTGCAAGGTTTCTTTGGGAATGGCAGCCTATTCTTCACGGAGTACTGCACTGATGAGAGGTATCAATGTAGGTCGATGAGACCAGGCACGAAGTCGACGTCCTGACACATCCCAAAGGTCTTCCATACGATTCACGTCAGGACTCTGTGAGAGCCAGTCCATTACAGGGATGTTATTGTCGTGGAACCCCTCCGCCGTGCATTATGAAAAGGCGCTCGATCATGTTGAAAGAAGCAAGAAGGTGCTTAAAACATCAACGTAGGCCTGAGCCGTGTTAGTGCCACACAAAACAACAATGGGTGCAAGCCCCCTCCATGAAAAAGACGACCACACCATTACACCATTTTGGACGTGTCTGGATACTTTTGATCACCTAGTGTAGGACCCAAATAACAAAACAACACCAAAACTTTACGCTATTTGCCAATTTTGAACACCATTTAAATAGACTAAGAAGGGACTCCCTGTGATTCTGGGTTCGTGAGACTCTGGACGTATCTTAATTTTTGCCGAAATTTTTCAGCTTCATTATTTCTCTTGGTTTGGTGGGTGATTTCTCTTCTTTATTCTATTAATGGCATTTCCAATAGACGGTGAGTCATTTTAGATTAAAACACAACAACCTGTCTAAAAATAAATTCGTTTTAAAAATGACGAATGTAAAAGAATATCATATTTTCCGGTTTAGTCTCAGAACCTTTGTTTTCCGTAAAATTAGTTGTAATTTTCAAATTTTGTTGCACTGTAGTCACTGGATCTTTATACACAGACCCGACAGCTCGCTCGGGGCAGACATCAGCGCAATCGCAGTGATGTGCTAAAATTATTTATCTGAAACAGTTTGGAGAAAATGTACATTTAGAAGAATTGGCTTAGTAATATGGTACGCAATTCGATTTCCTTTGGTAATCTTTGGGCTGGTTCTTTATAGAGCTATTTCAATGAATTTTTTTACAGTTAGAGACAGTCAAGTTTAGGAACGATAAATGGTTCATGAAACGCCACTTTAAAAGTGTGTACATAAAATGCTGATTGGCGATCGCTTACATGGACCGAATGTGTTTTCCCACGCAATAGTGGCTAATTTCAAAACATGTGACTTAGGAAATATCACCCTTGCGTGTGTGAACTTATGTAAATGTTTCCCATTAATAATTTTACCTGTCACAAAGTGGTGTCTCTTAAATTTGAAGATAAAAATAAGGAAAAGAATTTATAATGTCATTCTTTTAAGGCACATTAATATCAGGTAGCAATGTTGTTAGACCAACACAAACTAACAGCTTCTACACATCTTCGAAGATAAATTTCATTTACTTGCTTTTAAATATTTGCGAATATCATTATTTTGCACAAGTAAAGAGATTTTCTTTTAATGATACTTTCAATCACATTTTTAGTGAAAAATGTTTGCGTCCTTCGTTAGAGTCTAAATTATTATAAATATTCCTAATTCAGTTGCTGTTTTGTAGCAGCAAATATTATCACACGTGAAGAAATTCAGACACATGAAGAAATACATGTTTAGATTAGAAAGACAGCAGATAAGACGAAGGTCTTTCTTAGATTAAAGAAGCTTTTCAGAATATAACAATTTCCTTCTCCAAATTACGTGTTAGTAAGAAATATATACGCTGTGTCCGTGGGCTATTCCTGAGTAATTCCAGCGATGTTTGGTTCTTTGGCAACTATCAGTCTTTTAGCAGTAAGTTATGTATAAGTTTTTTATACTGACTAGACATGTCAAATACCTCAAGAAATGTGTTGTGTTCTTAAGTTGAATTGTGTGTAGGTATAACAGTGTGAGAATATTTACATTTTACAGTGTTTTAATACGTTTAATATTTGAAAACTGTCATGTTTTATATTTAAATACAGCTAACTCTTCATTTAATATTTTGCTTCACATATATAATTTTGTAAATAAAACATTTCTTCTTTTTTTCCTTTACAAGGGTTGAGAGCCAATGGCCCCTCTTTTGAGTCTCGGAACGAAAGTTATTGAAAATGTATGAAAAAATTAATAATTGTATGTAGAAACTAAGTACAACTTTTTATCAGGATAGGACGTGTGTAACATTTTTTCACATTTGGTAATTTTGGCAACTGGACGTACGCAGCAGAGCATTATTTGTAACATTTAACAAGGAAGAAGAAGGAATGCTGGCGCACGATCCGTGGCCCGGATTTGATTGAATACTGCTCAGAAATTTGCCAGATATTGAACGGAGAAGCCAAGAAAGCGACTGATAACCGGGAGTCAGGATTCGCCTCCACACAGCAGCTAAATGCGGACTACTTAAATACTGACTTCGTGGACTTAACACGAAAAAAATTTAAAATTTTGAAGATACTTGTGCATTTACTTGCCATCGTTTGACCACGTTTGCTCACCCTTTAGAAAATTGTTACCAGACCCTGTTCACTAACTAAAACAAAAACAAATATTTTGGGCCAACTTCAGACTTTTGCGAAATAACAAGATTTTGCCTAAAATATTAAAAATACCAAAAACTGAAAAGCGCTTTCGTTTGTCAATCATCTGACAATTTTCAATCACCATCTAGATTATTTTTACCATGTTTTCTCTAGTAGATATAGGCGAAAAACCTATTCCAATGCCCCCAGAAAGCTTGAACATGGCCCCCCAAAAAATCAAAAATGAATTATTTTGTGTGCATGCGTTTGATCACCTTTGCCCACCCTTTAGAAAACTTTTACCTGTTGCGCTTAAAAAGTTATTGACAATAAACTTTTCCAGACATTTCTTAAAATTGCCTAATTAGATACTGAAACTTTTGAAATTGCAATTAGCAACTAAAAATTTTTATTTTGCATTGTTTGTCGGGCCTTTAAAATTTTTACCAGGAACGGTTCAAAAATTATTGGCAAAACAATGTTTACCACAATATTTGGCACCTTGCCTAGAGCTCTCCGTAACCAAATAACGCAACTTACATTTTGCTACATCTTAATTAAGCGAGGACCATACAATATCATTTTAAGAGGAAATATAACGCCCCTACCATTTTTCTAGATAATTTAGTCGATCCTTGGAACATCCACCAACGTGTTACGAGAAGTAACGTCTGCTTTTTAAACAGCACATACTTTCTCGCCTTTAGTAACGATTATATCATACAATTCTATCTTAATTAAAAAATCTCTCATACTTTCATTACAAATTCATTACAAATTCTAGTATACAAATTAGACAATTAATACTGGATTTCATCATGTCACCACAATGGGATGGAATTCACAGGAATTCACACTTACGTACTCAATGAATACGAATAGAAAATTTTAAGAAAAAAACGGGGCTGTTTTTCAGAAAACTAGGAGTAATTGTTTAAAAGAAATTGAACTTACTTGAATATTTCACATAAAATTACACCAAAACTACCCAAATGGTCGCAAAATTGTTTACTTTTCAAAAGCATTTGTGTTGCGAACCAAAAATGATGTCATGTGTTAAATACAATAGAATGTGTGATCGTAGAATTGTATGACGTATCTTTTACTAAAGGCGAGAGAATATGTTCTCTTTGAGAACATATTTCATTAAGGGAAAAAAATCAATCTTCATTGTTGTAATTCTTGGAAAACGCTAAGAATACTTCATATTTTCCAATTTTAGAAATATTCAGAATGCAATGAAAATGCGGACATACAAATTGATTAAATCAGTTGAATACTAGTGAGCAATTGAATGCACAGACCTTCTTCAAAGCTTAAAAGTATCTAATATCCTTGATGTGATCTGCTTTACGGTCTGCCACATACTCTTTCCAGCTTTCTTTTTATACCCACGCAAAGATTTTTTTTTTTGCAATTTCTTAACTGTTGGTTTTTCCTAATAGTAGAACGTAAATATTATTTTAAAGAATATAAAAGGCAACAGGAAATATCAAAGTAAATGGCAAAATTCGTAGAAAAATTTGGAGCGTTGGTAAGACAAAGACGTTTAAACCTAACTCTAAAAGCGAAAATTGAAGTTTTTTTCACAGAACTTTTTTGAATATTCGAAAAACTTCATATGAAGTCATTTCAAGATCTTCCAGTTACAAATGCAATAGGGTTTACAAGTAGCTGGAAATTTGCAAATTAAAGGAATGAGTAATATTAAAACAAAATTAGGTAATTTTTGGAAAAAAAATACAGAAAAAATAATTGTGTCATCTTGTAAGTGCATTCCGCACTATACGTTGAAAGAGTTTGAAGAAATAATCTGGAGCCATTTTTAAGAAAATGTCGTGTAAACCTTTCAAAAAATGCGAGATTTTGAGCTAGCTTTCACAGAAATGGTTGAGTTTTTGAGAAACTTTGTGTGATATAATTTAAAGCACATGCACTCATAAATACAATAATGTGAACAAATTGCCGCTAGTATAAATATTAACGAAATGAGAGGAATGTCAAAAAAATTATAATTTTTTAAACTTTGAAAACAAATAATGGTGTAACAAAGCGTTTATGTCATCTTCTACAGTACTATCTGTACCAAAAGTTTAATCAACAAAATTGGAGTCGTTATTGAGAAAATTTTGTAAATGTGCGGGGGGCTTCATGTGAGCACACCCCTGCCCCGCCCTGCGGGATCGAGCTGATCAATCCGCTTTAGCTTTATTTCAGAGGGGCGGGACTATTCATTGTGAACATGACAAAAAGGCGGCGAGAAGTCTACGTCCACAGTAACAGTCTAATCTAGTTATTTTATTAGAAAAATAAATAATTTTAACTCTACGTTTTAGAGTCAGTTGCACAAACACATCTCCGAGATAGCAGCTTTTAGTTGTGTGATATTTCTTCTTTCGTTTTTCAGATGAGCAAATATATAAATACTACATGGTCACTGAACACGAATATATTTATATAAAAATATTTTTATACATAAAATAATAAACAAAATTAGAGTATTTAAAGTTAATTTAGACACAATGAAAGTTTTCTTCTGCAGACATTATTTTCCAACGCAATTTTTGAGCGAATTAATGATTAGTGATCTTTTGTTTTGAGGATTACATTTCATTGTTTCTCGCCAGTACGTATAACGTAAGGGTGATAATATTTTCAGTGTTCTGTACCGCGAATGTGAGAAAGTAGAGTATAGCGCATAAACAGAAATAAACGGAGCTAAGAAGAAAGTGCATTAGGTGAAAAATTGTAACATTACAGTTTGCAATAAACTTAGAAGTGAGGTTACGAACCTACACCATCTTAGCATAGACGCACGTCATAACAATATAATACGCACGGCAACCTCTTTGATCTTAAAGCGCACTAAGGGCCGGTTTCACCAAAACAAAGAGTAAGAGTTTACTCTGAGTAAATGATGTTTACTTCAGAGTAACTTCTTGAGCGTTCACCAACACTTTATACTCGAGTGTAAATGCTACACGAGGTAAATTCGAGAGTAAACTTTACACCGCGAAAATCGTCGGAAAGTACGGAGTAAATTCACGTTTCCCAACGTGCATTGTACCTCCGACGTGTTGTTACGGTTCGACCCGATTACGGAATGATAGTAGTTATGTAGACGATCTCCAGCAATTGATCGCGAATATTATCCACTAGTGCCGCAAGACAAGGGTGCGAGAGAGACATGGAATTGCGTTTTAATAATGACTGATCGAGATTTGGTCATGAGGTTATTGTTTGACCAAATCACTGTTTAAAAACTTCATAGAATACATTGAAACTGAAGAGAAGCTTCTAAAAGTTATTTTCTCCCCATGTGGATACGAAATAAAGGTAGTACGTACCGAATACGACAACAAAAGGAAAAATAATAACTCAGGAACTACAAGTTTAAGAAATATTCATTTTTTATTCAGTCGAAAACGGTATGTGACGTATGGGGAGATCATTTGCCCACGTTTTCCCTTGAGTTCCAGAATCCCTTTCCAACATTTTAACTACAAATAGTTGCAAAGGTGAATAAAAGTTTAAAACAATCAACAACAATATAATAATTAAAATTTAGAAAAAACCGAGTCAAGCAACATTTTAGAAACTAAAACATTTGTTGCCCAGTTATAGAAAAACCTAATTGGCAACCGCCATTCGGTAAAACGAAACTGCAGAATTTGTGATTTTTCTGCATTTGCTTTAACAAATAGTAAACTCCGTCTCAGAGAAAGAAGAATGAATATTTAATGAAGAAATAAAAACTTACAGAAAACTAAGGGAAATAAACCTATGTCTACCAACACATAACAACCAACACAGAATTATAACGCCAAAGAACTCCGAAACTTGAAATCGAAATATACGGAATAAAGGAATTAATCAAAGGTCGGTTGGTCCGAATTGGTTCCCACGTCAGCGAGAAAGAATATAATTAGTGATAAAATCAAAAGAATTCATGGCAAGAGAACCCAACCACATACGAGAAAAACAAAAAACATCCTGGAAAATATAGTTGAGTATATAAACTTTGTTAATACTTTATTAAGGGCGAAGATTAAACAAAACAGGAAGAATAATGGCTAGAGTTCAGATGAACAGATTCTCAATCATGAAAAATAAGAATACATTAAAAAGAAAAGATTCCTATATAGAAAATGTCACAAAACAGGAAAGAGAGATCTAAGCTGCAATCTAGCTAATAGCGAAAAGAGAGAAAAAGGAAAAATAGTGAAGATCGGCTATCAAAAAATAAAAATAAATGGCAAATGGAAATATTGGTACAACACCATGATCAAAAACTCAAAAAACTATGAAAATATTCAGGTATAAAAAGCATCAGTGATAAACAACACGCGACAGTATAAAGCACACCATATTACAAAGAACAATACAGGAATAAAACAGAAAAGGAACAATCAGATATACATGGCAACACTTAACATCAGAACATTGCTAAGTGAGAAGAGAAAAATCGAACTCATTGAAGCAATAAAAGATGTCATTGCAGATATACTTGGTTTAAGTGAATTAAGAAGAAACGGCAATGAAATAATAGAACTCGAAGATGGCAAAATGATTAGTTATAGCGGAGGAGAAAGAGGTAAAAATGGAGTTGGCTTCATTTTCTCCGCTAAACTAAGACAATATGTTATCGAAATAAAAGATATTTCAGAAAGAGTAATTGTTGCAAAACTTGATATTCAAGAAACAACCACTTCAGTGAGCAAGATTATGCTCCAGCCTGTGAAAGTACAATAGAAATTTTAGATCAAATTTATGAAGAAATAGACATGAATTCAATTTTGGAAGACTTTAATAGCAAAATCGGTTGAATGGAAAATGTAAATGAACACTGTTTAGGGCCGTATGGCGATGGAAATAGAAATTCAAGAGGTGTGAGGCTAATATAATTCACACAAAGTCAAAATCTACAAATAACAAACACATATCTTAAAAAGACTTGGGAAAATAAATGGACATGATTAAGTACATGAGGAAAAAATCAAAAAATGAAATAGATTTTATGTATCTGACGTGTAATGATAAAAAGTTTGAATTTTGACACCGACCACAGTATGATGAGGACAACAATGAACACCAATCAGCAATTAAGAAGAAAATACTATAAATTCAAAAGAATAAAACCAAATTACATTGACATAAAGAAATACAAAGAGATCCTCAAAAGAAGATCAGTGAAACATCAGACTACAATAAAGAAAATAATATTCAAAGTTCGTTTAAAAACCTAGAAGAATGGATAAAAACAGCAATCCAAGAATCAAACACAACAGAGATGTCAGATTTTAACACGCGGAAACTAAGTAAAAACGCATTGGACTTACTTCAAAAATGATAAGAAATACAAATAATGAGCATAAGTAATATGTTATAAAAATATAACAGCAGTTGCAACACAATTTTTTGAAAATATTTACAAATCAACTGTACAGAGAAGAAGGAAGAATCCCTAGATCAGGGGAGGGGGTGCATGAACGGACTGAAAAGCCCTTTTCTCCACAAAGTGTTTTGCACACTGCACCGGGAGAGGGATGGCGCTGGCTAAGGGAGGAGGTGGGGGAGACAAAATTAAGAGAATTGCATTGCACATACGATTTATTAATACTAAATTTCTATTCTACGTTGGTGGGACGACATATGACAAAATAAATATATTAATTATAGAGAAATGAAATGAAATGAATTATACAAAATGGCTGGATTAAACGTTAATATGAGAACTCATGTGAAGGTGACGTCGCGAAGGTTGGTCGAGCCACGCACTACACTTCGTGGGCACACGGCGTTGCCGAATACCTGGCTGTGTGGCTGCGGCATGCGTGGACCTCAGGGTTGCTTCTCTCCCGGGCGAAGCGGGAAAGTAGGCGTCCCAAACAGTTCGCTGGATACGGGGAGAGTCTGTTCCGCAGCTTCACCACGGACCTGGCCCTAGGTGGGCTCTGGCAGTAGGAGAGTGCGTGTGGCACACACGGTCTCTTGCCAGCAGGTGACTGACGGTGTGTGAGTAGAGTCTGCCCGTAACGCATTGTATTACCTGCCGATGGCAGGTTCACGATTACATACGGCGACAATCCATTTAGTGGCAGCTCGCCGATGACAGAGTAGCGCACTCAACTGACTGATCTACGTGCTGAGAGCACGAGGGTTTTACATGTGCGAATCGCAAAACGTGAAATGTGCTTGTGAGCGCGGAGACTGCTCAGCGAAGAGACGCTGGGAGGCGGAGTGGACTGCACCTCTCGCAGTGGTTCTACCAAGTCTATCCCGGGGACAAGTGTACATGCCATTTCTAAGATGGGAGGCTGCAGCCCCCTTCGGGGAAAGTGCGAGTGGCCGCCGGGTCGGGGGAGGCCGGCGGTGCGGGGGTGCAGTTGTGGGAGCGGCCGCCTCCGGAGGGAGGGAGCGACCACCCGCCTCTGCGCGAGGGCTCTGCGTTGCGGATGGAACATCAACCAAGCCTGATACACCTAGCCTGTCAATGGCCACATTCTTAACACTCGAATCTAATGTTCGAATATCAGACATTATGGAAAGTGAAGTAAGGAAAGTAATTCAAGTTACGAAACAAAACAAATACCTAAGAGAAGACTATATATTGAATGAATATCTAAAACTAGGAGAGGAATCATTAATTAAATCCATGAGAGACCTATTTAATAAAATCATAAATAAAGAATAAATAATGTATGAATAGCAACATAATACATATTTTATTTCACAAGAAAGGATCAAAAGAAGATATCAATAATTATAGACCTATTCCCTTGATGTCAAACTTAAATAAAATATTCTCAAAAATAATACTAGGAAGAATAACAAGAACAATAGAATTTAACCAATCAGGGAAACAAACAGGATTTCGTCCAGGTTATTCAACCACTGACCACTTGCGAACTTTTAATCAGCTAATTGATCTATTCCAAGAACACAACCTCCCATTGTATCTAGCATTTATGGACTATGAGAAAGTATTTAGCTCGGAAGAACGTATATATATATATATGTGTGTGTGTGTGTGTGTGTGTGTGTGTGTACGTACGTGTGTATATTGAAAGCTTAAAAAAGAAATTGGAATAGAAGACAAATACATAGGCTTACTATCAAAAATATATTTGAAAAATAAATCAGAAATCAAAACCAAAAGAGACAGAAGAAACCGAAAGAAATTCAGAATAGAAAGAGGTGAATAGAAAGGAGTGACCAACTGACCCCAAGTTATTCATCTGTCTAAAATATCTATTCCATAAGGTAAAAAGCACGAAAGGGGTGAAAATCGACGGGCGCAAACTATCTAATCTGTGATTTGCTGATGATACAGTCTTATTAGGAAACATCAAGAAATACAAACTACACTCCAAGATCTAAATACACACAGCAAGAAAATTGGGTTAAAAATAAACTTGACATAACAAAAATAATGACAAATATAGAAGATAAAGAAATAACAATACAGAACAAAATAATAGAATACGTTCAAGAATACATCTATCTTGGACAAACAGTATCATTTAACAATAAAAATGATAAAGAAATTAATAGATGCATTTCAGGAACATGGAAAAATTTCTGGAGCTTGAGTTTTATCCTTTTAAACAAAAAACAATAAGATAAAAATGAAAAGGGACATAATTGACACATGTATTCTACCAGTTCTGACGTACAACCAGTATAGACAAGGTCTGTGACAAGGAAAATCAAAATGGTATTGGACGATGTCAAAGAAGCATAGAAAGAAAAGTTCTTCGAATGTCTTTAGCAAATAAAATTAGAAATGAGCAAATAAGAAGAAGAACACAAATAAAAGATTCAATGCTGACTGCGCATCAACTAAAATGGAAGTGGGGAGGCCAAATGTCAAGACTACAAGGTGACAGATGGACATCCAGAACTACTTCCTGGGGCCCACGAATAGGAAAGAGGAACGTTAGTAGACAACATTGTAGATGGACCGATGACTTCCGGGAACTTCTAGATAATCAATGGTCAAGAGTTGCGAAAGTCCGTACAGAATGGGAAAAAGTGGAGAAATCCATTAAAAACAGTTTAAGTGTACGTGTAAAGACAAGAATCATGGAAAAGCGAGACAAAAATGGAATACGTCACCTGTAAATAAAAGTGGTATAAGGAAAATTATAATTAACTATCAATACTAAATGTATTTATCATAAGTTGAATAGTAAGAATCATGTTTAACAGTGTTCACTATAAGTGCAGAATATTTAATTATATGAATTTTGGGGGGAAGGGCATTAACGATCTCGTCCATTCGTACCGGCATCGGAAATTCGTATCTTGATAATCTACCTCTTCTGTAAAATACCGTTGCAAAATATTGAATTTTGCCTATTTTTATATATTTTTTTAAAATTTTTTCATATATACATTTTATACAAAATAGCCAATTACGTTAATGAATATATGTCTACTGGCGCATCCCCAGTGATATTGCACATTTATAATTTTTGATTTGGGAATTTTTAATAAATATTGTATACAATATAAACAATTACACTTTTATACTTTTTTGATTTGGGGAAAATTTCACTCAAGTTATATCTGTAAAGTAATTTAAGTAAAGTAATATAAAATTTACTGTAAGTAAACTTTAATTCATTTTATAAATTATAACGGAAAGATGTGTTATTGTTAAAACGAGCTGCTACTATATACAATGCAACACTGTATAATGAACTTGCAATTGATTGATAGTTTTTGTTCGTTTGTAATATATTTCTCGTAGTGAATATTTTGCAAAGAAAATCTAAATAACAACGCAGTGGCCTCAAATTAATTACTCTTCGGGGTCATTTAATATGCAAGTAGGCTTTGAATGTCTAGAGGAAGCAGAAATGTATGCTGTCGCTGTTGCCTTCGCTACCAAATCTTCAGGGTCACCATTGCGTTTCTCTTACTTAAGACTACGGATTCCGGAAGTGTAACTGAATATTTCAACATTAACGATAATACATGTCGCATACCATGAGATAGAAATGCTGAGGACATGACTAGAGTTTTACAAAGGTCTGTGTTTGGCAATACTGAATTAATAGTTCTACTGGCAATTGTAGTTGTATTTCCTGTCTTTCGTCGATAAAATGCCGTCTACTAACTAGAGAGTTATGTGATCCTGGCAAAGCGAAAGACAGGTTATTATTATTATTATTATTATTATTATTATTATTATTATTATTATATAGATGGGCTTTTCATCGATAACTGTTACCGGAAAAACACTTTGCTCATATTAACAGTTATCAGTAACAAGTTCATGAACATGACTGACTGCTACGAGGTGGCTATGAGTTAATGCTACTGTGGCAACACCATGCAAAACTAATGACGTTGGTAGCATATTTGGCTTGTGGATCTATCTTACGGCGTTCTTTTGCACTACTTTCTTAATTTAGGAATCCCAAATATTGAAGGAAAGTAAACAGCTGACTTGTAACCGAGAACTAGGAGCAAACTGGTATATTTGCTAAGAAATGCGTTACGACAAAACGAGTTTGCGTGCTTCACAGGGGCTAGTCAAACCCCTGTGAAGCGTCTTACCTTACCACTATCCTTATTCCTTCCCAATTGTGGCAGATAGGTAGATGACGCAGGGCGTGTGCGAGACGAGAGCGCGAAGACGCTACCTGTCAGCGATTCCCTGACTTGCTATGACTGACGTGACTTGACATTACAGCGGCCCCAAGAGGGTGCTTATTTACAGAGGAGGATTCCAGTGCGCTCAAGCTCCTTGTGCAGTGAGTAAAGAATAGGGATCGAAATAATATCTCATTAGAAATTGTGCATACAATCCATCTCAAATGTCAGTGATGTCAAATCCTTATTCAGATGGCAGAAATCCTTTGAGTGGTTTACTTGCGAACGCATAATTAAGATTTTTTCCGTCCGTCCAACTGGAATCTGTAGCTTCTGATCTACTAGCCCATAAACCATGTGTAGGATTTTTTTTCCAAATTGAAGAAACCCCTGTCCATCTAACTCGAGTCGAAACTTTGAGATTTTGAAAAACATTCTTGAAAATTTGCGAGAACTTTACGTGAAGCCCTCCGGACATCTTCAAAATTTTCTCAAAAACGGCTCCATTTTTTTCTTTAAATTTCTCGTAACATACAGATATAAAAGTGGCATAGGTATAATTTTTAGTATTGAATAAATTTTCAAAAGTATTAATTTGTTTGGTGCATTCCTACAATTACAAAATTAAAGATAGAGATTTTTCCTTCAAATAATATTTGTTCACCTTAGTTCTTTCATTAAGGTCATGTACTTTTATTTTGAAAATTTGTGAAGTCTTCTCCTAATACTGCATGCAATACATGCAATTAAAAAAATACAAAAACAAGATATTCTAAAAAACCGTACACTACAACATTGGGTAAGAACAGTACTCTATAAAATGACATTAACGACATACTCCTCTATTCTTTTCTTTTTTCAAAAATTATAACAATGTATTTTTTTATACTTCTCTCTCACGTCGTTAATATTGATATTAGTGGCATTTTGATTACATTATTATATTTATAAGTACATGTGCTTTAAATTATGTCATATAAAGTGCCTCGACAACTCTACCGTTTTCTGTGAGAACTAGCTCAAAACTCCGTATTATCAGAAACGCACAACGCAACGTACAAACACAATTTTCTTAAAAGCTGCTCGTAACTTTCCTTTTAAAAATGCTGAAAGCGGTATCCTTCGGCTCGAATGCCTTATTAGCACCTGCAGACCACGTTCTGATTTACCTTTGAAGTAATTCTCGAAGAAGTGCTGCGATTCACTTCATTCAATCAATCACCGGAGCCCTTCATCCGCATCCGAATGCAGGTTTTCTGCGTACACCTGATCTTTCAAGAACCCCCAAACGCAAAAGTCACAAGGAGTCAGGTCAGGCGATCAAGGCAAGGGTCAAGGGACAAATTTCAGCCCGAGAACTTGTCAAACTTTTTAGGAGCAGTGAGATATGAATTAATAAATAAAATTATTAATAACAAATGAAGTAATATTAGGGTTCGGAAAGGAAATGAACGTAGTGATATAAAGCCAAAAAAGGCCAATGAAACGGTAAATATGGAGAAGTAAATGATCCTGCGTATTGGCAACGTGCGAGCTCAACCTCCGTTATAGCGTCATCGAAGAAGAAGAAGAAGAAGAAGAAGAAGAAGAAGAAGAACAACAACAACAACAACAACAAAAATTACCTTCTTAACGAGTAGTTGATTAACGTCTGTATAAAACATTTATCCGCCGCTTTGTTTTGCAAATGTGATAAAATGGTTTCTTTTCACATAAGAAGGGAATGTTTAGCAGATTCTCGAAATTGTTATTTGGAATTGATTTTCATTCCTCATCTAGGAAACTAGTAGTGCTACAAATGGCACAAACTTTCCCGTATTAGTTTTCTATTTCCATTGGTCTCAGCTACCTATTCGGACTTGCCACATACTCTTGTCATCTTCCATCCATCACCGCACAAAGTAATTTTTTTGACATTTTCTAATTTTTCAGTTTTGTAATTCTAAAGCGGAAGTATTATTTTAAGCTTATTAAATAACAGTAAAACCTTGTCCTAACTGACTAATTAAAAAAATTGGAACCATTTTTAAGAAAATTGCTTATTAACTCAATGTAATTATTCAATAGTGTTTACAAATTATTGAAAATGTGTGTACTAATGGTGTGAGAAAACTTACCAAAAAATTAGATTTGTATAATTTTTGAAAAAAAACAAAAAGTACCCGAAAATGAACTTATGTCATTTAAATAGCGTACTAAACGTTCGAAAAGTTTGAAAAAAATTGCAGCCATTTATGAGAACATAGCGTTTGAGCATTTCTAAAAATACTGAATTTGAAGCCAGTTTTCACAGAAAACTGTTGCTTTTTCGAGAAACTATTTTTGACATTTCTTAATCACTTGTACTCATATATAGAATAATGTGAACAAATTGCCGATAATGTAAATATATGACGCGCGAAAGAAGTTTAAAAAGTTAAATTTTTGTAAATTTTGAAAAAAGAAAAGAAAAGAATAGAGAAATATGCGTTTATGTCATCTTATAGAGAGCATTTAGCAATATCTCTACCAAAAGTTTTTCTAAAATATTTGGGGGTGTTTTTGTGAAATCTTCATTTTTTATTTTTTTTTTTTTTATTTTGCAAATATTACACACAATATTGCGCGAAAACCAGTAAAATGTTTTTAAAGATGTACATGTGTGTAATGAATGAACTCACTTTAAAGAATAAATTTCATTTGAAGAAAAAATCTCAATCTTGAATTTTGCAGTTATAGGAAGACATGAAAAAATTAAAACGTTTGCAATTTTCGAAATTTCATAGTAAACCGTGAAAATCTTACCTATTCTATCTTTATAAATGCATTTTACTCTATTCGTATAAGAAAGTTACAGAAAAAACTGAAGCCGTTTTTGAGAAGATTTTCAATTAAAAAATCCTACGTATGGTTTATGCGCTAGTACGTAGTGTTGACAGGTGGACGGACGGACATACGGTCAGAGACGGGCATTATAAAAGAAACCACTTTTTCGGTATCTGGGTGTTTACAAAACATGTGTTTCCGTTGAAATCTCGAAATTGATTTCCTGCAGCATTACATAACTTCCCCTATACTACGTATTTTACTCCGTATATACGTCATGTATTCGTAAAAATAAAAATGATCGCAGCCATGTGAGAGCAGCATCCCCCGTTCGCACGTTCACCATAGCGTTATTTCACTCCCGATGTGAGAGATTTCGATGGTGGAAAGAGACGGGAGGGCTCTTCCGGTGAACGTTTTGCTCGCTCTGCGCAGCATCAGCACGCGCCTGAACCACGTGACCATAGAACAGGCACTTCGTTTGAAAAGCCATTCCAGAAGTTGGCCGATATGTTGAATGGAGAGCTAGAAGTTTTGTGAAACAGTTTGTAAGTGGCATTAAGTGTCAATTTTACGCTGTGAACAAGTGTCAATTCGTTCACGTTATTCAAAATCCGAAAAATATATGTTATAGAATGGTTAAAGACACACTCAAGACGAAAAAATTCAAAACATATTTTAACTTTCTCGCCTACCGAATTCTTCGTAAGGAGAGTAAGTTATGGAATCGTGCGCCAGAAATGGCCGAAATTTAACCAGAAAAAAATTATTTCCGTGTTCGCGTAACGAAGAAGTAGAAAAAACCTGTTGCTAAATTTAGAAAAAAATCTGTAATTCGTGATGTAACCACAATCCATGTTTTACGGAAAAATCGTGTGATGGCAAAACGTCCGTCTGTCTGTCATTGCCTTAAAATTGATATTTCTCAGTAGATCTAAATAAAGGGAGTTTCAAATTGGAATGTTGAGGGTTGAGGGAATGTTTGGAATGTCAAACTTCTAATGAAGCCCCAAACACATTTTCAAAATTTTCTCAAAAACGGCTCGAAATATTTTAATTAAATTTTGTTGTTGAACAGTGCAAAGAATGTTTATGCAGAGAATGGTTCAGATCTCATTTTTACTGACTTTGCCGATTTTTCGAAAATTGCACAGAATTTATTTAAACTAATAAAATTGAAGATAGAAGTTTTTGGCTCAGCCAATGTTTGTTGTTTAAAATTAGGATCATTTTTTGTAAAAGAGAAACGAAATAATGAACTTTTTTGTAAAATTTAGTCGTTTTGGGGTAATTTGTGCTTGAAATTAACGAATTTTTACTTCTCAAAAACTGTACTTCTCAAAAAGTACTTGAAACTCTGAGGCATTTTATCACCATATATTTTTTTCGGTTCGGCATAGTTCTACCCACGGAGTATAATCCACTCACAAAACGTGGATTATAACTACGGAACGTGTTAGATGAACCAATTAACTATGATTTGAAAAGAGATTTATCTACTTTGTCGTCACGAAGACTCTACCATACAAGTTTATTCGTCACGAAATTGCTTATTTGCGCTGCAGCAGTACATTTTTTCTGTTTACTACGCAATAGCATAACAAAAGTGCATTGCCGTGCCAATTCCGAGGGTCGATTTTTTGTTTCTGAAGAAGTTTATTTTCTTAAAAAATTGAGTGTTTTTATGAAAAAGTCGCCTGTTCTTCTCAACTGCTCAGGGCTGGAAAAGTTGATGGCATAATATGTTCCCATGGTGAACAGGTGTGCGGGTGGGTGAGTGTGGGGGCCCAAGATGAGCCCATAGTGAAGGTGGAGCAAGGGCAGCTGCGAGGGAGAGAAGCGACCTCAGTGCTGGGGGAGAGGTACTACAGCTTCCAGGGCATCCCGTACGCCAAGCCGCCTCTGGGAGCGCTGCGCTTCAAGGTGAGTCAACCCTCTAACCACCAGTAAAGTTGATTTTTACGTTACTAGAATTACAAATCTAAAATTAAATTTAAGTGCATCATTGTATGGTCGTAAGAATTTCTAATACGAGATTAAAACAGTGGAAAATTTAAACATAATTAACAATTTCGCTTAGATAATGTTTGTGGATTGAAATCCTGAGACAATGTATCTTTATTAAAAGGTAGATCACATTTTTGTGCATCAATAATATAAAAATCCTTTTTCTTTGCAAATAATAATTCTTAAAACGGGATTTTTGAAATAGATATCGTATTAGTTGTATGTCGCAGGTGATAACATAGCCGCATATGGGATGAATAATGCTGTGTTATCGTTAGGGCTCGTAATTTTTCACCATCGCCAGGGGGCATTTTGGCAATTTTTTTTCATTTAAAAGTGAATTTTGATTTAATGTAAAGCTTTTATGAACATTTACTTATCGACCTGCTACACATCTGAAAAATACATGTGCATGTACATAAACACAAATAGAACCGGGAAAGGCTGATTAACTTGAACACTCAAAGTCAAATATATTTATTACATTCAATGCCCAAAATCGTACAGTTACAAGCCAGATCGCAGGTAGCCAGAAAGAAGTAAAACAAAGCGAAGTAACAGTTGCACCAGAGTCCCGCTCTTCCAAATGAACGCTGGTCTCGAAGAGCGCCCGCCCCGCCCGCCCCCGCCCGCCCCCCCCCCGCCCGCCCCCGCCGCCCGCCGCCGCCCTCCCGCCCCCGCCCGCCCGCCCCGCCCGCCCGCCCCCGCCGCTGCCGTCGCCAGAGGAAGGGGGCGAGAGAGGGGAGGGGGCGCACGCATGTTTGCGTTGTTTCTCATATTCGAAACCAGAAAGTGTTTATCAATCTTTCCCTTTTTCTATGAAAGGCTTTTCTCGTGTCCAATGAGTACCTTTTCCTGAAATGACCGCGCCAGCTAGAGAACCGTTGTAACATTTAGTTCCGGTCTTTTGTTGTCACACTAACGATTTTGGTACCTTCTTTAAAATTCATCAGAAGCGCATCAGAAGTGACGAGCTAACATTGTTTGATAATCGGAGGAGTCGCGACCATTTTCGTAGTGCCGAGAAGCTAAGCAATACGCGCAGTTAGTGGTACATTGGCAGCAAGCAGTTACCATGTAGTCTATTTGAACCAGCGCTCTGAGACGCGGAGCAAAAAAGCAGAAATCATGAATGACGGGTTATTCGCAATCGTTGTAAATTTCCCGCTAGCCACTAATTGTTGTCCTCTGACTGCATTTAAAAACCGCCATATCTGATGAAACTTCCGGCAACACTTCCTAAAACCGAAAATTCCGATAAAGATAACTGTAATCGATGTAACATTACTTCAATTCGGTAACTAATTAAATCTAAATTGTATGACTTCCGAAAATTTAAATATTGTTCATTTTGACATTTCACAAGGAAGAAGGTAATTAATAAGTATTCGAAACTCATAAAATACAAAATTAAAAAGGGATAAAAACGAGCGCGACCAACAATAGAATCTTTTCGTTCAATTTGTGTCCTCAATTTTTGCCGCACTACAAATGTTGCCGCCGTAAGCTACTATGGCTATGCGTAAATCCGCTCCTGACTAAAAAACCACTTTTTTGTTACCAGGACCGGCAATAAGAATTTTTCTGTCGAAAATTAACCCTTTTTTTCAAAGCGTTCAGTCTGTATCTGTCAGTCTGGCTGGCTGTCTCTGTTTGTCAACCTATGTCTGTTTG
Organism: Gryllus bimaculatus; assembly: GCA_017312745.1. NCBI lineage: Eukaryota > Metazoa > Arthropoda > Insecta > Orthoptera > Gryllidae > Gryllus > Gryllus bimaculatus. The sequence goes on from BOPP01000022.1 coordinate 10,525,924, forward strand.
TGTGTCGGCCTATCTGTCTCTGTCTGCCTATCTGTCTCTGTCAGCCTGTCTTTGTCTGTATCTGTCTGTCTCTGCATATCTATCTGTCTGCCTGTCTCTGTCAGTCTGTCTCTTTCTGTCCTTGTCTGTCTGTCTCTTTCGCTCGCCGTCTGTCCTGTCTGTCCGCCGTCTGTCCTGAAATTTGATTTAAAATGAAGGTACATTTTATACACCAGCGCCATTTAGTAGAGTTACAACACGATTAACAACAACACCCTCGTGAAGAAAACGCGTAGATGTGCCATATTTTATGGAGAACGGGCACATGGTTCTACCGCACCGCAGCTGCCAGCATTAGAAACCTGTCTCATAGCGATAGGGAAAAATTATGATAGTGGTGCATCTACCAGAATATTATTTAAAAAATTTATTTTCTGTATTTGTGTTGTATTAATCTTTACAGAATTCGCGAGGACACTTCGTCAAATCCTGAAGAAGAGTCTGTAAATACTTCATATCTAACTCTCGTTTGTGGAATCGATGTCGTTTACATGTCGTTGAATTCCCTTTTATTAGTATAGATTCGGTTACGTAACAAAGCCATAAGCCTTTAAATTCGTTGCGTAACAAAGTCATAAGCCTTTTTTGTCGATGATCATAGAGAAGTATCTTTGAACATTGTCAGTCGTACATCAAATTAAGTAGTAAATCATTGCCGCCTATACCTATCGGCCAAGGTTTCAGAGTTGTTTGTATTTGCGGTTTCTAGACAATTCAGATGCCCATTCAGATGATGTTTGTTTATTTATATTTTTTTAAATTTACTGCAATAGATTTTATAAAACTTTGAATATTTAGGCAACATAGCCCATAAACATAAATAGTGAAATCTGTCCATGATGCCAGCTAGCAAGCACCAATTGGTATTAGCCACAAATAAAGACTTACCCTACAGAAATAAATATATCTTACCCTGGGTGATCTGGGCTGTCGCATGGCGCGCCCTGGGGTCTGACGGCATGAAGCGGTCCGGTTCTGTGAGCACGTGGTCGCGTGCCCGAAGTAACGGCTTCCAAGCATCGTGAAGTCGCAACCCTGCGTCGCCGTTGATATTGTTAGGGTGTCTGGCGATCTCCATCGCTTCTTTGATGCGTCTGGGCCACCATCGGTCTTCTTTGGCGGCACCCTGGGGTCTTCAATGGCGAAATCATGCTCGGTTTCCCAGGCATGCTGGGCGACAGCGGAGCGTTCGATATTCCCCTGTTTGAAGTGTCGGATGTGCTCACGCAGCCTTTCCTCCACCGTTCTGCCGGTCTCGCCGATGTAGTTGCGACCGCAGCTGCAAGGTACCGCGGACACTCCCGCTGTTTGGAGTGGTGGTAGCCGGTCTTTGACCCGCATGAAAGTTTGGCCGAGCTTCTGGTGGGCTTTGAAGATGGTTATAACCTGGAAGCGCTTCAGCAGTTTGCCAATCCCGTCAGTTATGCCTCGGATGTAAGGGAGAGTCACTGTTGCCTTGTCTTCCGTTTCTGTTTTGCTGGTTTCCCCGGGAGCAGTCGGGGTGCGGTGAGTGAACGTATGGGATCTCTGAATAACGGTGTCCGTGGTAACCATTGGCGCGAAGCGTTTGTCCTGAGAGTTATCCGTTCGCAGGGAGACTTCCTCGTCGCAGTTCTGGCTGCCCGCGTAGCGAGAGGGTGTTAGGAACGCCCGTGTCTTTGTCCGAGGATGTAGTGCTAATTCGCGTGGAGGCTAGCGTTTTGTATGATGTAGGGCTTCCTGTAAACCGCGTGTCCCAGCTCTCCGTCTTCACGTCTGCCTCACCAACACCGTCTAGAGAGGGCAATCGGCCATCTGGTTTCCAACATCCATACGGTGAATTTAATCTTGGGGGTGGCGCTGCTTTAGGTGGTCCAGGAATTCCATGAGTGTGTCCCATTCCGGGGGGCCATATGACAAATGTTTCATCTACATATCTCACCCACATGGCGGGTTTCAGCCTGGCGTTTCTTTAGCGTTTCATTTTTCAAACGCCTCCTTGTAAGAGGTTAGGCCGCTATAGCGTGATAAAGGAGAACCCATGGCTGGCTTCCCACCCTGGCGGCGATAAAAAAAACCCGGGCTGTTCCCCGGACTGAAAGGAAGGTGCGAAAAGACAAAAAGTGAGCGATCGGCCCATCCGTAGATGTGTAGGGTTTCTAAATTTACTTCGGATGACACCTAACGTTACTTCGCGGCACGCAGACAACGTGCTCACAGAACCGACCGCTTCATGCCGTCCGACCCAGCCGCGCCATGCGGGCCAATCGCGGCCGCTCCGCTCCTTCGATTCCGGGCCACTCCGACCCCGCCTGAGCGGACCTTTCCGCGGCCGTCCGATCACGCCCACGTCGTCCGATCACGCGCCACCCGATTTGACCCCCGCGCTGCTAACTGGCGACCTCCGATTCGCGCTGCTTTCGGTCCAATAGCACGACGGCCTAGACTTGAAGATAAAACACGAGCGCCTGACCATCACGGCGCATTACCAGCCCCTGGAGGAAGACCACGACAGGATGGTCGAAACGTCGGCAACTCAGCCTTCGGCGCGGCGTCACCCGGGCAGCCCAGATCACCCACATGACTCTGGTAGCGGAAGCCTACGACTTTATATCTTAACCTATTTATGTTAAAATCTCAATTTTCTTTTTCTTTAATTAAACAACGGTATTCCGAAAAACGACGTACATACGTAAATACGTAAACATGTTGACGTGAAACGCACGTGACCCCACACGTGTCTCCTGCAGGACGCGCAAGATCCCGATGCGTGGGACGGCGTGCGCGACGCCACCGCAGAGGGCTGCATGTGCACCCAACTGGACAGGAACGACTTCCAATGAATAATGCTGTTTATCGTTAGGCTTCGTAAATTTTTCACCATCGCCCAGGGGGCATTTTGGCCAATTTTTTTCATTTAAAGTGAATTTGATTTAATGTAAAGCTTTTATGAAACATTTACTTAATCGACCTGCTACAATCTGAAAAATACATTGTGCATGTACAAAACGACCAAATAGAACCGGTTGAAAGGCTGATAAACTTGAACACTCAAAGTCAATATATTATTACATCAATGCCCAAAATCGTACACAGTTACAAAGCCAGTCGCAGTAGCCAGAAGATGCTAAAAAAGCGGAAGTTAGAGTTGCAACCAGAAGTCCGCTTCTTCCCAAGATGAACGCCTGGTCTCAAGAGCGCCCGGCCCGCCCGCCCCCGCCCGCCCCGCCCGCCCCCGCCCGCCCCCGGCGCCCCCGCCGCCCCCGCCCCCCGCCCGCCCCCGCCCCGCCCCCGCCCCGCCCCCGCTCCGCCCGCCCCGCCCGCCCGCCCCCGCCCGCCCCCGCCGCCTGCCCGTCGCCAGACGAAGGGGCGAGAAGAGGGAGCGGGCGCACGCAATGTTGCGTTGTTTTCTTCATATTCGAAACCAGAAAAGTGTTTATCAATCTTTCCCTTTTTCTATTGAAAGGCTTTTCTCGTGGTCCAATGAAGTACCTTTTCCTGAAATGACCGCGCCAGCTAGAGACCGTTGTAACATTTAGTTCCGCATGGTCTTTTGTTTGTCACACTAACGGATTTTGTACTCTTTAAAATTCATCAGAAGCGCATCAAGAATGTGACGATCTAACATTGTTTGAAAATCGGAGGAGTCGCGGGACCATTTGTTCGTAGGCCGAGAGCTAAGCAATACGCGCAGTAGTGGTACATTGGCAGCAAGCAGTTACACATGTAGTCTATTTGAACCAGCGCTCTGAACGCGGAGCAAAAAAAGCAGAAATCATTAATGACGGGTTATTCGCATCGTTGTAAATTTTCCCGCTTAGGCCACGAATTGTTGTCCTCTGACTGCATTTAAAAAACCGCCAATATCTGATGAAACTTCCGGCAACACTTCTCTAAAACGAAAATTCCGATAAGATAAACTGTATCCGATGTAAACATTACTTTCATTCGGGTAAACTAATTAAAATCTAAAATTGTATCGCTCCGAAAATTTAAATATTGTTCATTTTGAGCATTTCACAAGGAAGGGTAATTAATAAGTATCGAAACTCATAAAATACAAAATTAAAAATGGATAAAAACGAGCTGCGACCAAACAATAGAATCTTTTCGTTCGAATTTGTGGTCCTCAATTTTTGCCCCACTACAAATGTTGCCGCTCCGTAAGCACTATGGCTATGCGTAAATCCGCGTCCTGACTAAAAACCACTTTTTTGTTACCAGGACCGCAATAAGAATTTTCTGTCGAAAAATAACCCTTTTTGTTCAAAGCGTCAGTCTGTATCTGTCAGTCTGGCTGGCTGCTCTGTTTGTCAACCTATGTCTGTTTGTGTGTCGGGCCTATCTGTCTCTGTCTGCCATTGGTCTCTTCAGCCTGTCTTTTATGTCTGTATCTTGTCTGCCTGTCTCTGTCAGTCTGTCTCTTTCTGTCCTTGTCTGTCTCTTTCGCTCGCGCGTCGTTCCTGTCTGTCCGCCGTCTTGTCTGAAATTTATTTAAAATGAAGTACATGTGGTTTATACACCAGGCCATTAGTTAGAGTTACAAACACGATAACAACAACACACCTCAGTGAGAAAACGCGTAGATGTGCCATATTTTATGGAGAAACGGGCAATGGTTCTACCGCAACCGCAGCTGCCGAGCATTAGAAACCTGTCTCATAGCGGATAGGGAAAAATTATGGATAGTGGTGCATCTACCGAAATATTATGTTAAAAAATTATTTCTGTATTGTGTTGTATTAATCTTTACAGGATTCGTGCAGAGGACACTCGTCGAATCCTGAAGGAAGAGTCGTTAAATACTTCATATCTTAACTCTCGTTTGTGAATCGATGTCGTTTACATGTCGTTGAATTCCCTTTTATAGTATAGATTCGGTACGTAACAAAGCCATAAGCTTTAAATTCGTGCGTAAACAAAGTCATAAGCCTTTTTTGTCGATGATCATAGAGAAGTTATCTTTGAACATGGTCAGCGTACAATCAAATTGAAGTTTAGTAATCATTCGCGCCTATACCTTATGCGCCAAGTTCAGAGGTTGTTGTATTTGCGAGTTTCTAGCACAAATTCAGATGCCCATTCAGATGAGTTGTTTATTTATATTTTTTTAAAATTACTACAATAGATTTTATTAAAACGTTGAATATTTAGCAACAAGCCCATAAACATAAATAGTGAAATCTGTCCATATGCCAGCTAGCAAGCACCAATTGTATTAAGCCACAAATAAAGACGTGTACCGTACAGAAATAAAATAATCTACCCTGGTATCTGGCTGTCGCATGGCGCCGCCCTGGGGTCTGACGCATGAAGCGGTCCGGCTTCTGTGAGCACGTGTCGCGTGCCCGAAGTAAACGGCTTTCAAGCATCGTGAAGTCGCAACCCTTGCGTCGCCGGTGATTATGTTAGGGTGTCTGGCGATCTCCATCGCTACTTTGGATGCTCTGGAGCCAGCCAGGTCTTCTTTTGCGGCACCCTGGTCTTTCAATGGCGAAATCATTGCCGGTTTCCCAAGCCATGCGGCGACAGCGGAGCGTTCGATATTCCCCTGTTTGAAGTGTCGGAGTGCTCACGCAGGCCCTTTGTTCCCCCCCGCCCCCAAAACCCTTCTGCCGCTCTCGCCGAATGTAGTTGCCGACCGCAGTGCAAGGTACCCGCCGACACTTCCCGCTGTTTGGAGTGGTGGTAGCGGTCTTGACCGCATTATAAAGTTTGCGCGAGCTTCTGTGGGCTTGAAGATGCGTTATAACCTGAAGCGGTTCAGCATTGCAATCCTGCAGTTATGCCTCGATGTAACGGGAAGTCACTGTTGCCTTGCTTCCGTTTCTGTTTGCTTGGTTTCCCGGGAGCCAGTCGGGTGGGTGAGTGAACGTAGGGATCTCTGAATAACGGTGTCCGTGGTAACCAGGCGCGAAGCGTTTGTCCTGAGAGTTATCCGTTCGGCAGGAGACGTCCTCGTCGCAGTTCTGCTGCCCGCGTAGCAGAGGGTTTGTTAGTGAACGCCCGTTCCTTTGTCCGAGGATGTAGTGTCTATTCGCGTGGAGCTAGCGGTTTGTATGTGTAGGGCTTCCTGTAAACCGCGTGTCCAGGCTCTCCGTCTTCACGTCTGCTCACCAACCCGTCTAGAAGGGCAATCGGCCCATCTGGTTTCCACATCCATAGGTGAATTTAAATCTTGGGGTGGCGCCTGTTTAGGTGCGTCCAGGGAATTCCATGAGTGTGTCCCATTTCCGGGGGGCCATATGACAAATGTTTCATCTACATATTCACCCACATGGCGGGTTTCAGCCTGGCGTTTCTTAGCGTTTCATTTTCAAACGCCTCCTGTAGAGGTTAGCCCTATAGCGTGATAAAGGAAACCCATGCTGGCTCTTCCCCACCTGGGCGATAAAAAACCCCGGGCTTTCCCCGGAATGGAAAGAAGGTGGAAGAAAGACAAAAAGTGAGCGAGTCGGCCCATTCCCGTAGATTGAGTGTGTTTCTAAATTTACTTCGGATGACACTAACGTTACTTCGGGGCACGCACCAGACTGCTCACAGAACCGACCGCTTCATGCCGTCCGACCAGCCGCGCCATGCAGGCCAATTCGCGGCCGGCTCGCGCCCGTTCGATTCCGGGGCCACTCCGACCCGCCTGACGGAACCTTTTCCGCGCCGTCGATCACGCGCCACGTCGTCCGATCACGCGCCACCCCGATTTGACCCCCGGCGCTGCTAACTGGCGACCTCCGATCGCGCTGCTCGGTCCAATAGCACGACGGCCTAGACTTGAATATAAACACGAGCGCCGACCACACGCGCATTCCAGCCCCTGGAGAAGACCACGACGGATTGTCGAAACGTCGGAACTCAGCGCTTTCGGCGCGGCGTCACCCGGGCAGCCCAATCCACCCACAGGACTCTGTAGCGGGAAGGCTACGACTTTATATTCTTAACCTATTTATTTAAAATCTCAATTTTCTTTTTCTTTAATTAAACAAACGTTATTCGAAAACGACGTAGCATACGTAAATACGTAAACAGTTGACGTGAAACGCACGTGACCCCCACACGTGCTCCTGCAGGACGCGCAAAGATCCCGATGTCGTGGGACGGGCGTGCGCGACGCCACCGCAGAGGGCTGCATTGTGCACCCAAACTGGACAGGAACGACTTCACGTACCGAGGCTGCGAGGACTGCCTTCTTTCCTCAAACGTGTACCAAACCCCCACTTCGTGCCCCAGACGGGGGCCAAGCCGTTCTCCCTGTCATGTTCTGGGTCCACGGGGAGAGGCTTCGTCTTCGGCCGGCAACGCGCGACGTTTATGGGGCCAGACTATCT